>OY970771.1:20060042-20377542 GCA_963853795.1 Xestia rhomboidea | reverse complement strand
CCATATTTAGCTAGCCCGCGCGGAGACGCGTCTCTGGACACCTCGACCGCGCCCCTAGCTCGAATAAAACATAGATTTTTCCAAAAAATAGTCTTTTTCATACATCTCTGTTAGCACCCAAAAACTACCTAAGGGATCGAGTTAAATACACAATCGTTGATATCTTCGCTTCCAGACGTGCGATTTTGAAGCTGTTTTCAGCGGATTTAGACTAAACTAGGCCTCCGCCTACGTACTGACCATATCGCACGCATTTACACGCGCGTCAGGACTTCATCCCTTACCGCACTTAGGAATTTTTCGTTTTTTCAAAGTAAATCCTCAAAATTTAGTTTTTCTTCCAAATTTTTTGCAAAAATAGTTTCAGTTTATAGTATAAATAGTACTCACCCTTCATCCCTGAATTCTGGTTCGCGATCCGTGTCCCGGTCTCCAGGTTGTGGGGTGAAAATCAAAATTTTTTGGTTCAAAAACTGGTTTTTTGACCAAAACCCAAAATTTTTGTTCGGCACCTACCCAGTTTTATTCCATATTTAGCTAGCCCGCGCGGAGACGCGTCTCTGGACACCTCGACCGCGCCCCTAGCTCGAATAAAACATAGATTTTTCCAAAAAATAGTCTTTTTCATACATCTCTGTTAGCACCCAAAAACTACCTAAGGGATCGAGTTAAATACACAATCGTTGATATCTTCGCTTCCAGACGTGCGATTTTGAAGCTGTTTTCAGCGGATTTAGACTAAACTAGGCCTCCGCCTACGTACTGACCATATCGCACGCATTTACACGCGCGTCAGGACTTCATCCCTTACCGCACTTAGGAATTTTTCGTTTTTTCAAAGTAAATCCTCAAAATTTAGTTTTTCTTCCAAATTTTTTGCAAAAATAGTTTCAGTTTATAGTATAAATAGTACTCACCCTTCATCCCTGAATTCTGGTTCGCGATCCGTGTCCCGGTCTCCAGGTTGTGGGGTGAAAATCAAAATTTTTTGGTTCAAAAACTGGTTTTTTGACCAAAACCCAAAATTTTTGTTCGGCACCTACCCAGTTTTATTCCATATTTAGCTAGCCCGCGCGGAGACGCGTCTCTGGACACCTCGACCGCGCCCCTAGCTCGAATAAAACATAGATTTTTCCAAAAAATAGTCTTTTTCATACATCTCTGTTAGCACCCAAAAACTACCTAAGGGATCGAGTTAAATACACAATCGTTGATATCTTCGCTTCCAGACGTGCGATTTTGAAGCTGTTTTCAGCGGATTTAGACTAAACTAGGCCTCCGCCTACGTACTGACCATATCGCACGCATTTACACGCGCGTCAGGACTTCATCCCTTACCGCACTTAGGAATTTTTCGTTTTTTCAAAGTAAATCCTCAAAATTTAGTTTTTCTTCCAAATTTTTTGCAAAAATAGTTTCAGTTTATAGTATAAATAGTACTCACCCTTCATCCCTGAATTCTGGTTCGCGATCCGTGTCCCGGTCTCCAGGTTGTGGGGTGAAAATCAAAATTTTTTGGTTCAAAAACTGGTTTTTTGACCAAAACCCAAAATTTTTGTTCGGCACCTACCCAGTTTTATTCCATATTTAGCTAGCCCGCGCGGAGACGCGTCTCTGGACACCTCGACCGCGCCCCTAGCTCGAATAAAACATAGATTTTTCCAAAAAATAGTCTTTTTCATACATCTCTGTTAGCACCCAAAAACTACCTAAGGGATCGAGTTAAATACACAATCGTTGATATCTTCGCTTCCAGACGTGCGATTTTGAAGCTGTTTTCAGCGGATTTAGACTAAACTAGGCCTCCGCCTACGTACTGACCATATCGCACGCATTTACACGCGCGTCAGGACTTCATCCCTTACCGCACTTAGGAATTTTTCGTTTTTTCAAAGTAAATCCTCAAAATTTAGTTTTTCTTCCAAATTTTTTGCAAAAATAGTTTCAGTTTATAGTATAAATAGTACTCACCCTTCATCCCTGAATTCTGGTTCGCGATCCGTGTCCCGGTCTCCAGGTTGTGGGGTGAAAATCAAAATTTTTTGGTTCAAAAACTGGTTTTTTGACCAAAACCCAAAATTTTTGTTCGGCACCTACCCAGTTTTATTCCATATTTAGCTAGCCCGCGCGGAGACGCGTCTCTGGACACCTCGACCGCGCCCCTAGCTCGAATAAAACATAGATTTTTCCAAAAAATAGTCTTTTTCATACATCTCTGTTAGCACCCAAAAACTACCTAAGGGATCGAGTTAAATACACAATCGTTGATATCTTCGCTTCCAGACGTGCGATTTTGAAGCTGTTTTCAGCGGATTTAGACTAAACTAGGCCTCCGCCTACGTACTGACCATATCGCACGCATTTACACGCGCGTCAGGACTTCATCCCTTACCGCACTTAGGAATTTTTCGTTTTTTCAAAGTAAATCCTCAAAATTTAGTTTTTCTTCCAAATTTTTTGCAAAAATAGTTTCAGTTTATAGTATAAATAGTACTCACCCTTCATCCCTGAATTCTGGTTCGCGATCCGTGTCCCGGTCTCCAGGTTGTGGGGTGAAAATCAAAATTTTTTGGTTCAAAAACTGGTTTTTTGACCAAAACCCAAAATTTTTGTTCGGCACCTACCCAGTTTTATTCCATATTTAGCTAGCCCGCGCGGAGACGCGTCTCTGGACACCTCGACCGCGCCCCTAGCTCGAATAAAACATAGATTTTTCCAAAAAATAGTCTTTTTCATACATCTCTGTTAGCACCCAAAAACTACCTAAGGGATCGAGTTAAATACACAATCGTTGATATCTTCGCTTCCAGACGTGCGATTTTGAAGCTGTTTTCAGCGGATTTAGACTAAACTAGGCCTCCGCCTACGTACTGACCATATCGCACGCATTTACACGCGCGTCAGGACTTCATCCCTTACCGCACTTAGGAATTTTTCGTTTTTTCAAAGTAAATCCTCAAAATTTAGTTTTTCTTCCAAATTTTTTGCAAAAATAGTTTCAGTTTATAGTATAAATAGTACTCACCCTTCATCCCTGAATTCTGGTTCGCGATCCGTGTCCCGGTCTCCAGGTTGTGGGGTGAAAATCAAAATTTTTTGGTTCAAAAACTGGTTTTTTGACCAAAACCCAAAATTTTTGTTCGGCACCTACCCAGTTTTATTCCATATTTAGCTAGCCCGCGCGGAGACGCGTCTCTGGACACCTCGACCGCGCCCCTAGCTCGAATAAAACATAGATTTTTCCAAAAAATAGTCTTTTTCATACATCTCTGTTAGCACCCAAAAACTACCTAAGGGATCGAGTTAAATACACAATCGTTGATATCTTCGCTTCCAGACGTGCGATTTTGAAGCTGTTTTCAGCGGATTTAGACTAAACTAGGCCTCCGCCTACGTACTGACCATATCGCACGCATTTACACGCGCGTCAGGACTTCATCCCTTACCGCACTTAGGAATTTTTCGTTTTTTCAAAGTAAATCCTCAAAATTTAGTTTTTCTTCCAAATTTTTTGCAAAAATAGTTTCAGTTTATAGTATAAATAGTACTCACCCTTCATCCCTGAATTCTGGTTCGCGATCCGTGTCCCGGTCTCCAGGTTGTGGGGTGAAAATCAAAATTTTTTGGTTCAAAAACTGGTTTTTTGACCAAAACCCAAAATTTTTGTTCGGCACCTACCCAGTTTTATTCCATATTTAGCTAGCCCGCGCGGAGACGCGTCTCTGGACACCTCGACCGCGCCCCTAGCTCGAATAAAACATAGATTTTTCCAAAAAATAGTCTTTTTCATACATCTCTGTTAGCACCCAAAAACTACCTAAGGGATCGAGTTAAATACACAATCGTTGATATCTTCGCTTCCAGACGTGCGATTTTGAAGCTGTTTTCAGCGGATTTAGACTAAACTAGGCCTCCGCCTACGTACTGACCATATCGCACGCATTTACACGCGCGTCAGGACTTCATCCCTTACCGCACTTAGGAATTTTTCGTTTTTTCAAAGTAAATCCTCAAAATTTAGTTTTTCTTCCAAATTTTTTGCAAAAATAGTTTCAGTTTATAGTATAAATAGTACTCACCCTTCATCCCTGAATTCTGGTTCGCGATCCGTGTCCCGGTCTCCAGGTTGTGGGGTGAAAATCAAAATTTTTTGGTTCAAAAACTGGTTTTTTGACCAAAACCCAAAATTTTTGTTCGGCACCTACCCAGTTTTATTCCATATTTAGCTAGCCCGCGCGGAGACGCGTCTCTGGACACCTCGACCGCGCCCCTAGCTCGAATAAAACATAGATTTTTCCAAAAAATAGTCTTTTTCATACATCTCTGTTAGCACCCAAAAACTACCTAAGGGATCGAGTTAAATACACAATCGTTGATATCTTCGCTTCCAGACGTGCGATTTTGAAGCTGTTTTCAGCGGATTTAGACTAAACTAGGCCTCCGCCTACGTACTGACCATATCGCACGCATTTACACGCGCGTCAGGACTTCATCCCTTACCGCACTTAGGAATTTTTCGTTTTTTCAAAGTAAATCCTCAAAATTTAGTTTTTCTTCCAAATTTTTTGCAAAAATAGTTTCAGTTTATAGTATAAATAGTACTCACCCTTCATCCCTGAATTCTGGTTCGCGATCCGTGTCCCGGTCTCCAGGTTGTGGGGTGAAAATCAAAATTTTTTGGTTCAAAAACTGGTTTTTTGACCAAAACCCAAAATTTTTGTTCGGCACCTACCCAGTTTTATTCCATATTTAGCTAGCCCGCGCGGAGACGCGTCTCTGGACCCCTCGACCGCGCCCCTAGCCCGAAAAAATTTTGCCCACCCACCCGCCCTCTGGTCTATAGGAAGGTAGACGTGGGAGTTTCGGCAAAATTTATTTTTTCATATATAGTTCCTTTTGGATATTTTAGGCCCATAACTAGGTGATAGGTAGGGGAAACTCGTTTTTAAAAATTTTTTGACCTGAATTTTACAGAAATTTTAATATTATTATTTTTAGATATTTTAGTAATTTAGTAATTTTATTGTATTTTATTGTATTTTATTGTTGTATATTTTATTTGATTATTTATATTACTTATTGTGTTCCCCCCTTTACAGGGTCACATAAGTACCAGTGTCCCTTTGAACATCTCCTCTCGGGCAGATATTGCGGTTCCGTCCCCCTCTTTACAGGGGTCAGTTCTGACAGTACCTGCTCCCAAAAAAATTGAATATGTTTTGCACCCCATCCAGCACCGTGAGGGCCCAAGGCTCGAGTGGCTCGCCGCGATCGGCGGAGAGGGCGGGGCCTTCGCCTGACGCGAGGAGGAGAATCTCCTTCGGAGACGAGACTCCTTCGGCGTCACGAGGGGGCCCTGCCACTCCGGGAGCGCGCCGAGCTCCTGCGGACTTCTTGACATTGCTCAAGAAGCCTGAGGCGAGGCACCGCAGTCGCACTGAGGAGGCGAGAGCTTGCCTGAACAAGGCTAAGCTAAATTTAGGCAACTCTCGTAACCTCAGGACCGACATAAAGACTGCGGTGCTCGAGGCCATAAACAGGCTTTTTGAGCTTGTCAAGGAGTCCGAGCGCGACAAGGCCCTTACCGCACCCATCGCCGTACCGGAACCCGCGCCCACTGCTGACTTCGGTCCCCAACCCATTTTCCACGAGGTTCTTGCTGGCCAGACTGAGCTTCTAAACACCATGAAGGAGCACATCTCGGAGTTAAAGGAAAACTCCGAGAAACTCGACAGACTCCGAGACAGTCTGGCCAGCAGAGAAAGTGTAGGGGAGACAACCTACGCGAGTGTAACGGCCGTCAGTAAGTGCCACACTGGGGCGCAGGCCCTAGAGCGAACGACGCTGCACTCCGTGGTTGTCTCGTCAACACAGGAAATGGATACAGGGGCCGAAGTCCTCGAAAGAGTGCGAAAAGCAGTGGATGCGAAGGAGGGCTGGGTGCGCGTGGAGAGGGTCAGAAAGGCCAAAGACCAAAAGGTCATAATGGGGTGCGCAACGAAGGAGGAGAGGGAGAAACTGAAGAAGCGACTAGAATCGGCCGGAGAGAACCTCGTCGTCGAGGCAGTGAAGAATCGGGACCCGCTTCTGGTTCTTAGGGACGTGCTGTCAGTACACAGTGACGAGGAAGTGTTGAGAGCCCTTAAGAACCAGAACCGGGAGATCTTTCACGGCCTCGGGGACGAGGAACTCAAAATGTCTGTAAAATTTCGCAAGAAATCACGAAACCCGCACGTGAATAGCATTGTGCTGAGTGTCACCCCAGCAATCTGGAGGAGGGCACTCGAAGGAGGCAAGCTTAGGATTGACCTCCAGAGAGTGCGCGTCGAAGACCAGACGCCTCTGGTGCAGTGCACCCGCTGCTTGGCTTACGGGCACAGCAAACGCCTGTGCTCGGAGCCAGCCGATCTGTGTAGCCACTGCGGCGGTCCACACTTCAGGGTGGACTGCCCTAGCAACCAGATCGGCGAAGCAGCGGCATGCATTAACTGCACCAGAGCCAAGCTCGGGGAACACCGGCACAATGCATTCAGCAACGAGTGCCCGGTGCGTAAGAAGTGGGACGCATTCGCGCGAGCAATGATAGCTTATTGCTAAAGTTGTCGATGCTCCCACTTCAAAGCTCCAAGAAACAACTTCGACACAACCAGATAGCAGATGCACTGAGCGAACCACTGGGGTTGGCTCAGTGGAGAATGATAATTGGAGTCACCTTCTTGAGAAGGTGGCTGAAATTATGCTGGACCGTGAGCCAACTCTAGTGGAAACGCGAAGTTGTGTCGAACTTGTTGCGGGAATGGTCATCATCCTGAATATTTGGCGTCGAAATGGGATATTCAATTATATATTGAGGATATATCAAGCAAATATTACCAAAGCCAAAGTTGGAATCTGACTCGTAGGCGCAGAGTATGTCAAGGGCCATGTATGTAGGAGTGAGTGTTTGGATAAAGTAGGCTTAGATAGAAAATTTAATTTGGAAATGTAGTTAGTATAATAGTATAAAAATTTAAAGGAAAATGTAAAATTAAGTTAAATTGTAGTTGCAGGCAAAATTATATTGTGAAAAGGAATGGTTAATAGTAATAAGTCAAAAATAAAAGAAGAAGAACAATAGTAGGTTGTATTGAGTATGAAAATGGAAGCGAAATTTAAAGCAGCATTGGATGTGGGAGTGTGGTCTCGTCGGCCTTCTAAAACACAAGTCGCCAATCAAAAAAAAAAAAAAAAAACAAATGTAAAAAAGGTCTCTGATCATGTCAGAGGGACACTGGCGGGGCAGGAGTGTGGTTTTAGCCGGTTCGAGTCCGGCACTACCTCGACTGTCTCACAAGAGAAATTCCTGTGGGATAGTCGAGGTGTCCGCGGGGATTTCCCACTCCTGCCAAAACAAAAAAAAAAAAAAAAAAAAAAAAAAACCTAACCTAACCTAACCTAACCTAACCTAACCTAACCTAACCTAACCTAACCTAACCTAACCTAACCTAACCTAACCTAACCTAACCTAACCTAACCTAACCTAACCTAACCTAACCTAACCTAACCTAACCTAACCTAACCTAACCTAACCTAACCTAACCTAACCTAACCTAACCTAACCTAACCTAACCTAACCTAACCTAACCTAACCTAACCTAACCTAACCTAACCTAACCTAACCTAACCTAACCTAACCTAACCTAACCTAACCTAACCTAACCTAACCTAACCTAACCTAACCTAACCTAACCTAACCTAACCTAACCTAACCTAACCTAACCTAACCTAACCTAACCTAACCTAACCTAACCTAACCTAACCTAACCTAACCTAACCTAACCTAACCTAACCTAACCTAACCTAACCTAACCTAACCTAACCTAACCTAACCTAACCTAACCTAACCTAACCTAACCTAACCTAACCTAACCTAACCTAACCTAACCTAACCTAACCTAACCTAACCTAACCTAACCTAACCTAACCTAACCTAACCTAACCTAACCTAACCTAACCTAACCTAACCTAACCTAACCTAACCTAACCTAACCTAACCTAACCTAACCTAACCTAACCTAACCTAACCTAACCTAACCTAACCTAACCTAACCTAACCTAACCTAACCTAACCTAACCTAACCTAACCTAACCTAACCTAACCTAACCTAACCTAACCTAACCTAACCTAACCTAACCTAACCTAACCTAACCTAACCTAACCTAACCTAACCTAACCTAACCTAACCTAACCTAACCTAACCTAACCTAACCTAACCTAACCTAACCTAACCTAACCTAACCTAACCTAACCTAACCTAACCTAACCTAACCTAACCTAACCTAACCTAACCTAACCTAACCTAACCTAACCTAACCTAACCTAACCTAACCTAACCTAACCTAACCTAACCTAACCTAACCTAACCTAACCTAACCTAACCTAACCTAACCTAACCTAACCTAACCGACATAAGTAAACAAATCTTAAATAGTAAATATAATTTCAGAAATCTAGTCAGTAAATATTAGTAAAATATAAAATTAAATGAAAAATTAAGCAAATTATAGTCGAAAACAAAATGATGTAGTGAAATAGTTAAAAATAATGAACAGATTCTAAAATAAAAAGAAGAGAGAACTGAAATGAAAGTGAAAGTTGCAACAATAGATGTGGGAGTGTGGTCTCATCGGCCTTTTTTAAAACTAGTCGCCATTCAAGAGACAAAATTGTAGAAAAGGTCTCTGATCATGTCAGAGGGACACTGGCGGGGCAGGAGTGTGGTTTTAGCCGGTTCGAGTCCGGCACTACCTCGACTGTCTCACAAGAGAAATTCCTGTGGGATAGTCGAGGTGTCCGCGGGGATTTCCCACTCCTGCCAAAACAAAAAAAAAAAAAAAAAAAAAAAAAAAAAAACCTAACCTAACCTAACCTAACCTAACCTAACCTAACCTAACCTAACCTAACCTAACCTAACCTAACCTAACCTAACCTAACCTAACCTAACCTAACCTAACCTTTTTTTTTTTTTTTTTTTTTTTTTTTTTTTTTTCACGCTGGGAAAAAATGCATTACGCATGCCCTCCCGTAGGGGGACGGGAGGGGTATGTGGGACTCCCCGGGCGTGCAATACCCGGTATACCCACTAAAACGACCCAGCGCATTCCCGCTTCGTCATAGTGGAGGGGGACTGGGAATCCGGCACAGCCTTTACTTCCAGTCCCCCGCCGACGAACACAAGGCGGACCCCCCCTCTTGCCCTCACGGCACGGGCGTGGAGGAGGGGGTTCGGGAATGACCGACGGAGGTGACGGGTGCAATGCGGGCGGAGGCACCCCCGCGCCTGTCGCCCGCCCGTCACCGTGAGGAAGGAGGGCAAATGCCCCTTCCCCCCCTCTCCGCCCGCGGAGCAGCGCAGCAAGAGAGAGACCTCCCGCGCGCGCTCCGCCTCCTCCTTTTGCGAAATCGCAAAAGGAGGCTACCGCTGACCAGGCCTCCGCGCTCCCCAGCATGGCGTCCGCCAACGCACGAAGGGAAGCGGGAGGCCCAGTCGCCCGCGAGGTGACGGGTGCAATGCGGGCGGAGGCACCTCCGTGCCTGTCGCCCACCCGTCACCGTGAGGAGGGAGGACAAACGCCCCTTCCCCCCCTCACCGCCCGCGGAGCGGTGCGGCGAGAGGATCATGTCTCGAGCATGATCCTCCCACCGCGCCGCCTCGCCTCCTCCCTCTGCGAGAACCTCGCAAAGGGAGGCTACCTCTGACCAGGCCTCCTCTCCTCGCTCCCCAGCATGGTGTTCACGCACGCACGCCGGGAAGCGGGAGGCCCAGTCCCCCGCGGGGTGACGGGTGCAATGCGGGCGGAGGCACCTCCGTGCCTGTCGCCCGCCCGTCACCGTGAGGAGGGAGGGCAAACGCCCCTTCCCCCCCTCTCCGCCCGCGGAGCGGTGCGGCGAGAGGATCATGTGGTTGCTCATGATCCCCTCGCCGAGCCGCCCCGCCTCCTCCTTCTGCGAGAACCTCGCAAAAGGAGGACCCCACTCCCCTGCTATGCCCTCTGCTACGCCCGCTGCTCAGAGGGGCACGCAGGGGAAACGCACACCGCACTTCGCATGACGGGAGTTGTATCATACGAAGTGCGATGCGCCCCCCCCCCCCCCCCCCCCAGAAAACGCCTGGTGGTTTTTGTTGCGTCTATTTCTTATGGAATTAGACCAAGAACAGGGCGGCAACCACGTGAAGGTGAACACACCAGACTTGCCTTGAGGATCTACACGACCGTAGCGCTCTCCCTCAAGACCCCGCCACCCTACCGCCTCTGAGGGAGGCAGTAAGGTAGACCTGCATCTATGCTACCATGCAAAGCATGTCGTTGTGCAACCGCGAAAGCATAAATACAGATCCGCCCTAACCTAACCTAACCTAACCTAACCTAACCTTTTTTTTTTTTTTTTTTTTTTTTTGACGCTGGGAAAAAATGCATTACGCATACCCTCCCGTCGGGGGACGGGAGGGGTATGTGGGACTCCCCGGGCGGACCCGGTATACCCACTAAAACGACCCAGCGCATTCCCGCTTCGTCAGGGTGGCGGGGGACTGGGAAACCGGCACAGCCTTTACTTCCAGTCCCCCGCCGACGATTGCCAGGCAGGACCCCCTCACACCCTCACGGGTGTGGGGGGTCGTGGGGGGTCGGGAATGACTAACGGAGGTGACGGGTGCAATGCGGGCGGAGGCACCCCCGTGCCTGTCGCCCGCCCGTCACCTAGAGGAGGGAGGGCACGACGCCTTCTCCCCCTTCTCCGTCTGCGGAGCGGCGCAGCGAGAGGGTCGTCCTCCCGCGCCCGCTCCGCCTCCTCCTTCTGCGAGAGTACGTCCTCGCAGAAGGAGGCTACTGCTGACCAGGCCTCCTCGCTCCGCAGCATGGAGTCAACCACGCCGGGAAGCGAGAGGTCTGGTCCGACCACCGCGGTCAGACCACGGCGCAGCTCGGACCACGCCGGGCACACCTCTAGAGTGTGCTGCGCCGTGTCCTCCACCGCGCCGCAGTCGTGGCACGCCGGGGTTTCCTCTCTCCCGATCCGGTGAAGGTGCGATCCAAAGCAACCATGCCCGGACAACACCTGCACCAGACGGAAAGAGAGGAAACCGTGGGACCGCTCGAGCCAGCCCTTCAGGACCGGCCCGAGCGCGTCCAACGTCCGGCGGCCAAAGGCGGCGCTGGCGAGGTCCTCCGTCCAATGGAGGACGATGGCGTCCTTCGACTCTCGCCGCACCGCCTCCCGCTCTTCGCCCATGGGGCGCTCACCAAGCGCCTTTCGGCGCGCCGTCCACTCGTACACTCTGGCGAGCACCCACGCCTCCAACTCCCACGGAGGGGTGCCGGCCAGAGCGCACGCCGCCGAAAAGCCCACTGAGCGGTACGCTCTCGCCACCCGCTGTGCAATGGCCCGCTGGGGCCTGCGGATGGCGGTCGCATTCTCCCTCCTATGGAGGGAGTCCGCCCAGATGGGAGCCCCGTAAAGGGCCATGCTCCGCAAGATGCCGGCATAGAGGCGCCGGCATTTCGCCTTGGGCCCCCCCAGGTTCGGGAGGAGCCATGAGAGGGCGTCCGCGGCCTTCAACAGGCGCGTCGACAACCCGCTGAAATGCGGGCCGAAGCGCCACCTGTCGTCCAGCACCAGCCCCAGATATTTCATCTGGGGCTGGACCCCTATACGGACGCCCTCCACGACGATGTGGGCGTCGGCAGGGCAGCGCTGCCGGGGACCGCGAAAGAACACGGCCTCCGTTTTGTGCAGCGCCACCCTCAATCCCAGGCGGCGGATCCTCTCTGCCACCAAGGACCCGCCAGCCGAGGCCAGAATGGCCGCATCGGCAAAGTTCCTCCCCCGGGCAGTGAGCAGAGTGTCATCCGCGTAGCAGATGACACTCGTGCCCGGGAGGAGGGCACCCCGCAACAGCCAGTTGAACCCGATGTTCCACAAGGGGGGTCCAAGCACCGACCCCTGTGGAACACCGGACTCTGCAGCGTACCTCCTCATGGTGGCCGATTTGTCCACAAGGAGGACCTCGCGGTCCTCCAAGTAGTCGGCCAGGAGATCCTGCAGATATTGGGGCACTCCGTGATACCGGAGTGCCTCCAATATCGTCGAGTGGGGGACGGAGTTGAAGGCGTTGGCAATGTCGAATGACACCGCCAGCACTCCGTCCCCCGCCTCCACCGCCTCCTTCACCTGGCCCTTGAGTAGGGCTAGCGCATCGATCGTCGAACGCCCACGACGGAAACCGAATTGAGCGTCCGACAGATCCGGCCCTACCCCCCTCAGGTGGCTGTCCAGTCTCCCGGCGACAATCCCCTCGAACATTTTACCGACCTCATCGAGTAAAACGATGGGCCGGTATGCCGAGGGGGAGTCCACCGGGCGACCCTCCTTTCGGAGGAGGCATAGCTGCCCCTCCTTCCAGAGTTTCGGGAACCTCCCAGCCGTAAAACACGCGCTGAAGAGGTCCCGAAACCTGTCCTCCATTTCGGTGGCGGCGATCGCCACCACCCGCGCGGGGACGCCGTCCGGCCCGGGGGCGGTCTTCTTCGCGCGGAGGCTCAAAACCCCCGCGTAGAATTCCGCCGCCGTGACCGGGGGCACCTCCGCCTCCGGTGGAGCCGCCCCTTGCGGGGGATCCATTGTTGGTGGGGCGAAGTCGGTCCTGCGCGGAAACAGGGACCGGACCACCCCATCCAACAATGCCGGCTCGAGGGTCTCCGACAGTGGGGGACCATAGGGGCGGAGCTTGTTCCGCGCCGCCTTATATGGCCTCCCATAGGGGTCCCTGTCGAGACCCTCCAGCATCTCGGCCCTCGCCGAGTCCTGCGCAGCGCCCATTGCAGACTTGAGGGCCACCGTAGCCTCTCGGTAAGAGGCGTACAGGCGGTCCTCCTCTGCCCGGACTCGGTTCTGGGCGCTGCGCCGTCGGCTCCGCGCGTAGGCCCTTCGGGCCGCCACGCAGGTGGCCCGGAGCCCCGCCAGCTCCTCCGTCCACCAGTACACGGCACGACGGGGAGGCGGACGGCGAGACCGAGGCATGCTGGAGTTGCACACCTCGGTCAAGGACCCCCGTAGCCGGACCGCTGCGGCGTCCACGTCCGGGGCCTCCTCGACAGGGGGAGGCGACAGCCAGTCCTGGAGGAAGGCAGCCTCCTTGGCTGCCTCCCGGTCCAGGCGGGTGAGTGCCCACCGCGGGAAAGGAGATTGCCCAGTGCGGGCCGTCCCCCCTCCCCGCTGTGTGGAGATGTCGAACCGCACATAACGGTGGTCCGACAAGGTCTCCACCAGCTCCACCCGCCAGTTCACGACGCGGGCGGCAAGCGCGGGGGTGGCGAACGAGACGTCCACCACCGACCCGCCCTGTTGCCGCACACACGTGTGGACCGCCCCCCTGTTGAGGAGGGACACACCGCACGAGGCCGACCAAAAATCGACGGCGCGTCCCCGGACGTTACAACCGGCGGCCGGGTTGCCCCAGGCCGCCGACTTGGCGTTGAGGTCGCCGAGCACCACGACCTGGCGTGGCGCCGCCCTCCCTACGACGGCAGTGAGGATCTCTAGGAAATCCTCAAAGTCCGAGAGAGGGCGGTTTGGGGAGAAATACACCCCCACTATCGCTATCTCTCCCCACGCGGCGGCCACGTATCCCGGTCCCCTCTCTAAGAGCGAGAGGGGAGGGGAGTCCGTGGAAGACCGCGCCACCAACGCCACTAGGCCATCCCGGTCGCCCAGCCAACGGCCAGGGACCGAGTAGGGTTCGGCGACCACCGCCAAGTCCACCAACCACTCAGCCATGGTCTGCATCAGCAGATCCTGGGCTGTCCTGCAGTGGTTGGCGTTCGCCTGAAGGATGCGATGTTCGACTCTGGGCATTACTCGGACATCGCACCCTCCTCCGCAGCCGCCGCAGGAACGGCGGCGTTAGCGGCAACAGCTGGCGCAGGCCCAGTCGGCGCCTGCGCTTTGCCACGCTTACGGGGGGGATTGCATTTCCCCCCCTTCATAACGTGGCCTGCCCGGCGGCCACTGGCGGCACACACCGCGCAGTGCGGCGTGGCGGCCTGGCAGGAGGAGGCTTTGTGGCCCTCCTTGCCGCAGCGGCAACAAGTGTCCGACCGGTCCACTTTGGACGGACACAGGGGCCGGGTGTGGCCGATGCCGAAGCACCGGAAACACCGTAGAGGCTGGTCCTCGAGTGCCCTAACCGCACCCCAGCTGAAGCCGACCTGAAGCCGTCCCTTCGCAAGGACGGCTTTGGCAGCCGCGATTGGGCACTCGAGGCGGATTGTGCCCATTCCGCCGCGGCCGGGCCTTATGTCCCGGCCTTGGATCGCCACGGCGCCACAGCCCCCTACCGCTGCGACCGCCGCCACCACCTCCTCCTTGGTGACGGAGTCATCCAACTCCGTCACTTCGATGGCCGCCGACTTGACCGGCCGGGCCACCTTGGCAGAGTCCGCGATGACCTCCTGCAGCTTGGCTGCAAAGAGGTCAGCGCGGGCACTCCCCTCGGCCCCCGGGAACTCGAATATTCGAGCCCCGGCCTGGGTCCGCCGGCAGGACACACTGCCTAGCCCCAGCTGAGCGGGGTCGGCATTGCCACGCGCCCGCACCAGAATGGAGGCGTAGGTCTCCCCTCGCCCCGCAGCCTCCGTGGTGAGTGTCACCACGACAGCTGCGGTTTTAGGGGGGACCAACTTCCCCTTTCCCCACCCCTTCCCCCTTCCCTGGCCCTTTCCCTTGCCGGACGTCTGCGACTGGCTGGGAGTGGCAGTGGCAGGGGCGGCAGCGACGGCCGTCGCCGACTTCTTGCCCTTCCCTTTGCCCTTCCCCTTCCGGTCCACTTTCGTCCACTCGTTGGACGGGGTGGTCGAAGGGAGAAGGGCATCTTCCGCCTTGGACGAGGACGGCTCTGGCTCAGACCGCCTCTTATCCGCCTGAGTTGAGGACGGCCCCGGCTCAGACCGCCTCTCATCCGCCGCAAGCGGCGGTCGGAGGCGCTTCTCCGGCAGGAGCCGGTCCTCAATTCCTGCAAAGCAGGCTCTCGTGAAGGCCCTCTCCTCCATAACAACCTTGCGGATGATATCCTCAAGGTTGTCAGTGGAGGCAGGGCCTTCTGCCACCGGGCTCGCCTTGGCCCGTTGTGGCTGGGCCGAGGCAGGGCCCTCTGCCACAGGGCTCGCCTTGGCCTGCTGTGGCCGGGCCGTGGCTTCAGCCAGCTTCTGATGAAGCTGGCTGACCTCCGACTGCAGGCGATCCACCCTCGCCTGCAGTTGCCGCGTCTCGTCGGTGGTCGTCCGCTGGACCAACTCCGCGACGACACCGCGCATGCTCGCGGCTCTGCATTTTAGGGCCTTTTGGAAGGTCCCCTTCAGGTTTGAGGACTTAGAGGCGACCTCCACGATCTCCTCCTCGTCCTCCTCCGCCATCTTCAGCAGCTCTTCGATAGAGTGGTCCGCGTACAGGACGCGGGACGCACCGTACCCGGACTTTGCCCGGGCAGCCTGCGCCCGCTTCTCCTTAGCGGCCACCCGCTCCTCCAGCTCTTGCTGGAGTTGCGCCTTCCGGGCCAGGTCTAGCTGGCGCTGGGCGTCCGAGAGCCCAACGGCGTGGGTATCCGTGGCCGTCGTCGTCGGCTTTTTTGCCTTCGACGACGGCTTGGACCCCGAGGCCGAGGAACTCTCGGACCCCCCACAGCTCAGAAAGACGCGCTTCAGCGTCCGAGTGCCACTCGCATTCGACACACCAACTAGCGAGTCGCTGTCAGACGACTCTGCCCCGCCGTAGTAGCTAGCCGCAGACGGCGCGCGGCTAGCCTCTGATGTTGATGCATCGGGGTGGCCCTGAGAAGGGCCTTTTGGTTGGCCCTGAGAAGGGCCTTTGGGTTGGCCCTGATAAGGACCTTTTGGTTTAAAAAAGCGCCCGCAGGCGTCCCGCGATTGTTTTGGCATACCGCAGATTCTCGTAAAACAAGGCAATGGATAAAATAAAATACGAGAGCACAGAGCACTTTGGCCGTACCCAGTCTGCCACCAACCTAACCTAACCTAACCTAACCTAACCTAACCTAACCTAACCTAACCGGATTCAAAATACTTATTAAATTAAATTATCTAGATATTAAACTATATATTAAGTATATGGTGCCGATATCAAAGAATAAAAATTAAATTTCAAATTTAAATTTCAAAGTAAAATAATATTAGTAACTCGGTTTTTAATGGGCAAAATTTTTTAAAATTATATAGGTTAAATTGTGATCATGTATAGATTGTAGTATATATAATAATAGTCGAAATTCACGGAATATAAAAATTGTTAGTAAAATAATCAGTAAACAATAAAAGAAAGCATAAACAAAAATAGATAAACAAATATAGGTACATGAATAGACAATAACTAAACAGTGAAAACATTAAAAAAAATAGAGCGTGGTCTACTCGGCCTCCTAAACGTCAGAGATATTTAAGACAAACCCCAGATATAAAGGTCTCTGATAATGTCAGAGGGACACTGGCGGGGCAGGAGTGTGGTTTTAGCCGGTTCGAGTCCGGCACTACCTCGACTGTCTCACAAGAGAAATTCCTGTGGGATAGTCGAGGTGTCCGCGGGGATTTCCCACTCCTGCCAAAACAAAAAAAAAAAAAAAAAAAAAAAAAAAAAAAAACCTAACCTAACCTAACGCCCAGTCTCACGGCACCCCCCGCCGCGATCAGATCACTTTTAAGTCGCTCCGCGCTCGAAAAATCGCAAAAATAGGTTTTTTCGCGGAAAAGTACCAGTGTGATACACCATTTTAAGCGCGCTGCAAAGGCGCACGTGATAGTGAAAATCCGGGTGTGAAAAGTGAAAAACTGTGGCGGAAAACCGCGAAAAACCACTTCAAAAAAAAACTTCGGAGCGCGACGCTGCTCGATTTTGAGTGGGCGCAAATAAATCTGAGGCCGCAGCCAGGTGCGCGGCAAGAAGACCTATCTCTGGATACCTCTCTCGGAATTTTCCGACTCGGGGTTCCGGAGATAACAAAGAAAAAAACAATACCACGTGGAACGTGGTCGGAGTTCCCGAGGGTTCCAACAGGATCTGGAACCCAAACTCGAAGACGACACGGACGAGGAGCCGGGAGACCAAAACACATCAGGAAAATTCCTTGTGGAAGACCCTCAAAATAAGGTTGCAAAATCCTTGTTATTTTCAAGAATTTTTTCCGGGAGAACAGGATCGACGACGTGTGTTTTTTATGGACTCAAAAAATTAAGTTAAGTGTATTCTAGTTATATTTTAAATTTCGTAAAATTAAGATCAGTAGTTATTAAGATATTTAGCGTTTAAAGTTTCAAAAAATCGGGGGTTGGTAATTTCAACCCCAAGAACCTCGGAAAAATTTGTTAAACTTAGGTTAAGGGTCTTACCACGTAAATAGCGTAGAGTTGTATTTTTTGCGACATCACTGAATGGTGAAAATTCTAAATTAGTGGTGACATTCAGGTGTATGATTTTTAAATTTTAAATTTAAGGGTATAAAGGGAGGGTTGCTAACACCCAAGTTTCGAGAGTGCGTAGTCGCTGGGTAGACCTACCTCTCAGCCGGATTTCGTATTCCTCGGTCCAGGGGAAGTTAAGAAACCACAGCTTGTGCGGTTGTGAAACAATAAACAACCCCCTTTGCGGCCATCCCACAAGCAAACCCCTTGTCCGAAAAATCCAAATTATAGGTCGGAGAAAAGAGCAACTCCCCCTCTCTCAGCAGAAACCCCAAGAACCCACGCGCCTAATACGGGAAGTAAGTTTAGGCTCCGGGAGTGGAGGAAGTGCCGGGCAAACAACCGAAAATTAACTTTGTCGACTATATCAACTTTGTCACTAAGCCACGGTCACCTCATTGTTTGTCCCCAAAAAAAAAAAACGGGAAACTTCTGGAGCATAAACTCGACATCCCGAAACTAGACACTCGTAGCACGTGCAAGCGACAAAATATTAGGAAAAATTTAAAAATTTTAATTTACTTCACCAACCGGGAATCGAACCCAGGACTTGTAAAACCGAAAAAACGCTCGTAGCTCCGTAACGGAGCCAGATAGCCCATTTTTAACAGCGATCTACAAATCCAATACTCCGTAGGAGTATTGGATTTGTGCCGAGTCCCCCCGGCCATTCCTAACACAACCCCACCCCTAACTTTTATTTTTCTTTTTAACCCCAAAAGTAACACCTGAGCCTAAAGGCAAAAATTTCTTTTAGTACCAAATATTCTAGTATAACGATAAACAGAGGCCCTCAGCCACACAACCACACTATTTTTACATCTCCGGGATACCAACCCCTTCTAACCACCCCTACCCCCACCCTTCCAAAACACTTCTCCATCCAAAACCCATAAACTTTCCGACAAGTGGCCCTCAGCCGTACTGTGACATCACAGCCTATATATCCGGGACCCCCCCCCCCCCCTTCAAAGCACACCCCCCTCCCCTCCAAAAACTTTCCTTTATCCCATTCCAAATAACCATCCAAAACATCCAACTAACACTCCATATCCTAAACCCTCGTTTCCACGTAAGGTCCGTTTACACCCAGTAGGGTTTGTTTACACCTGTATATGCATTAAGTGCCATATCTTGGTAACGAGAGGAGATAGCGAAGATCTGACCTCAAAATCAGCCTGAGTGGTTTCGAAGAAACCACGGTGAAAGTCACACACGAGGAATCCATCCCCCCCACTTTTTTCCCTTTCTGAACCCTTTTCCTTTTATATTTCAAATAGCCATATCTCGGGAACGGGAGGAGATAGAGCCGATTTGACCTCAGATTCGGGCACGTGGTGTCTACGACACCGCGGATAAAGCCGCACATCAGGTACCCTCTCCCCCCTGTTTGGACCTTCCCCCACCCCTCCCAAACTAAAACACCTGTATCTCGGAGCTTACATGTGATAGGAAAATTTCGATTGCGGATTTGCATTGTCCGACTTAGACTTAACTTGCTTGACTTTATTTTGACTATTGATTTATTATTTTATTATTTATTATTTTTAAAACTTAAAGGGGGACAGAACAATTTATTTGTAGTTGCTGCTTTTTACTTGTACATTTTACATATTTTTCTTTATTTGTAGTGTTAAGACTTTTCTTATGACCCGCTCTTTTGAGTGAAGGCTGGACCCTTGTGGATATTGATATCCCAAGGTATTTACACCCACCTACTCTAAACTATCTTGCTTCTATTTTTGACTTGTGTTTGTTTACCTATTTTAACCTGAACTGCACACATCTTTACACTGTGTGCAGACCATTGCGCTATTATATTTATATTTACATTTTATTTACACCTATATAGACAACTTTCCCCGTTCTTTTCGCTGTGCTCTTTACACACAAGCCACAACAAAAATGATGTCTGGAATCCGCACCCCAGTAGTAGGGAAAGGGACGGGGGCCGGCGCCAGCGGAACACAGGGGACCACGTCGACTGCCAAAACGCCATTGTCGTCGTCGGCAGGGACCTCTGGTGCCGTCGCTCCCACCACCACCCCCAGCCAGGTAGGACAACCGGGACAGGCGCTGGACGCCGCTAAGACTTTTATTAGGAGGCCAGAACGTAAGAGGAGGTCCGTAGACATTATGGATGCTTATACACAGCAAACAAACATCTACGCTGCATCGTCCACTGATAGACTTCTCCAGGAGGTCATGAAGACTTTTGAGGACATTCCGACCAGAGTCCAAGCTTACCCTCAAATGAGGAAGGATATCAAGATCTTCCTGGAGACTCAGTCGGACAAATGCCTGCGGACCTTGTTCGAGTTGAGCAAGCGTTTTAAGTGCTTGGAAACGGCGCCGGGAACGGCCCCACCCACAAAAACCAACATCAAACCCACCTCACCCGAACTGTCGGAGGTCATTCTGGGAAGGTTAGAAAGGGTGGAGTCGAACCTAGAGACGCGGCTCAACCAACTTGAGGAAAGGGTCTCAAAGGTCACCACGGATATCAAAGTGGAGATCAACGAAAGCGGTGCCGACATTATAGAAAAGGTCAACAATGAGATCGAGGACCTCAGTGTCAAGGTTGAGATGGGGCAGGGGGTCCTCGAGCTCAGAATTGACGAAGCCACCAGGGACGTCAAGGAGGCTTTTAAAAAAGTGGAATCCGAGCCCAGGACCGATGGGCCGTCATACGCCAGCATCACGGCAGCCAAGCCCGGGTATCGGCCGGCACTTCACTCGATGGCGGTCACTCTCGAGGGCAGCCAGGACACTGCAGACGAGGTGTTGGCCAGAGTGAAGAAGGCGGTCGATGCCAGGGAAACTGGCCTAAAAATAAATAAGGTCCGAAAAGCAAAAAACCAGACGGTCATATTGGGATGCGACACGGAAGCGGAGCTTAAGAGAGTGAGGGATAGGATCGAGAGCCGAGGTGAGGGACTGAAAGTAGCGCCCATGAAGAATAAAAACCCTCTCGTCGTCCTAAAAGACGTCTTTTTGGACAGTGACGACGACGAGATGGTAAAGGCGATCTACTCCCAAAATGAAAACATTTTTAGGGACATGGACGAAGACGAGATGGACATAACAGTAAAGTTTAAAAAAAGGACTAGGAACCCCAAAACGGCACACATCGTCGTCCAAGTCAGACCCAGAGTTTGGCAGAGGATGACGGAGGTTGGGGCCCTTTACCTCGACCTGCAAAGGGTCAGGGTGGAGGACCAGTCTCCGCTCATCCAATGTACCAAATGCTTGGCATTTGGTCACGGTAGGAAATTTTGTTCTGAGAGTGTGGACAGGTGCAGCCATTGCGGAGGACCACATCTGCGCGAAAAATGCGTGGACTTTGTCGCGGGAAGTGAACCGCAGTGCTGCAACTGCCTGCACTCAAAGCTTCAGAAGACCGAGCACAACGCGTTCAGCGCGGAGTGCCCGGTTCGAAAGAAATGGGACTATCTGGCTCGGACGACGACGGCGTACGCCTAAACCGCCCCCTATATATATTAGGTATATATTAAATATATATTTATGTATAATAATATCAAAAACACACCCAAAACAGACCCTAAAAACGCTGAAAAAGCAAAACGTAGATAAAGAAAGACAATAAATACTCATAAGCTGAGCTTAATTGTTTATATTATTGCCGTAACCTAAAGAAAACAAATAAATCAAAAGGCGAAAGAACTACACCCCCAAACAAACAAGAGTACCTATATAGAAAACTTGCACAAGAAACATCAATAAACATATAAACATATAAATGTATATATATTTTTATTGGTAATAATTCAGCATAAATGAATGAACATAAATTGCAACTAAGAAAATAGGTCCAACCCGAAAACTAAACCCCAACCCTAAAACCCACGTCCTGAAAACGGAAAGTAATAAATCAAATATCAAGTATTCACAAAGTATACACAGTATGGGAAAGAGATAACTTAAGTTTAAAATAAGCCTAGTACGTAAAACATAGTTTAAGTAAATAGAAATGTAAAACTAAGTATGTAAGAAATTAGCAAATAATTATATAAACTAGAAAATAAAAATGTCTTAAAACTACAAACTATAGCTGTAAGAAGTCTAGTCCTAAGTACCTAAAATGTCAAACTTAGCGCCAACTTTAAAGTATTGCAAATTTGGTAACAAATATGTTAAGGTAATGTTCAAAATTATTTTAAAATGTATTAGTTGTTAAAAGTATTAAGAACCAGAAATCTTGTGTAACAAACAACAAAGGTCACCATCATGATAATAATTGAAAATGAAAATGTATGCTAGAAAGCTTCAAAATTGTAATAGATATAAGATAGTAGTAAAACTTGTAACAAATAGTAGTAAAGAGCATTAGAAAATAAGATAGAATAAGAATTACTGTAAAGATAAATAAAAAACTGAGTCTGAGTTATACCCATAATAAATAAAGGAAAATAAAAAGAGTAGTTACAATAGCGGGAGTCCCACCCGGCTAAGAATGAAAAAGATGAATGAAAGAAAGATACCGTATGAAGCATAAAAGTGCGAGAGGAATAAATGATAGAACTGGAATGCATGAGAAATTTAGAATACTAAGATCCTGTTTACCCATGAACGGGGAAAAGCACTAAAAAAAAAAAAAAAAAAAAAAAAAAAAAAAAACCTAACCTAACCTAACCTAACCTAACCTAACCTCATTATGGACGTTCTCTCCTGTCACTCAGATGCGGAGGTCATCGAGTCGCTTAAGCGACAGAACACCCACCTGATGGGGGACCTCCCTGAGGATGATGTGAGGATGGGGGTCAAGTACCGTCGCAGGACGAGAAACCCCCATACGTCTCACATCATCATGCAGGTGTCTCCTTCAGTCTGGCAGAGGTTAACGCACGCGGGCCGAGTGCACATCGACCTGCAGCGGGTGCGTGTGTTGGACCAATCGCCACTGATCCAGTGCACCCGCTGCTTGCGATACGGTCACGGCCGTAAGCTGTGCACGGAGCTTGCAGACCTCTGCACGCACTGCGGTGACCCCCATCTGAGAGTCGACTGCCCCTCGCGACTGGCTGCAGAGGCGCCAAAATGTAAAAATTGCGTTTCCGCCAAGCTGAGCCACACGGAGCACAACGCCTTCGACAGCCAGTGTCCAACTCGTCTCAAGTGGGATGGACTGGCGCGGTTGTCGGTGGCGTATTGCTGAGGGCCAGCCAACGGAAACAGGGAACGACTCTTCCAGGGATTCCCGAACACACTCGAGAGCCCTTAAGACTTACCAGGTAATCCAAGCGAATCTGCAAAGGAAGAACCTAGCAACCCAAGAACTCATGACTGTGGCTAGTGAGCGGAGGGTTGCGTTCGCACTGCTCCAGGAGCCGTATGTGGGTGGGGTTAGAAGGATGCGAGACTACCGGGGAGCGAGAGTCTACCAGTGCGCTGAACATGGAGGTGGAACTGTGAAGGCGGCAATAACCGTCTTCGATCACGATTTAGATGTGATACAGTGTCCGAAACTCACCACCAATAACATCGTGGTGGTGAGGATCCGTACCAGCGCCTGGGAAATCGCAGTAGTCTCGTTTTACTTTGAACCAGACCAGCCCATACAGCCATACCTGGAGCAACTTTTGCAGATTCGCGAGGAAATAAGCCCCACTAGGATGATCATTGGCGGCGATGCCAACGCCAAGAGCACCTGGTGGGGTAGCCTGGTAACCGACACCAAGGGTGAGGACATGTCGGGAACCCTGGAGGAAATGCACTTGCAGGTGCTCAACGTCGGCAACACCCCGACCTTTGACACCGTCAGAGGCAACACCTTGTACAGCAGCTTCGTTGATGTAACAGCCTGCTCAACGGAGCTGCTGGACTTGGTGGAGGACTGGCGGGTCGAGGTAGGACTCACGAGCTCGGACCACAACGGTATAAGTTTCAAAATTTATCTTCAAAAATCAAAAGGCATTAACGTAAATAGGACCACCAGAATTTTTAATACAAAAAAGGCAAATTGGAGCCAATTTCATACGAAATTGGCCCAATTAAAAGCCGATGCAAATATAGACTCAACCGAAATGGCTAAAATAAACAATAAAACAGATCTAGAACGTAACATCAACCAATACATAGCCAATATTATACAAACTTGTGAAGAGGAACTGCCAAAAACCAATAATCGTCAAACACTTACTATACCGTGGTGGTCTAAAGAGCTCGCTGAGCTGATGTCGGAGGTGAGAACCAGGAAACGCCGCATCCGATGCGCTGCACCAGTCCGGAGGCAGAAAGTCATCGATGAGTACCTGCAAGCAAAAGCAAAATATGAGTCCCTAGCAATAAAGGCGCAGACAGAAGGTTGGAAGGCCTTCTGTCAAAAACAGGATAGGGAGGGAATGTGGGAGGGGATCTATAGAGTCATGGGACGGACCGCCAAAAGACAGGAGGACTTGCCGTTGGTGAAGGATGGAGTGCCACTGAGTGCGCAGGAATCGGCTCAGCTGTTAGCCGAGACCTTCTACCCGGTAGACCTAGAAGAGGGAGAATCCGCTGACCACCGTCGGATACGTGAAGCGGCCTGTCGTGTAAACGACTGGGCGCATGATGAACAACATGACCCACCGTTTACGCTTCAGGAGCTGAAAACCGCGGTGGAAAGCTTCAACCCGAAGAAGGCACCTGGGGCAGACGGTCTCACAGCCGACATCTGCGCACAGGCTATTTCCCGGGACTCGGGGACGTTCCTTGCACTGGCCAACAAGTGCCTGGAGCACGGACACTTCCCCGAGGCCTGGAAAGTAGCAACAGTGGTAATCCTTCGAAAGCCCGGCAAGGAATCCTACACCACCCCTAAGTCGTACAGGCCGATCGGCCTCCTACCAGTCCTGGGCAAAATTCTAGAAAAGATGCTCGTAGCGAGGCTCAAGTGGCATCTGATCCCGCGGTTTAGTACTCGCCAGTTTGGTTTCATGCCACAGAGGAGCACCGAGGACTCCCTCTATACCATGATACAACATATCAAGACGAAGCTAAGTAAAAAGAAGCTGATCACTGTTATATCACTGGACATAGAGGGAGCCTTCGATAGCGCATGGTGGCCGGCTATCAGGACCAGACTGGCTGAGGAAAAGTGCCCGATGAACCTCAGGAGGTTGATAGACAGCTACTTGACTGGTAGGAGTGTCAGAGTAAGGTACGCGGGTGCCGAGTGTCGGAGGGACACGAAAAAGGGGTGTGTGCAAGGGTCCATTGGCGGTCCGATCCTATGGAACTTAATCCTCGACCCTCTTCTAAAGGGGCTAGATGAGAGAGGCGTCCACTGCCAGGCGTTCGCCGATGATGTGGTGATGGTCTTCGACGGTGAGACAGCATTGGAGGTCCAGAGGCATGCCAATGCCGCCCTCGAGTATGTTCGGGTGTGGGGCATCGGAAATAAGCTGAAGTTTGCACCGCAAAAAACTTGTGCAATGGTAATTACCAAGAAGCTGAAGTACGATGTCCCACTCCTGAGCATGGGCGGGGTAGACATTGGCATGTCTAAGGAAATTAAAATGCTGGGACTCACCGTCGACCACCAGCTCACCTTCAACACTCACGTCGCTAACGTTTGCAGAAAAGCTGTGAATATCTACAAACAGCTGGCACGAGCGGCAAAGGTGAGCTGGGGCCTTCATCCGGAGATCATCCACACCATATATACGGCGGTAGTAGAGCCGGTTATTATGTATGCGGCGAGCGCCTGGGCGCCGGCTGCCAAAAAGATCGGAGTGCAAAAAAGCCTAAACACGGTCCAACGAGGATTCGCGCAGAAGCTCTGCAAATCCTACCGCACCGTTTCACTGAACGCGTCCCTGGTGCTGGCTGGGATACTCCCACTCGACCTCCGAATACAGGAAGCAGCCGCTCTGTACGAGGCAAAGAGAGGGGTACCTCAGCCGGTACTAGCGGGCGGAGAGGTGGAGCGGGTGGTGGAATTTGCGGAGACTCCGCACCCGGCGAAACATACGGCCATGGAGTTCTTGTGCCTGGAGGACCGGACGCTTGTGGACACCCACAATACCCAAGCAGTCAGGATCTTTACCGACGGCAGCAAGATTGCGGGCAAGGTCGGAGCAGCACTGTCACTTTGGGAGGGTGAAGCCGAGACCAAGTCCGTCAAGCTTAGCCTGCCGTCGTACTGCACGGTCTACCAGGCTGAACTCCTGGCCATATGCGTAGCCACGCGCGAGATCCTCAAGCGCAAGGAGGGAACCTTCGGTATCTACAGTGACTCAACGGCCGCACTACAAACAGTCACAAACCAAGGTTCCCTCCACGCCCTGGCCGTGGAGACGAGAGCAAACGTCGCCACAGCTTTATCCCAGAGCAAAGATGTATCCTTGTTCTGGGTAAAAGCCCACGTAGGACTCGAAGGCAACGAGCGCGCGGATCACCTCGCGAAGGAGGCTGCACTCCGGTCTAAGAAGAAGCCGGACTATGACCGCTGCCCAGTTTCATTCGTCAAGCGGCAGATCCGCTTGGGGTCGCTTGACGAATGGAACAGGAGGTACCAAAGCGGCGAAACAGCCTCTGTCACTAAAATTTTCCTCCCGGATGCGATCGACGCCCACAGGATCGTGCAAAAAATTAAACCGGTCGGCACACTCACGCAGATACTAACCGGTCATGGTGGGTTCTCCGAATACCTGCACCGTTTCAGGTGTAAGGAGAACCCATCGTGCATCTGTGAACCGGATGCAGTGGAGTCGGTCGCCCATATCCTAACAGAATGCCCAGTGTTTGGAACCGAACGACTTGATGCAGAGCTGAGGATAGGGACAGCAATAACCCCAAACAATGTTAAAATAATAATGTCTGAAGCAAAGGGTAGAAAAATCTTTTTAGAATACTGCGTAAAAATAGCAAACAAAGTAATAAAGCGTAACAAAGAACTTTAAATAATATGCTTTACTAAATATAAATGTTTCCCTACTGGAAAAGGTATCTAGGCATAAGCATAGAATAACGTTCAACAGAAATTAATAAATAAATAAATCGGCAAAAATAATTATTAGAATAATAAAGACAAAATTTAGAGTAAAATTTTAAAAGTTAAACACAAAATTATAAGATGGGGTAAAATTGTAAACACAAAAATTGAGTCCTTGAGTTATTCCCGAAACATGAAAAATTAAAGATTAATAGAAAACAGACTAGTGAGAATTAGAAGGGCGTCCCACCCTTGAGACACAAAAGATGATGGAATGAAAGAAAGACAAGTATGAAGAATGAAAGAACGAGAGGCAAAAAAGCGGGAATTGGTATGGATGTATTTCGTTGATAAAAAACTAAGATGAAAAAGGTCTCTGATCTCCTATGTCAGAGGACACCAGAATAATATAATAAAAAAAAAAAAAAAAAAAAAACCTAACCTAACCTAACCTAACCTAACCGTAGGTCGATATCTTCACTTCTAGACGTGCGATTTTGAAGCTGTTTTCAGCGGATTTAGACTAAACTAGGCCTCCGCCTACGTACTGACCATATCGCACGCATTTACACGTGCGTCAGGACTTCATCCCCTACCGCACTTAGAAATTTTTCGATTTTTCAAAGTAAATCCTCAAAATTTAGTGTTTCTTCCAAATTTTTTGCAAAAATAGTTTCAGTTTATAGTATAAATAGTACTCACCCTTCATCCCTGAATTCTGGTTCGCGATCCGTGTCCCGGTCTCCAGGCTGTGGGGTGAAAATCAAAATTTTTTGGTTCAAAAACTGGTTTTTTGACCAAAACTCCAAATTTTTGTTCGGCACCTACCCGTTTTTATTCCAAATATAGCTAGCCCGCGCGGTGACGCGTCTCTGGACACCTCGCCCGCGCCCCTAGCTCGAATAAAACATAGATTTTTCCAAAAAATAGTCTTTTTCATACATCTCTGTTAGCACCCAAAAACCACCTTAGGGATCGAGTCAAAAACACAATTGTCGATATCTTCACTTCTAGACGTGCGATTTTGAAGCTGTTTTCAGCGGATTTAGACTAAACTAGGCCTCCGCCTACGTACTGACCATATCGCACGCATTTACACGTGCGTCAGGACTTCATCCCCTACCGCACTTAGAAATTTTTCGATTTTTCAAAGTAAATCCTCAAAATTTAGTGTTTCTTCCAAATTTTTTGCAAAAATAGTTTCAGTTTATAGTATAAATAGTACTCACCCTTCATCCCTGAATTCTGGTTCGCGATCCGTGTCCCGGTCTCCAGGCTGTGGGGTGAAAATCAAAATTTTTTGGTTCAAAAACTGGTTTTTTGACCAAAACTCCAAATTTTTGTTCGGCACCTACCCGTTTTTATTCCAAATATAGCTAGCCCGCGCGGTGACGCGTCTCTGGACACCTCGCCCGCGCCCCTAGCTCGAATAAAACATAGATTTTTCCAAAAAATAGTCTTTTTCATACATCTCTGTTAGCACCCAAAAACCACCTTAGGGATCGAGTCAAAAACACAATTGTCGATATCTTCACTTCTAGACGTGCGATTTTGAAGCTGTTTTCAGCGGATTTAGACTAAACTAGGCCTCCGCCTACGTACTGACCATATCGCACGCATTTACACGTGCGTCAGGACTTCATCCCCTACCGCACTTAGAAATTTTTCGATTTTTCAAAGTAAATCCTCAAAATTTAGTGTTTCTTCCAAATTTTTTGCAAAAATAGTTTCAGTTTATAGTATAAATAGTACTCACCCTTCATCCCTGAATTCTGGTTCGCGATCCGTGTCCCGGTCTCCAGGCTGTGGGGTGAAAATCAAAATTTTTTGGTTCAAAAACTGGTTTTTTGACCAAAACTCCAAATTTTTGTTCGGCACCTACCCGTTTTTATTCCAAATATAGCTAGCCCGCGCGGTGACGCGTCTCTGGACACCTCGCCCGCGCCCCTAGCTCGAATAAAACATAGATTTTTCCAAAAAATAGTCTTTTTCATACATCTCTGTTAGCACCCAAAAACCACCTTAGGGATCGAGTCAAAAACACAATTGTCGATATCTTCACTTCTAGACGTGCGATTTTGAAGCTGTTTTCAGCGGATTTAGACTAAACTAGGCCTCCGCCTACGTACTGACCATATCGCACGCATTTACACGTGCGTCAGGACTTCATCCCCTACCGCACTTAGAAATTTTTCGATTTTTCAAAGTAAATCCTCAAAATTTAGTGTTTCTTCCAAATTTTTTGCAAAAATAGTTTCAGTTTATAGTATAAATAGTACTCACCCTTCATCCCTGAATTCTGGTTCGCGATCCGTGTCCCGGTCTCCAGGCTGTGGGGTGAAAATCAAAATTTTTTGGTTCAAAAACTGGTTTTTTGACCAAAACTCCAAATTTTTGTTCGGCACCTACCCGTTTTTATTCCAAATATAGCTAGCCCGCGCGGTGACGCGTCTCTGGACACCTCGCCCGCGCCCCTAGCTCGAATAAAACATAGATTTTTCCAAAAAATAGTCTTTTTCATACATCTCTGTTAGCACCCAAAAACCACCTTAGGGATCGAGTCAAAAACACAATTGTCGATATCTTCACTTCTAGACGTGCGATTTTGAAGCTGTTTTCAGCGGATTTAGACTAAACTAGGCCTCCGCCTACGTACTGACCATATCGCACGCATTTACACGTGCGTCAGGACTTCATCCCCTACCGCACTTAGAAATTTTTCGATTTTTCAAAGTAAATCCTCAAAATTTAGTGTTTCTTCCAAATTTTTTGCAAAAATAGTTTCAGTTTATAGTATAAATAGTACTCACCCTTCATCCCTGAATTCTGGTTCGCGATCCGTGTCCCGGTCTCCAGGCTGTGGGGTGAAAATCAAAATTTTTTGGTTCAAAAACTGGTTTTTTGACCAAAACTCCAAATTTTTGTTCGGCACCTACCCGTTTTTATTCCAAATATAGCTAGCCCGCGCGGTGACGCGTCTCTGGACACCTCGCCCGCGCCCCTAGCTCGAATAAAACATAGATTTTTCCAAAAAATAGTCTTTTTCATACATCTCTGTTAGCACCCAAAAACCACCTTAGGGATCGAGTCAAAAACACAATTGTCGATATCTTCACTTCTAGACGTGCGATTTTGAAGCTGTTTTCAGCGGATTTAGACTAAACTAGGCCTCCGCCTACGTACTGACCATATCGCACGCATTTACACGTGCGTCAGGACTTCATCCCCTACCGCACTTAGAAATTTTTCGATTTTTCAAAGTAAATCCTCAAAATTTAGTGTTTCTTCCAAATTTTTTGCAAAAATAGTTTCAGTTTATAGTATAAATAGTACTCACCCTTCATCCCTGAATTCTGGTTCGCGATCCGTGTCCCGGTCTCCAGGCTGTGGGGTGAAAATCAAAATTTTTTGGTTCAAAAACTGGTTTTTTGACCAAAACTCCAAATTTTTGTTCGGCACCTACCCGTTTTTATTCCAAATATAGCTAGCCCGCGCGGTGACGCGTCTCTGGACACCTCGCCCGCGCCCCTAGCTCGAATAAAACATAGATTTTTCCAAAAAATAGTCTTTTTCATACATCTCTGTTAGCACCCAAAAACCACCTTAGGGATCGAGTCAAAAACACAATTGTCGATATCTTCACTTCTAGACGTGCGATTTTGAAGCTGTTTTCAGCGGATTTAGACTAAACTAGGCCTCCGCCTACGTACTGACCATATCGCACGCATTTACACGTGCGTCAGGACTTCATCCCCTACCGCACTTAGAAATTTTTCGATTTTTCAAAGTAAATCCTCAAAATTTAGTGTTTCTTCCAAATTTTTTGCAAAAATAGTTTCAGTTTATAGTATAAATAGTACTCACCCTTCATCCCTGAATTCTGGTTCGCGATCCGTGTCCCGGTCTCCAGGCTGTGGGGTGAAAATCAAAATTTTTTGGTTCAAAAACTGGTTTTTTGACCAAAACTCCAAATTTTTGTTCGGCACCTACCCGTTTTTATTCCAAATATAGCTAGCCCGCGCGGTGACGCGTCTCTGGACACCTCGCCCGCGCCCCTAGCTCGAATAAAACATAGATTTTTCCAAAAAATAGTCTTTTTCATACATCTCTGTTAGCACCCAAAAACCACCTTAGGGATCGAGTCAAAAACACAATTGTCGATATCTTCACTTCTAGACGTGCGATTTTGAAGCTGTTTTCAGCGGATTTAGACTAAACTAGGCCTCCGCCTACGTACTGACCATATCGCACGCATTTACACGTGCGTCAGGACTTCATCCCCTACCGCACTTAGAAATTTTTCGATTTTTCAAAGTAAATCCTCAAAATTTAGTGTTTCTTCCAAATTTTTTGCAAAAATAGTTTCAGTTTATAGTATAAATAGTACTCACCCTTCATCCCTGAATTCTGGTTCGCGATCCGTGTCCCGGTCTCCAGGCTGTGGGGTGAAAATCAAAATTTTTTGGTTCAAAAACTGGTTTTTTGACCAAAACTCCAAATTTTTGTTCGGCACCTACCCGTTTTTATTCCAAATATAGCTAGCCCGCGCGGTGACGCGTCTCTGGACACCTCGCCCGCGCCCCTAGCTCGAATAAAACATAGATTTTTCCAAAAAATAGTCTTTTTCATACATCTCTGTTAGCACCCAAAAACCACCTTAGGGATCGAGTCAAAAACACAATTGTCGATATCTTCACTTCTAGACGTGCGATTTTGAAGCTGTTTTCAGCGGATTTAGACTAAACTAGGCCTCCGCCTACGTACTGACCATATCGCACGCATTTACACGTGCGTCAGGACTTCATCCCCTACCGCACTTAGAAATTTTTCGATTTTTCAAAGTAAATCCTCAAAATTTAGTGTTTCTTCCAAATTTTTTGCAAAAATAGTTTCAGTTTATAGTATAAATAGTACTCACCCTTCATCCCTGAATTCTGGTTCGCGATCCGTGTCCCGGTCTCCAGGCTGTGGGGTGAAAATCAAAATTTTTTGGTTCAAAAACTGGTTTTTTGACCAAAACTCCAAATTTTTGTTCGGCACCTACCCGTTTTTATTCCAAATATAGCTAGCCCGCGCGGTGACGCGTCTCTGGACACCTCGCCCGCGCCCCTAGCTCGAATAAAACATAGATTTTTCCAAAAAATAGTCTTTTTCATACATCTCTGTTAGCACCCAAAAACCACCTTAGGGATCGAGTCAAAAACACAATTGTCGATATCTTCACTTCTAGACGTGCGATTTTGAAGCTGTTTTCAGCGGATTTAGACTAAACTAGGCCTCCGCCTACGTACTGACCATATCGCACGCATTTACACGTGCGTCAGGACTTCATCCCCTACCGCACTTAGAAATTTTTCGATTTTTCAAAGTAAATCCTCAAAATTTAGTGTTTCTTCCAAATTTTTTGCAAAAATAGTTTCAGTTTATAGTATAAATAGTACTCACCCTTCATCCCTGAATTCTGGTTCGCGATCCGTGTCCCGGTCTCCAGGCTGTGGGGTGAAAATCAAAATTTTTTGGTTCAAAAACTGGTTTTTTGACCAAAACTCCAAATTTTTGTTCGGCACCTACCCGTTTTTATTCCAAATATAGCTAGCCCGCGCGGTGACGCGTCTCTGGACACCTCGCCCGCGCCCCTAGCTCGAATAAAACATAGATTTTTCCAAAAAATAGTCTTTTTCATACATCTCTGTTAGCACCCAAAAACCACCTTAGGGATCGAGTCAAAAACACAATTGTCGATATCTTCACTTCTAGACGTGCGATTTTGAAGCTGTTTTCAGCGGATTTAGACTAAACTAGGCCTCCGCCTACGTACTGACCATATCGCACGCATTTACACGTGCGTCAGGACTTCATCCCCTACCGCACTTAGAAATTTTTCGATTTTTCAAAGTAAATCCTCAAAATTTAGTGTTTCTTCCAAATTTTTTGCAAAAATAGTTTCAGTTTATAGTATAAATAGTACTCACCCTTCATCCCTGAATTCTGGTTCGCGATCCGTGTCCCGGTCTCCAGGCTGTGGGGTGAAAATCAAAATTTTTTGGTTCAAAAACTGGTTTTTTGACCAAAACTCCAAATTTTTGTTCGGCACCTACCCGTTTTTATTCCAAATATAGCTAGCCCGCGCGGTGACGCGTCTCTGGACACCTCGCCCGCGCCCCTAGCTCGAATAAAACATAGATTTTTCCAAAAAATAGTCTTTTTCATACATCTCTGTTAGCACCCAAAAACCACCTTAGGGATCGAGTCAAAAACACAATTGTCGATATCTTCACTTCTAGACGTGCGATTTTGAAGCTGTTTTCAGCGGATTTAGACTAAACTAGGCCTCCGCCTACGTACTGACCATATCGCACGCATTTACACGTGCGTCAGGACTTCATCCCCTACCGCACTTAGAAATTTTTCGATTTTTCAAAGTAAATCCTCAAAATTTAGTGTTTCTTCCAAATTTTTTGCAAAAATAGTTTCAGTTTATAGTATAAATAGTACTCACCCTTCATCCCTGAATTCTGGTTCGCGATCCGTGTCCCGGTCTCCAGGCTGTGGGGTGAAAATCAAAATTTTTTGGTTCAAAAACTGGTTTTTTGACCAAAACTCCAAATTTTTGTTCGGCACCTACCCGTTTTTATTCCAAATATAGCTAGCCCGCGCGGTGACGCGTCTCTGGACACCTCGCCCGCGCCCCTAGCTCGAATAAAACATAGATTTTTCCAAAAAATAGTCTTTTTCATACATCTCTGTTAGCACCCAAAAACCACCTTAGGGATCGAGTCAAAAACACAATTGTCGATATCTTCACTTCTAGACGTGCGATTTTGAAGCTGTTTTCAGCGGATTTAGACTAAACTAGGCCTCCGCCTACGTACTGACCATATCGCACGCATTTACACGTGCGTCAGGACTTCATCCCCTACCGCACTTAGAAATTTTTCGATTTTTCAAAGTAAATCCTCAAAATTTAGTGTTTCTTCCAAATTTTTTGCAAAAATAGTTTCAGTTTATAGTATAAATAGTACTCACCCTTCATCCCTGAATTCTGGTTCGCGATCCGTGTCCCGGTCTCCAGGCTGTGGGGTGAAAATCAAAATTTTTTGGTTCAAAAACTGGTTTTTTGACCAAAACTCCAAATTTTTGTTCGGCACCTACCCGTTTTTATTCCAAATATAGCTAGCCCGCGCGGTGACGCGTCTCTGGACACCTCGCCCGCGCCCCTAGCTCGAATAAAACATAGATTTTTCCAAAAAATAGTCTTTTTCATACATCTCTGTTAGCACCCAAAAACCACCTTAGGGATCGAGTCAAAAACACAATTGTCGATATCTTCACTTCTAGACGTGCGATTTTGAAGCTGTTTTCAGCGGATTTAGACTAAACTAGGCCTCCGCCTACGTACTGACCATATCGCACGCATTTACACGTGCGTCAGGACTTCATCCCCTACCGCACTTAGAAATTTTTCGATTTTTCAAAGTAAATCCTCAAAATTTAGTGTTTCTTCCAAATTTTTTGCAAAAATAGTTTCAGTTTATAGTATAAATAGTACTCACCCTTCATCCCTGAATTCTGGTTCGCGATCCGTGTCCCGGTCTCCAGGCTGTGGGGTGAAAATCAAAATTTTTTGGTTCAAAAACTGGTTTTTTGACCAAAACTCCAAATTTTTGTTCGGCACCTACCCGTTTTTATTCCAAATATAGCTAGCCCGCGCGGTGACGCGTCTCTGGACACCTCGCCCGCGCCCCTAGCTCGAATAAAACATAGATTTTTCCAAAAAATAGTCTTTTTCATACATCTCTGTTAGCACCCAAAAACCACCTTAGGGATCGAGTCAAAAACACAATTGTCGATATCTTCACTTCTAGACGTGCGATTTTGAAGCTGTTTTCAGCGGATTTAGACTAAACTAGGCCTCCGCCTACGTACTGACCATATCGCACGCATTTACACGTGCGTCAGGACTTCATCCCCTACCGCACTTAGAAATTTTTCGATTTTTCAAAGTAAATCCTCAAAATTTAGTGTTTCTTCCAAATTTTTTGCAAAAATAGTTTCAGTTTATAGTATAAATAGTACTCACCCTTCATCCCTGAATTCTGGTTCGCGATCCGTGTCCCGGTCTCCAGGCTGTGGGGTGAAAATCAAAATTTTTTGGTTCAAAAACTGGTTTTTTGACCAAAACTCCAAATTTTTGTTCGGCACCTACCCGTTTTTATTCCAAATATAGCTAGCCCGCGCGGTGACGCGTCTCTGGACACCTCGCCCGCGCCCCTAGCTCGAATAAAACATAGATTTTTCCAAAAAATAGTCTTTTTCATACATCTCTGTTAGCACCCAAAAACCACCTTAGGGATCGAGTCAAAAACACAATTGTCGATATCTTCACTTCTAGACGTGCGATTTTGAAGCTGTTTTCAGCGGATTTAGACTAAACTAGGCCTCCGCCTACGTACTGACCATATCGCACGCATTTACACGTGCGTCAGGACTTCATCCCCTACCGCACTTAGAAATTTTTCGATTTTTCAAAGTAAATCCTCAAAATTTAGTGTTTCTTCCAAATTTTTTGCAAAAATAGTTTCAGTTTATAGTATAAATAGTACTCACCCTTCATCCCTGAATTCTGGTTCGCGATCCGTGTCCCGGTCTCCAGGCTGTGGGGTGAAAATCAAAATTTTTTGGTTCAAAAACTGGTTTTTTGACCAAAACTCCAAATTTTTGTTCGGCACCTACCCGTTTTTATTCCAAATATAGCTAGCCCGCGCGGTGACGCGTCTCTGGACACCTCGCCCGCGCCCCTAGCTCGAATAAAACATAGATTTTTCCAAAAAATAGTCTTTTTCATACATCTCTGTTAGCACCCAAAAACCACCTTAGGGATCGAGTCAAAAACACAATTGTCGATATCTTCACTTCTAGACGTGCGATTTTGAAGCTGTTTTCAGCGGATTTAGACTAAACTAGGCCTCCGCCTACGTACTGACCATATCGCACGCATTTACACGTGCGTCAGGACTTCATCCCCTACCGCACTTAGAAATTTTTCGATTTTTCAAAGTAAATCCTCAAAATTTAGTGTTTCTTCCAAATTTTTTGCAAAAATAGTTTCAGTTTATAGTATAAATAGTACTCACCCTTCATCCCTGAATTCTGGTTCGCGATCCGTGTCCCGGTCTCCAGGCTGTGGGGTGAAAATCAAAATTTTTTGGTTCAAAAACTGGTTTTTTGACCAAAACTCCAAATTTTTGTTCGGCACCTACCCGTTTTTATTCCAAATATAGCTAGCCCGCGCGGTGACGCGTCTCTGGACACCTCGCCCGCGCCCCTAGCTCGAATAAAACATAGATTTTTCCAAAAAATAGTCTTTTTCATACATCTCTGTTAGCACCCAAAAACCACCTTAGGGATCGAGTCAAAAACACAATTGTCGATATCTTCACTTCTAGACGTGCGATTTTGAAGCTGTTTTCAGCGGATTTAGACTAAACTAGGCCTCCGCCTACGTACTGACCATATCGCACGCATTTACACGTGCGTCAGGACTTCATCCCCTACCGCACTTAGAAATTTTTCGATTTTTCAAAGTAAATCCTCAAAATTTAGTGTTTCTTCCAAATTTTTTGCAAAAATAGTTTCAGTTTATAGTATAAATAGTACTCACCCTTCATCCCTGAATTCTGGTTCGCGATCCGTGTCCCGGTCTCCAGGCTGTGGGGTGAAAATCAAAATTTTTTGGTTCAAAAACTGGTTTTTTGACCAAAACTCCAAATTTTTGTTCGGCACCTACCCGTTTTTATTCCAAATATAGCTAGCCCGCGCGGTGACGCGTCTCTGGACACCTCGCCCGCGCCCCTAGCTCGAATAAAACATAGATTTTTCCAAAAAATAGTCTTTTTCATACATCTCTGTTAGCACCCAAAAACCACCTTAGGGATCGAGTCAAAAACACAATTGTCGATATCTTCACTTCTAGACGTGCGATTTTGAAGCTGTTTTCAGCGGATTTAGACTAAACTAGGCCTCCGCCTACGTACTGACCATATCGCACGCATTTACACGTGCGTCAGGACTTCATCCCCTACCGCACTTAGAAATTTTTCGATTTTTCAAAGTAAATCCTCAAAATTTAGTGTTTCTTCCAAATTTTTTGCAAAAATAGTTTCAGTTTATAGTATAAATAGTACTCACCCTTCATCCCTGAATTCTGGTTCGCGATCCGTGTCCCGGTCTCCAGGCTGTGGGGTGAAAATCAAAATTTTTTGGTTCAAAAACTGGTTTTTTGACCAAAACTCCAAATTTTTGTTCGGCACCTACCCGTTTTTATTCCAAATATAGCTAGCCCGCGCGGTGACGCGTCTCTGGACACCTCGCCCGCGCCCCTAGCTCGAATAAAACATAGATTTTTCCAAAAAATAGTCTTTTTCATACATCTCTGTTAGCACCCAAAAACCACCTTAGGGATCGAGTCAAAAACACAATTGTCGATATCTTCACTTCTAGACGTGCGATTTTGAAGCTGTTTTCAGCGGATTTAGACTAAACTAGGCCTCCGCCTACGTACTGACCATATCGCACGCATTTACACGTGCGTCAGGACTTCATCCCCTACCGCACTTAGAAATTTTTCGATTTTTCAAAGTAAATCCTCAAAATTTAGTGTTTCTTCCAAATTTTTTGCAAAAATAGTTTCAGTTTATAGTATAAATAGTACTCACCCTTCATCCCTGAATTCTGGTTCGCGATCCGTGTCCCGGTCTCCAGGCTGTGGGGTGAAAATCAAAATTTTTTGGTTCAAAAACTGGTTTTTTGACCAAAACTCCAAATTTTTGTTCGGCACCTACCCGTTTTTATTCCAAATATAGCTAGCCCGCGCGGTGACGCGTCTCTGGACACCTCGCCCGCGCCCCTAGCTCGAATAAAACATAGATTTTTCCAAAAAATAGTCTTTTTCATACATCTCTGTTAGCACCCAAAAACCACCTTAGGGATCGAGTCAAAAACACAATTGTCGATATCTTCACTTCTAGACGTGCGATTTTGAAGCTGTTTTCAGCGGATTTAGACTAAACTAGGCCTCCGCCTACGTACTGACCATATCGCACGCATTTACACGTGCGTCAGGACTTCATCCCCTACCGCACTTAGAAATTTTTCGATTTTTCAAAGTAAATCCTCAAAATTTAGTGTTTCTTCCAAATTTTTTGCAAAAATAGTTTCAGTTTATAGTATAAATAGTACTCACCCTTCATCCCTGAATTCTGGTTCGCGATCCGTGTCCCGGTCTCCAGGCTGTGGGGTGAAAATCAAAATTTTTTGGTTCAAAAACTGGTTTTTTGACCAAAACTCCAAATTTTTGTTCGGCACCTACCCGTTTTTATTCCAAATATAGCTAGCCCGCGCGGTGACGCGTCTCTGGACACCTCGCCCGCGCCCCTAGCTCGAATAAAACATAGATTTTTCCAAAAAATAGTCTTTTTCATACATCTCTGTTAGCACCCAAAAACCACCTTAGGGATCGAGTCAAAAACACAATTGTCGATATCTTCACTTCTAGACGTGCGATTTTGAAGCTGTTTTCAGCGGATTTAGACTAAACTAGGCCTCCGCCTACGTACTGACCATATCGCACGCATTTACACGTGCGTCAGGACTTCATCCCCTACCGCACTTAGAAATTTTTCGATTTTTCAAAGTAAATCCTCAAAATTTAGTGTTTCTTCCAAATTTTTTGCAAAAATAGTTTCAGTTTATAGTATAAATAGTACTCACCCTTCATCCCTGAATTCTGGTTCGCGATCCGTGTCCCGGTCTCCAGGCTGTGGGGTGAAAATCAAAATTTTTTGGTTCAAAAACTGGTTTTTTGACCAAAACTCCAAATTTTTGTTCGGCACCTACCCGTTTTTATTCCAAATATAGCTAGCCCGCGCGGTGACGCGTCTCTGGACACCTCGCCCGCGCCCCTAGCTCGAATAAAACATAGATTTTTCCAAAAAATAGTCTTTTTCATACATCTCTGTTAGCACCCAAAAACCACCTTAGGGATCGAGTCAAAAACACAATTGTCGATATCTTCACTTCTAGACGTGCGATTTTGAAGCTGTTTTCAGCGGATTTAGACTAAACTAGGCCTCCGCCTACGTACTGACCATATCGCACGCATTTACACGTGCGTCAGGACTTCATCCCCTACCGCACTTAGAAATTTTTCGATTTTTCAAAGTAAATCCTCAAAATTTAGTGTTTCTTCCAAATTTTTTGCAAAAATAGTTTCAGTTTATAGTATAAATAGTACTCACCCTTCATCCCTGAATTCTGGTTCGCGATCCGTGTCCCGGTCTCCAGGCTGTGGGGTGAAAATCAAAATTTTTTGGTTCAAAAACTGGTTTTTTGACCAAAACTCCAAATTTTTGTTCGGCACCTACCCGTTTTTATTCCAAATATAGCTAGCCCGCGCGGTGACGCGTCTCTGGACACCTCGCCCGCGCCCCTAGCTCGAATAAAACATAGATTTTTCCAAAAAATAGTCTTTTTCATACATCTCTGTTAGCACCCAAAAACCACCTTAGGGATCGAGTCAAAAACACAATTGTCGATATCTTCACTTCTAGACGTGCGATTTTGAAGCTGTTTTCAGCGGATTTAGACTAAACTAGGCCTCCGCCTACGTACTGACCATATCGCACGCATTTACACGTGCGTCAGGACTTCATCCCCTACCGCACTTAGAAATTTTTCGATTTTTCAAAGTAAATCCTCAAAATTTAGTGTTTCTTCCAAATTTTTTGCAAAAATAGTTTCAGTTTATAGTATAAATAGTACTCACCCTTCATCCCTGAATTCTGGTTCGCGATCCGTGTCCCGGTCTCCAGGCTGTGGGGTGAAAATCAAAATTTTTTGGTTCAAAAACTGGTTTTTTGACCAAAACTCCAAATTTTTGTTCGGCACCTACCCGTTTTTATTCCAAATATAGCTAGCCCGCGCGGTGACGCGTCTCTGGACACCTCGCCCGCGCCCCTAGCTCGAATAAAACATAGATTTTTCCAAAAAATAGTCTTTTTCATACATCTCTGTTAGCACCCAAAAACCACCTTAGGGATCGAGTCAAAAACACAATTGTCGATATCTTCACTTCTAGACGTGCGATTTTGAAGCTGTTTTCAGCGGATTTAGACTAAACTAGGCCTCCGCCTACGTACTGACCATATCGCACGCATTTACACGTGCGTCAGGACTTCATCCCCTACCGCACTTAGAAATTTTTCGATTTTTCAAAGTAAATCCTCAAAATTTAGTGTTTCTTCCAAATTTTTTGCAAAAATAGTTTCAGTTTATAGTATAAATAGTACTCACCCTTCATCCCTGAATTCTGGTTCGCGATCCGTGTCCCGGTCTCCAGGCTGTGGGGTGAAAATCAAAATTTTTTGGTTCAAAAACTGGTTTTTTGACCAAAACTCCAAATTTTTGTTCGGCACCTACCCGTTTTTATTCCAAATATAGCTAGCCCGCGCGGTGACGCGTCTCTGGACACCTCGCCCGCGCCCCTAGCTCGAATAAAACATAGATTTTTCCAAAAAATAGTCTTTTTCATACATCTCTGTTAGCACCCAAAAACCACCTTAGGGATCGAGTCAAAAACACAATTGTCGATATCTTCACTTCTAGACTTGCGATTTTGAAGCTGTTTTCAGCGGATTTAGACTAAACTAGGCCTCCGCCTACGTACTGACCATATCGCACGCATTTACACGTGCGTCAGGACTTCATCCCCTACCGCACTTAGAAATTTTTCGATTTTTCAAAGTAAATCCTCAAAATTTAGTGTTTCTTCCAAATTTTTTGCAAAAATAGTTTCAGTTTATAGTATAAATAGTACTCACCCTTCATCCCTGAATTCTGGTTCGCGATCCGTGTCCCGGTCTCCAGGCTGTGGGGTGAAAATCAAAATTTTTTGGTTCAAAAACTGGTTTTTTGACCAAAACTCCAAATTTTTGTTCGGCACCTACCCGTTTTTATTCCAAATATAGCTAGCCCGCGCGGTGACGCGTCTCTGGACACCTCGCCCGCGCCCCTAGCTCGAATAAAACATAGATTTTTCCAAAAAATAGTCTTTTTCATACATCTCTGTTAGCACCCAAAAACCACCTTAGGGATCGAGTCAAAAACACAATTGTCGATATCTTCACTTCTAGACGTGCGATTTTGAAGCTGTTTTCAGCGGATTTAGACTAAACTAGGCCTCCGCCTACGTACTGACCATATCGCACGCATTTACACGTGCGTCAGGACTTCATCCCCTACCGCACTTAGAAATTTTTCGATTTTTCAAAGTAAATCCTCAAAATTTAGTGTTTCTTCCAAATTTTTTGCAAAAATAGTTTCAGTTTATAGTATAAATAGTACTCACCCTTCATCCCTGAATTCTGGTTCGCGATCCGTGTCCCGGTCTCCAGGCTGTGGGGTGAAAATCAAAATTTTTTGGTTCAAAAACTGGTTTTTTGACCAAAACTCCAAATTTTTGTTCGGCACCTACCCGTTTTTATTCCAAATATAGCTAGCCCGCGCGGTGACGCGTCTCTGGACACCTCGCCCGCGCCCCTAGCTCGAATAAAACATAGATTTTTCCAAAAAATAGTCTTTTTCATACATCTCTGTTAGCACCCAAAAACCACCTTAGGGATCGAGTCAAAAACACAATTGTCGATATCTTCACTTCTAGACGTGCGATTTTGAAGCTGTTTTCAGCGGATTTAGACTAAACTAGGCCTCCGCCTACGTACTGACCATATCGCACGCATTTACACGTGCGTCAGGACTTCATCCCCTACCGCACTTAGAAATTTTTCGATTTTTCAAAGTAAATCCTCAAAATTTAGTGTTTCTTCCAAATTTTTTGCAAAAATAGTTTCAGTTTATAGTATAAATAGTACTCACCCTTCATCCCTGAATTCTGGTTCGCGATCCGTGTCCCGGTCTCCAGGCTGTGGGGTGAAAATCAAAATTTTTTGGTTCAAAAACTGGTTTTTTGACCAAAACTCCAAATTTTTGTTCGGCACCTACCCGTTTTTATTCCAAATATAGCTAGCCCGCGCGGTGACGCGTCTCTGGACACCTCGCCCGCGCCCCTAGCTCGAATAAAACATAGATTTTTCCAAAAAATAGTCTTTTTCATACATCTCTGTTAGCACCCAAAAACCACCTTAGGGATCGAGTCAAAAACACAATTGTCGATATCTTCACTTCTAGACGTGCGATTTTGAAGCTGTTTTCAGCGGATTTAGACTAAACTAGGCCTCCGCCTACGTACTGACCATATCGCACGCATTTACACGTGCGTCAGGACTTCATCCCCTACCGCACTTAGAAATTTTTCGATTTTTCAAAGTAAATCCTCAAAATTTAGTGTTTCTTCCAAATTTTTTGCAAAAATAGTTTCAGTTTATAGTATAAATAGTACTCACCCTTCATCCCTGAATTCTGGTTCGCGATCCGTGTCCCGGTCTCCAGGCTGTGGGGTGAAAATCAAAATTTTTTGGTTCAAAAACTGGTTTTTTGACCAAAACTCCAAATTTTTGTTCGGCACCTACCCGTTTTTATTCCAAATATAGCTAGCCCGCGCGGTGACGCGTCTCTGGACACCTCGCCCGCGCCCCTAGCTCGAATAAAACATAGATTTTTCCAAAAAATAGTCTTTTTCATACATCTCTGTTAGCACCCAAAAACCACCTTAGGGATCGAGTCAAAAACACAATTGTCGATATCTTCACTTCTAGACGTGCGATTTTGAAGCTGTTTTCAGCGGATTTAGACTAAACTAGGCCTCCGCCTACGTACTGACCATATCGCACGCATTTACACGTGCGTCAGGACTTCATCCCCTACCGCACTTAGAAATTTTTCGATTTTTCAAAGTAAATCCTCAAAATTTAGTGTTTCTTCCAAATTTTTTGCAAAAATAGTTTCAGTTTATAGTATAAATAGTACTCACCCTTCATCCCTGAATTCTGGTTCGCGATCCGTGTCCCGGTCTCCAGGCTGTGGGGTGAAAATCAAAATTTTTTGGTTCAAAAACTGGTTTTTTGACCAAAACTCCAAATTTTTGTTCGGCACCTACCCGTTTTTATTCCAAATATAGCTAGCCCGCGCGGTGACGCGTCTCTGGACACCTCGCCCGCGCCCCTAGCTCGAATAAAACATAGATTTTTCCAAAAAATAGTCTTTTTCATACATCTCTGTTAGCACCCAAAAACCACCTTAGGGATCGAGTCAAAAACACAATTGTCGATATCTTCACTTCTAGACGTGCGATTTTGAAGCTGTTTTCAGCGGATTTAGACTAAACTAGGCCTCCGCCTACGTACTGACCATATCGCACGCATTTACACGTGCGTCAGGACTTCATCCCCTACCGCACTTAGAAATTTTTCGATTTTTCAAAGTAAATCCTCAAAATTTAGTGTTTCTTCCAAATTTTTTGCAAAAATAGTTTCAGTTTATAGTATAAATAGTACTCACCCTTCATCCCTGAATTCTGGTTCGCGATCCGTGTCCCGGTCTCCAGGCTGTGGGGTGAAAATCAAAATTTTTTGGTTCAAAAACTGGTTTTTTGACCAAAACTCCAAATTTTTGTTCGGCACCTACCCGTTTTTATTCCAAATATAGCTAGCCCGCGCGGTGACGCGTCTCTGGACACCTCGCCCGCGCCCCTAGCTCGAATAAAACATAGATTTTTCCAAAAAATAGTCTTTTTCATACATCTCTGTTAGCACCCAAAAACCACCTTAGGGATCGAGTCAAAAACACAATTGTCGATATCTTCACTTCTAGACGTGCGATTTTGAAGCTGTTTTCAGCGGATTTAGACTAAACTAGGCCTCCGCCTACGTACTGACCATATCGCACGCATTTACACGTGCGTCAGGACTTCATCCCCTACCGCACTTAGAAATTTTTCGATTTTTCAAAGTAAATCCTCAAAATTTAGTGTTTCTTCCAAATTTTTTGCAAAAATAGTTTCAGTTTATAGTATAAATAGTACTCACCCTTCATCCCTGAATTCTGGTTCGCGATCCGTGTCCCGGTCTCCAGGCTGTGGGGTGAAAATCAAAATTTTTTGGTTCAAAAACTGGTTTTTTGACCAAAACTCCAAATTTTTGTTCGGCACCTACCCGTTTTTATTCCAAATATAGCTAGCCCGCGCGGTGACGCGTCTCTGGACACCTCGCCCGCGCCCCTAGCTCGAATAAAACATAGATTTTTCCAAAAAATAGTCTTTTTCATACATCTCTGTTAGCACCCAAAAACCACCTTAGGGATCGAGTCAAAAACACAATTGTCGATATCTTCACTTCTAGACTTGCGATTTTGAAGCTGTTTTCAGCGGATTTAGACTAAACTAGGCCTCCGCCTACGTACTGACCATATCGCACGCATTTACACGTGCGTCAGGACTTCATCCCCTACCGCACTTAGAAATTTTTCGATTTTTCAAAGTAAATCCTCAAAATTTAGTGTTTCTTCCAAATTTTTTGCAAAAATAGTTTCAGTTTATAGTATAAATAGTACTCACCCTTCATCCCTGAATTCTGGTTCGCGATCCGTGTCCCGGTCTCCAGGCTGTGGGGTGAAAATCAAAATTTTTTGGTTCAAAAACTGGTTTTTTGACCAAAACTCCAAATTTTTGTTCGGCACCTACCCGTTTTTATTCCAAATATAGCTAGCCCGCGCGGTGACGCGTCTCTGGACACCTCGCCCGCGCCCCTAGCTCGAATAAAACATAGATTTTTCCAAAAAATAGTCTTTTTCATACATCTCTGTTAGCACCCAAAAACCACCTTAGGGATCGAGTCAAAAACACAATTGTCGATATCTTCACTTCTAGACGTGCGATTTTGAAGCTGTTTTCAGCGGATTTAGACTAAACTAGGCCTCCGCCTACGTACTGACCATATCGCACGCATTTACACGTGCGTCAGGACTTCATCCCCTACCGCACTTAGAAATTTTTCGATTTTTCAAAGTAAATCCTCAAAATTTAGTGTTTCTTCCAAATTTTTTGCAAAAATAGTTTCAGTTTATAGTATAAATAGTACTCACCCTTCATCCCTGAATTCTGGTTCGCGATCCGTGTCCCGGTCTCCAGGCTGTGGGGTGAAAATCAAAATTTTTTGGTTCAAAAACTGGTTTTTTGACCAAAACTCCAAATTTTTGTTCGGCACCTACCCGTTTTTATTCCAAATATAGCTAGCCCGCGCGGTGACGCGTCTCTGGACACCTCGCCCGCGCCCCTAGCTCGAATAAAACATAGATTTTTCCAAAAAATAGTCTTTTTCATACATCTCTGTTAGCACCCAAAAACCACCTTAGGGATCGAGTCAAAAACACAATTGTCGATATCTTCACTTCTAGACGTGCGATTTTGAAGCTGTTTTCAGCGGATTTAGACTAAACTAGGCCTCCGCCTACGTACTGACCATATCGCACGCATTTACACGTGCGTCAGGACTTCATCCCCTACCGCACTTAGAAATTTTTCGATTTTTCAAAGTAAATCCTCAAAATTTAGTGTTTCTTCCAAATTTTTTGCAAAAATAGTTTCAGTTTATAGTATAAATAGTACTCACCCTTCATCCCTGAATTCTGGTTCGCGATCCGTGTCCCGGTCTCCAGGCTGTGGGGTGAAAATCAAAATTTTTTGGTTCAAAAACTGGTTTTTTGACCAAAACTCCAAATTTTTGTTCGGCACCTACCCGTTTTTATTCCAAATATAGCTAGCCCGCGCGGTGACGCGTCTCTGGACACCTCGCCCGCGCCCCTAGCTCGAATAAAACATAGATTTTTCCAAAAAATAGTCTTTTTCATACATCTCTGTTAGCACCCAAAAACCACCTTAGGGATCGAGTCAAAAACACAATTGTCGATATCTTCACTTCTAGACGTGCGATTTTGAAGCTGTTTTCAGCGGATTTAGACTAAACTAGGCCTCCGCCTACGTACTGACCATATCGCACGCATTTACACGTGCGTCAGGACTTCATCCCCTACCGCACTTAGAAATTTTTCGATTTTTCAAAGTAAATCCTCAAAATTTAGTGTTTCTTCCAAATTTTTTGCAAAAATAGTTTCAGTTTATAGTATAAATAGTACTCACCCTTCATCCCTGAATTCTGGTTCGCGATCCGTGTCCCGGTCTCCAGGCTGTGGGGTGAAAATCAAAATTTTTTGGTTCAAAAACTGGTTTTTTGACCAAAACTCCAAATTTTTGTTCGGCACCTACCCGTTTTTATTCCAAATATAGCTAGCCCGCGCGGTGACGCGTCTCTGGACACCTCGCCCGCGCCCCTAGCTCGAATAAAACATAGATTTTTCCAAAAAATAGTCTTTTTCATACATCTCTGTTAGCACCCAAAAACCACCTTAGGGATCGAGTCAAAAACACAATTGTCGATATCTTCACTTCTAGACGTGCGATTTTGAAGCTGTTTTCAGCGGATTTAGACTAAACTAGGCCTCCGCCTACGTACTGACCATATCGCACGCATTTACACGTGCGTCAGGACTTCATCCCCTACCGCACTTAGAAATTTTTCGATTTTTCAAAGTAAATCCTCAAAATTTAGTGTTTCTTCCAAATTTTTTGCAAAAATAGTTTCAGTTTATAGTATAAATAGTACTCACCCTTCATCCCTGAATTCTGGTTCGCGATCCGTGTCCCGGTCTCCAGGCTGTGGGGTGAAAATCAAAATTTTTTGGTTCAAAAACTGGTTTTTTGACCAAAACTCCAAATTTTTGTTCGGCACCTACCCGTTTTTATTCCAAATATAGCTAGCCCGCGCGGTGACGCGTCTCTGGACACCTCGCCCGCGCCCCTAGCTCGAATAAAACATAGATTTTTCCAAAAAATAGTCTTTTTCATACATCTCTGTTAGCACCCAAAAACCACCTTAGGGATCGAGTCAAAAACACAATTGTCGATATCTTCACTTCTAGACGTGCGATTTTGAAGCTGTTTTCAGCGGATTTAGACTAAACTAGGCCTCCGCCTACGTACTGACCATATCGCACGCATTTACACGTGCGTCAGGACTTCATCCCCTACCGCACTTAGAAATTTTTCGATTTTTCAAAGTAAATCCTCAAAATTTAGTGTTTCTTCCAAATTTTTTGCAAAAATAGTTTCAGTTTATAGTATAAATAGTACTCACCCTTCATCCCTGAATTCTGGTTCGCGATCCGTGTCCCGGTCTCCAGGCTGTGGGGTGAAAATCAAAATTTTTTGGTTCAAAAACTGGTTTTTTGACCAAAACTCCAAATTTTTGTTCGGCACCTACCCGTTTTTATTCCAAATATAGCTAGCCCGCGCGGTGACGCGTCTCTGGACACCTCGCCCGCGCCCCTAGCTCGAATAAAACATAGATTTTTCCAAAAAATAGTCTTTTTCATACATCTCTGTTAGCACCCAAAAACCACCTTAGGGATCGAGTCAAAAACACAATTGTCGATATCTTCACTTCTAGACGTGCGATTTTGAAGCTGTTTTCAGCGGATTTAGACTAAACTAGGCCTCCGCCTACGTACTGACCATATCGCACGCATTTACACGTGCGTCAGGACTTCATCCCCTACCGCACTTAGAAATTTTTCGATTTTTCAAAGTAAATCCTCAAAATTTAGTGTTTCTTCCAAATTTTTTGCAAAAATAGTTTCAGTTTATAGTATAAATAGTACTCACCCTTCATCCCTGAATTCTGGTTCGCGATCCGTGTCCCGGTCTCCAGGCTGTGGGGTGAAAATCAAAATTTTTTGGTTCAAAAACTGGTTTTTTGACCAAAACTCCAAATTTTTGTTCGGCACCTACCCGTTTTTATTCCAAATATAGCTAGCCCGCGCGGTGACGCGTCTCTGGACACCTCGCCCGCGCCCCTAGCTCGAATAAAACATAGATTTTTCCAAAAAATAGTCTTTTTCATACATCTCTGTTAGCACCCAAAAACCACCTTAGGGATCGAGTCAAAAACACAATTGTCGATATCTTCACTTCTAGACTTGCGATTTTGAAGCTGTTTTCAGCGGATTTAGACTAAACTAGGCCTCCGCCTACGTACTGACCATATCGCACGCATTTACACGTGCGTCAGGACTTCATCCCCTACCGCACTTAGAAATTTTTCGATTTTTCAAAGTAAATCCTCAAAATTTAGTGTTTCTTCCAAATTTTTTGCAAAAATAGTTTCAGTTTATAGTATAAATAGTACTCACCCTTCATCCCTGAATTCTGGTTCGCGATCCGTGTCCCGGTCTCCAGGCTGTGGGGTGAAAATCAAAATTTTTTGGTTCAAAAACTGGTTTTTTGACCAAAACTCCAAATTTTTGTTCGGCACCTACCCGTTTTTATTCCAAATATAGCTAGCCCGCGCGGTGACGCGTCTCTGGACACCTCGCCCGCGCCCCTAGCTCGAATAAAACATAGATTTTTCCAAAAAATAGTCTTTTTCATACATCTCTGTTAGCACCCAAAAACCACCTTAGGGATCGAGTCAAAAACACAATTGTCGATATCTTCACTTCTAGACGTGCGATTTTGAAGCTGTTTTCAGCGGATTTAGACTAAACTAGGCCTCCGCCTACGTACTGACCATATCGCACGCATTTACACGTGCGTCAGGACTTCATCCCCTACCGCACTTAGAAATTTTTCGATTTTTCAAAGTAAATCCTCAAAATTTAGTGTTTCTTCCAAATTTTTTGCAAAAATAGTTTCAGTTTATAGTATAAATAGTACTCACCCTTCATCCCTGAATTCTGGTTCGCGATCCGTGTCCCGGTCTCCAGGCTGTGGGGTGAAAATCAAAATTTTTTGGTTCAAAAACTGGTTTTTTGACCAAAACTCCAAATTTTTGTTCGGCACCTACCCGTTTTTATTCCAAATATAGCTAGCCCGCGCGGTGACGCGTCTCTGGACACCTCGCCCGCGCCCCTAGCTCGAATAAAACATAGATTTTTCCAAAAAATAGTCTTTTTCATACATCTCTGTTAGCACCCAAAAACCACCTTAGGGATCGAGTCAAAAACACAATTGTCGATATCTTCACTTCTAGACGTGCGATTTTGAAGCTGTTTTCAGCGGATTTAGACTAAACTAGGCCTCCGCCTACGTACTGACCATATCGCACGCATTTACACGTGCGTCAGGACTTCATCCCCTACCGCACTTAGAAATTTTTCGATTTTTCAAAGTAAATCCTCAAAATTTAGTGTTTCTTCCAAATTTTTTGCAAAAATAGTTTCAGTTTATAGTATAAATAGTACTCACCCTTCATCCCTGAATTCTGGTTCGCGATCCGTGTCCCGGTCTCCAGGCTGTGGGGTGAAAATCAAAATTTTTTGGTTCAAAAACTGGTTTTTTGACCAAAACTCCAAATTTTTGTTCGGCACCTACCCGTTTTTATTCCAAATATAGCTAGCCCGCGCGGTGACGCGTCTCTGGACACCTCGCCCGCGCCCCTAGCTCGAATAAAACATAGATTTTTCCAAAAAATAGTCTTTTTCATACATCTCTGTTAGCACCCAAAAACCACCTTAGGGATCGAGTCAAAAACACAATTGTCGATATCTTCACTTCTAGACGTGCGATTTTGAAGCTGTTTTCAGCGGATTTAGACTAAACTAGGCCTCCGCCTACGTACTGACCATATCGCACGCATTTACACGTGCGTCAGGACTTCATCCCCTACCGCACTTAGAAATTTTTCGATTTTTCAAAGTAAATCCTCAAAATTTAGTGTTTCTTCCAAATTTTTTGCAAAAATAGTTTCAGTTTATAGTATAAATAGTACTCACCCTTCATCCCTGAATTCTGGTTCGCGATCCGTGTCCCGGTCTCCAGGCTGTGGGGTGAAAATCAAAATTTTTTGGTTCAAAAACTGGTTTTTTGACCAAAACTCCAAATTTTTGTTCGGCACCTACCCGTTTTTATTCCAAATATAGCTAGCCCGCGCGGTGACGCGTCTCTGGACACCTCGCCCGCGCCCCTAGCTCGAATAAAACATAGATTTTTCCAAAAAATAGTCTTTTTCATACATCTCTGTTAGCACCCAAAAACCACCTTAGGGATCGAGTCAAAAACACAATTGTCGATATCTTCACTTCTAGACGTGCGATTTTGAAGCTGTTTTCAGCGGATTTAGACTAAACTAGGCCTCCGCCTACGTACTGACCATATCGCACGCATTTACACGTGCGTCAGGACTTCATCCCCTACCGCACTTAGAAATTTTTCGATTTTTCAAAGTAAATCCTCAAAATTTAGTGTTTCTTCCAAATTTTTTGCAAAAATAGTTTCAGTTTATAGTATAAATAGTACTCACCCTTCATCCCTGAATTCTGGTTCGCGATCCGTGTCCCGGTCTCCAGGCTGTGGGGTGAAAATCAAAATTTTTTGGTTCAAAAACTGGTTTTTTGACCAAAACTCCAAATTTTTGTTCGGCACCTACCCGTTTTTATTCCAAATATAGCTAGCCCGCGCGGTGACGCGTCTCTGGACACCTCGCCCGCGCCCCTAGCTCGAATAAAACATAGATTTTTCCAAAAAATAGTCTTTTTCATACATCTCTGTTAGCACCCAAAAACCACCTTAGGGATCGAGTCAAAAACACAATTGTCGATATCTTCACTTCTAGACGTGCGATTTTGAAGCTGTTTTCAGCGGATTTAGACTAAACTAGGCCTCCGCCTACGTACTGACCATATCGCACGCATTTACACGTGCGTCAGGACTTCATCCCCTACCGCACTTAGAAATTTTTCGATTTTTCAAAGTAAATCCTCAAAATTTAGTGTTTCTTCCAAATTTTTTGCAAAAATAGTTTCAGTTTATAGTATAAATAGTACTCACCCTTCATCCCTGAATTCTGGTTCGCGATCCGTGTCCCGGTCTCCAGGCTGTGGGGTGAAAATCAAAATTTTTTGGTTCAAAAACTGGTTTTTTGACCAAAACTCCAAATTTTTGTTCGGCACCTACCCGTTTTTATTCCAAATATAGCTAGCCCGCGCGGTGACGCGTCTCTGGACACCTCGCCCGCGCCCCTAGCTCGAATAAAACATAGATTTTTCCAAAAAATAGTCTTTTTCATACATCTCTGTTAGCACCCAAAAACCACCTTAGGGATCGAGTCAAAAACACAATTGTCGATATCTTCACTTCTAGACTTGCGATTTTGAAGCTGTTTTCAGCGGATTTAGACTAAACTAGGCCTCCGCCTACGTACTGACCATATCGCACGCATTTACACGTGCGTCAGGACTTCATCCCCTACCGCACTTAGAAATTTTTCGATTTTTCAAAGTAAATCCTCAAAATTTAGTGTTTCTTCCAAATTTTTTGCAAAAATAGTTTCAGTTTATAGTATAAATAGTACTCACCCTTCATCCCTGAATTCTGGTTCGCGATCCGTGTCCCGGTCTCCAGGCTGTGGGGTGAAAATCAAAATTTTTTGGTTCAAAAACTGGTTTTTTGACCAAAACTCCAAATTTTTGTTCGGCACCTACCCGTTTTTATTCCAAATATAGCTAGCCCGCGCGGTGACGCGTCTCTGGACACCTCGCCCGCGCCCCTAGCTCGAATAAAACATAGATTTTTCCAAAAAATAGTCTTTTTCATACATCTCTGTTAGCACCCAAAAACCACCTTAGGGATCGAGTCAAAAACACAATTGTCGATATCTTCACTTCTAGACGTGCGATTTTGAAGCTGTTTTCAGCGGATTTAGACTAAACTAGGCCTCCGCCTACGTACTGACCATATCGCACGCATTTACACGTGCGTCAGGACTTCATCCCCTACCGCACTTAGAAATTTTTCGATTTTTCAAAGTAAATCCTCAAAATTTAGTGTTTCTTCCAAATTTTTTGCAAAAATAGTTTCAGTTTATAGTATAAATAGTACTCACCCTTCATCCCTGAATTCTGGTTCGCGATCCGTGTCCCGGTCTCCAGGCTGTGGGGTGAAAATCAAAATTTTTTGGTTCAAAAACTGGTTTTTTGACCAAAACTCCAAATTTTTGTTCGGCACCTACCCGTTTTTATTCCAAATATAGCTAGCCCGCGCGGTGACGCGTCTCTGGACACCTCGCCCGCGCCCCTAGCTCGAATAAAACATAGATTTTTCCAAAAAATAGTCTTTTTCATACATCTCTGTTAGCACCCAAAAACCACCTTAGGGATCGAGTCAAAAACACAATTGTCGATATCTTCACTTCTAGACGTGCGATTTTGAAGCTGTTTTCAGCGGATTTAGACTAAACTAGGCCTCCGCCTACGTACTGACCATATCGCACGCATTTACACGTGCGTCAGGACTTCATCCCCTACCGCACTTAGAAATTTTTCGATTTTTCAAAGTAAATCCTCAAAATTTAGTGTTTCTTCCAAATTTTTTGCAAAAATAGTTTCAGTTTATAGTATAAATAGTACTCACCCTTCATCCCTGAATTCTGGTTCGCGATCCGTGTCCCGGTCTCCAGGCTGTGGGGTGAAAATCAAAATTTTTTGGTTCAAAAACTGGTTTTTTGACCAAAACTCCAAATTTTTGTTCGGCACCTACCCGTTTTTATTCCAAATATAGCTAGCCCGCGCGGTGACGCGTCTCTGGACACCTCGCCCGCGCCCCTAGCTCGAATAAAACATAGATTTTTCCAAAAAATAGTCTTTTTCATACATCTCTGTTAGCACCCAAAAACCACCTTAGGGATCGAGTCAAAAACACAATTGTCGATATCTTCACTTCTAGACGTGCGATTTTGAAGCTGTTTTCAGCGGATTTAGACTAAACTAGGCCTCCGCCTACGTACTGACCATATCGCACGCATTTACACGTGCGTCAGGACTTCATCCCCTACCGCACTTAGAAATTTTTCGATTTTTCAAAGTAAATCCTCAAAATTTAGTGTTTCTTCCAAATTTTTTGCAAAAATAGTTTCAGTTTATAGTATAAATAGTACTCACCCTTCATCCCTGAATTCTGGTTCGCGATCCGTGTCCCGGTCTCCAGGCTGTGGGGTGAAAATCAAAATTTTTTGGTTCAAAAACTGGTTTTTTGACCAAAACTCCAAATTTTTGTTCGGCACCTACCCGTTTTTATTCCAAATATAGCTAGCCCGCGCGGTGACGCGTCTCTGGACACCTCGCCCGCGCCCCTAGCTCGAATAAAACATAGATTTTTCCAAAAAATAGTCTTTTTCATACATCTCTGTTAGCACCCAAAAACCACCTTAGGGATCGAGTCAAAAACACAATTGTCGATATCTTCACTTCTAGACGTGCGATTTTGAAGCTGTTTTCAGCGGATTTAGACTAAACTAGGCCTCCGCCTACGTACTGACCATATCGCACGCATTTACACGTGCGTCAGGACTTCATCCCCTACCGCACTTAGAAATTTTTCGATTTTTCAAAGTAAATCCTCAAAATTTAGTGTTTCTTCCAAATTTTTTGCAAAAATAGTTTCAGTTTATAGTATAAATAGTACTCACCCTTCATCCCTGAATTCTGGTTCGCGATCCGTGTCCCGGTCTCCAGGCTGTGGGGTGAAAATCAAAATTTTTTGGTTCAAAAACTGGTTTTTTGACCAAAACTCCAAATTTTTGTTCGGCACCTACCCGTTTTTATTCCAAATATAGCTAGCCCGCGCGGTGACGCGTCTCTGGACACCTCGCCCGCGCCCCTAGCTCGAATAAAACATAGATTTTTCCAAAAAATAGTCTTTTTCATACATCTCTGTTAGCACCCAAAAACCACCTTAGGGATCGAGTCAAAAACACAATTGTCGATATCTTCACTTCTAGACGTGCGATTTTGAAGCTGTTTTCAGCGGATTTAGACTAAACTAGGCCTCCGCCTACGTACTGACCATATCGCACGCATTTACACGTGCGTCAGGACTTCATCCCCTACCGCACTTAGAAATTTTTCGATTTTTCAAAGTAAATCCTCAAAATTTAGTGTTTCTTCCAAATTTTTTGCAAAAATAGTTTCAGTTTATAGTATAAATAGTACTCACCCTTCATCCCTGAATTCTGGTTCGCGATCCGTGTCCCGGTCTCCAGGCTGTGGGGTGAAAATCAAAATTTTTTGGTTCAAAAACTGGTTTTTTGACCAAAACTCCAAATTTTTGTTCGGCACCTACCCGTTTTTATTCCAAATATAGCTAGCCCGCGCGGTGACGCGTCTCTGGACACCTCGCCCGCGCCCCTAGCTCGAATAAAACATAGATTTTTCCAAAAAATAGTCTTTTTCATACATCTCTGTTAGCACCCAAAAACCACCTTAGGGATCGAGTCAAAAACACAATTGTCGATATCTTCACTTCTAGACGTGCGATTTTGAAGCTGTTTTCAGCGGATTTAGACTAAACTAGGCCTCCGCCTACGTACTGACCATATCGCACGCATTTACACGTGCGTCAGGACTTCATCCCCTACCGCACTTAGAAATTTTTCGATTTTTCAAAGTAAATCCTCAAAATTTAGTGTTTCTTCCAAATTTTTTGCAAAAATAGTTTCAGTTTATAGTATAAATAGTACTCACCCTTCATCCCTGAATTCTGGTTCGCGATCCGTGTCCCGGTCTCCAGGCTGTGGGGTGAAAATCAAAATTTTTTGGTTCAAAAACTGGTTTTTTGACCAAAACTCCAAATTTTTGTTCGGCACCTACCCGTTTTTATTCCAAATATAGCTAGCCCGCGCGGTGACGCGTCTCTGGACACCTCGCCCGCGCCCCTAGCTCGAAAATATTTTGCCCACCCACCCGCCCTCTGGTCTATAGGAAGGTAGACGTGGGATTTTCGGCAAAATTTAATTTTCATGTTAAGTTTCTTTTATATAGTTTAGGCCTATAAATAGGGGTTTGTAGGGAAAATTTCGTTTTTTAACCATCCTGACCAATTTTAAATAATTATTATTTATTACGGAAATTTTAATTTTAATGTTTTAGCAATTATTTTTACAATTTATTTAGAATTTAAATAATAGTGACAGTTGTCTGTAAGTGGGCAACAAAAATTTTATATTACTTTGTACTCTTCGATTATTTGATTTTTTATTTACATTTCTACTTACTGTTCCCCCCCTTTACAGGGAAACAGAAGTACCCAGTGTCCAGCTGACCTGCATCCCTCCATAAGAGCAGAAAATTTAGTTTTGACCCCCCCTTTACAGGGGTCCTTCTGAGTTATTCTGCTCATTTAACAAAAATATGTTCCGCACCCCATCTAGCACCGTAAGGGCTACAGGCTCCAGTGGCTCGCCGCGATCGGCGGAGAAGGCGGGGCCTTCGCCTGATGCGAGGAGGAGGATCTCCTTCGGGGACGAGACTCCTTCGGCATCACGAGGAGGCCCTGCCACTCCGGGGACGCGCCGAGCTCCTGCGGACTTCTTGGCACTGCTCAGGAAGCCTGAGGCGAGGAACCGCAGTCGCACTGAGGAGGCGAGAGCTTGCCTGAACAAGGCTAAGCTAAATCTAGGCAACTCTCGCAACCTCAGGACCGACATCAAGACTGCGGTGCTCGAGGCCATAAACAGGCTTTTTGAGCTTGTCAAGGAGTCCGAACGCGACAAGGCCTCTGCCGCACCCATTGCCGTACCGGAACCCGCGCCCACTGCTGACTTCGGCCCCCAACCCACTTCCATCGAGGTTCTTGCTGGCCAGACTGAGCTCCTGAGAACCATGAAGGAGCACATCTCGGAGTTAAAAGACAACTCCGAGAAACTCGACAGACTCCGAGACAGTCTGGCCAGCAGAGAAAGTGTGGGGGAGACAACCTACGCGAGTGTAGCGGCCGTTAGTAAACGCTACACCGGGGCGTCAGCCCCGGAGCGAAAGACGTTGCACTCAGTGGTTGTTTCCTCAACACAGGAAGTGGATACGGGCGCCGAAGTACTCGAAAGAGTGCGGAAAGCAGTGGACGCGAAGGAGGGCTGGGTGCGTGTAGAAAGGGTGAGGAAGGCCAAGGACCAAAAAGTAATTATGGGGTGCGAAACGAAGGAAGAGAGGCGCAAGCTTAAGGCGCGATTGGAAGCGGCCGGAGAGAACCTCGTCGTCGAGGAGGTGAAAAACAGAGACCCGCTTCTGATTCTTAGGGACGTGTTGCTGATCCACAGTGACGAGGACGTGTTACGAGCCCTTAAGAATCAGAACCGGGAGTTATTTGACGGCCTCGGCGACGAGGCAGAAAAAGTAGCAATTAGGTTCCGTAAAAAATCACGCAACCCTCACGTGAACAGCATTGTGTTGAGTGTTTCCCCAGCAATCTGGAAGAGGGCACTCGAAGGAGGCAAGCTACGCATTGACCTCCAGAGAGTGCGCGTCGAAGATCAGACGCCTCTGGTGCAGTGCACCCGCTGCCTAGCATACGGTCACGGCAAGCGTCTCTGCACGGAGCCGGCCGACCTATGCAGCCACTGCGGCGGTCCACACATTAGGGTGGACTGCCCAGATCTTGGCGAGGCAGCGGCATGCGTGAACTGCACCAGAGCCAAGCTCGGGGAGCACTCGCACAATGCGTTTAGCACAGAATGCCCGATACGCAGGAGGTGGGACGCATTCGCACGAGCAACCATAGCATATTGCTAAAGTTGTCGAGGCGCCCACTTCCACGTACACGGAGACGACCAGTTTGACACAACCGGATGGCAGACGCATTGAGCGAACCACTAGGGTTGGCTTGATGGACGCGGGTAATTGGAGCCACTTTCGTGAGAAAGTGGCTGGAATTATGCTGGACTGTGAGTCAGCTCTGGTGGAATCGACAAGCTGTGTCAAATTGGTCGCAAACTTTCTTCGAAAATGCTCGCATATCATTGGTGTGGAAAACTATTATTTGAAACTATATATTATATATAGTGTTGATATCATAGATGTAAACCCAACGACTAAAATATGCAAAACAAAAGAAATATCACGAGGGCAGATCTGATAGGGATTGTAGATTATTAGTAGTCAAATAAATTATAATAGTAGAATTTTAAATTGAAACAAGTACAGAAAAGCTTATTAAATATTTAGGATGACCAGTAAAATAATCATAGTAGATAGAAGCAGTTAAAAATTATACATATTATAATAAATAAAAACGGAAAAACATAAATACATATATAAACACAAACATAAATAAACGAGTTGAACAGTATTGAACAACCTAATTGACAAAATTAAGCGCATAGAGCGTGGTCTCTTCGGCCTAAACCAAAAAAGTCGCGAATGAAGGGTAAACAGAGTGAACAAGGTCTCTGATCACGTCAGAGGGACACTGGCGGGGCAGGAGTGTGGTTTTAGCCGGTTCGAGTCCGGCACTACCTCGACTGTCTCACAAGAGAAATTCTTGTGGGATAGTCGAGGTGTCCGCGGGGATTTCCCACTCCTGCCAAAACAAAAATAAAAAAAAAAAAAAAAAAAAAAAAACCTAACCTAACCGTACCGGAACCCGCGCCTACTGCTGACCAAAGTCCCCATCCTATCACCGTCGACGTTCTTGCTGGCCAGACTGAGCTCCTTAACAGTCTAAAGGAGCACATCTCGGAGTTGCGAGACAACTCCGAGAAGCTTGACAGACTCCGAGACAGTCTGGCCAGCAGGGAAGGGGTGGGGGAGACAACCTACGCGAGTGTGGCGGCCGTCTGTAAGAGCCACACCGGGGCTCAGGCCCTGGAGCGAACGACGCTGCACTCTGTGGTTGTCTCCTCAACTCAGGAGATGGATACGGGGGACGAAATCCTCGAAAGAGTGAGGAAGGCAGTAGATGCGAAGGAGGGCTGGGTGCGCGTAGAGAGGGTCCGAAAAGCCAAGGACCAAAAGGTAGTGATGGGGTGCGCAACAACGGAGGAGAGGAGGAAATTAAAAGCACGATTAGAGAAGGCCGGAGAGAACCTCGTTGTCGAGGACGTGAAAAATCGGGACCCGCTTCTGATTCTTAGGGACGTATTACTCATGCACAGTGACGATGAAGTGTTGAGAGCCCTTAAGAATCAGAACCGGGAGATATTTCACGGGCTCGACGACGAGGCGCAGAGGATGGTGGTAAAATACCGTAAGAAAACCCGGAATCCGCATGCGAATCACGTTGTGCTTGGTGTGTCCCCTATGGTCTGGAGGAGGGCGATTGAAGGAGGAAAACTCCGCATCGACCTCCAGCGAGTACGCGTCGAGGATCAGACGCCTCTGGTGCAGTGCACCCGCTGCTTGGCATACGGGCACGGGAAACGCCTGTGCACGGAGCCAGCCGATCTGTGTAGCCATTGCGGTGGAGCACACCTCAGGGCAGACTGCCCGGATAGACAGATCGGCAAAGCAGCGGCTTGCGTGAACTGCACCAGAGCAAAACAGGGGGCCACCGAGCACAACGCATTCAGCAACGAATGCCCCGTGCGAAGGAAGTGGGACGCATTCGCAAGAGCTTCAATAGCATATTGCTAAAGTTGGCGTTGCGACCACTTCCAAGCACGGGAGTAAAACCAATTCGGCCCAGCCGATATACAGACGAGTTGAGACGGTCACCAGCGTTGGCAACAAGCAAAGATGTAAATTGAGGCTGTTTCTTGAGAAACGAGCTCAACTTATGCTGGAGCTGGTGCCGGCGCTGGTGGATACGTCAAGCTGGGTCGAACTTGGTGATACTGTAACAGACGTTAACCTTTCTTGCAAAGAAATTAGAAAATTTAGAAGAATAGTAATAATGATGAAAACTTATTAAGATATTTAATTATATAGTAAATATATACCTTAGATATCATATAAATAAACGTTAAAAATAGGAAATAAAAATTAAACAAAGCAAGAAATCTTAATAAGGGCATAAAATATAAGGGTTAATAATAGATATAAATATAAGAATAGTATAAATTAAAGAACATCAATAAAGTAATATAGTATTTAGCAAATAGTTTTAAAAAAGTTTACAAAATATAAAGTTCACTATAGCAGTAACACAAATTTAAGGAATGTTTAGGGTATTAAATAATAGGTAAATTTACCACGCAAAACAAAACCGTACATCATGTGGTCTTTCCGGCCACCAAGAAATGTAGACAAATGAAACAAGACAGATGTCAAGGACTCTGATTATGTTAGAGGGACACTGGCTGGGGCAGGAGTGGTTTTTAGCCGGTTCGAGTCCGGCACTACCTCGACTGTCTCACAAGAGAAATTCTTGTGGGATAGTCGAGGTGTCCGCGGGGATTTCCCACTCCTGCCAAAACAAAAAAAAAAAAAAAAAAAAAAAAAACCTAACCTAACCTAACCTAACCTAACCTAACCTAACCTTTTTTTTTTTTTTTTTTTTTTTTTTGACGCTGGGAAAAAATGCATTACGCATGCCCTCCCGTCGGGGGACGGGAGGGGTATGTGGGACTCCCCGGGCGTGCAATACCCGGTATACCCACTAAAACGACCCAGCGCATTCCCGCTTCGTCATAGTGGAGGGGGACTGGGAATCCGGCACAGCCTTTACTTCCAGTCCCCCGCCGACGAACGCAAGGCACACCCCCCCCTCTTGCCCTCACGGCACGGGCGTGGAGGAGGGGGTTGGGAATGACCGACGGAGGTGACGGGTGCTATGCGGGCGGAGGCACCCCCGCGCCTGTCGCCCGCCCGTCACCGTGAGGAAGGAGGGCAAATGCCCCTTCCCCCCCTCTCCGCCCGCGGAGCAGCGCAGCGAGAGAAAGACCTCCCGCGCGCGCTCCGCCTCCTCCTTTTGCGAAATCGCAAAAGGAGGCTACCGCTGACCAGGCCTCCGCGCTCCCCAGCATGGCGTCCGCCAACGCACGCCGGGAAGCGGGAGGCCCAGTCCCCCGCGAGGTGACGGGTGCAATGCGGGCGGAGGCACCTCCGTGCCTGTCGCCCGCCCGTCACCGTGAGGAGGGAGGACAAACGCCCCTTCCCCCCCTCACCGCCCACGGAGCGGTGCGGCGAGAGGATCATGTTTTGCTCATGATCCTCCCACCGCGCCGCCCCGCCTCCTCCCTCTGCGAGAACGAACCTCGCAAAGGGAGGCTACCGCTGACCAGGCCTCCTCTCCTCGCTCCCCAGCATGGTGTTCACGCACGCACGCCGGGAAGCGGGAGGCCCAGTCCCCCGCGGGGTGACGGGTGCAATGCGGGCGGAGGCACCTCCGCGCCTGTCGCCCGCCCGTCACCGTGAGGAGGGAGGGCAAACGCCCCTTCCCCCCCTCTCCGCCCGCGGAGCGGCGCAGCGAGAGGATCATGCGGGTGTTCATGATCCTCTCGCCGCGCCGCCCCGCCTCCTCCCTCTGCGAGAACCTCGCAAAGGGAGGCTACCTCTGACCAGGCCTCCTCTCCTCGCTCCCCAGCATGGTGTTCACGCACGCACGCCGGGAAGCGGGAGGCCCAGTCCCCCCGCGGGGTGACGGGTGCAATGCGGGCGGAGGCATTTCCGCGCCTGTCGCCCGCCCGTCACCGTGAGGAGGGAGGGCAAACGCCCCTTCCCCCCCTCTCCGCCCGCGGAGCGGCGCGGCGAGAGGATCATGTTCCGCGCATGATCCACTCGCCGCGCCGCCCCGCCTCCTCCTTCTGCGAGAACCCCGCAAAAGGAGGACCCCACTCCCCTGCCATGCCCTCTGCTACGCTCAGAGGGGCACGCAGGGGAAACGCACACCGCACTTCGCATGACGGGAGTCGATCATACGAAGTGCGATGTGCCCCCCCCCCCCCCAGAAAGCGCCTGGTGGTTTTTGTTGCGTCTATTTCTTATGGAATTAGACCAAGAACAGGGCGGCAACCACGTGAAGGTGAACACACCAGACTTGCCTTGAGGATCTACACGACCGTAGCGCTCTCCCTCAAGACCCCGCCACCCTACCGCCTCTGAGGGAGGCAGTAAGGTAGACCTGCATCTATGCTACCATGCAAAGCATGTCGTTGTGCAACCGCGAAAGCATAAATACAGATCGGCCCCAACCTAACCTTTTTTTTTTTTTTTTTTTTTTTTTTGACGCTGGGAAAAAATGCATTACGCATGCCCTCCCGTCGGGGGACGGGAGGGGTATGTGGGACTCCCCGGGCGTGCAATACCCGGTATACCCACTAAAACGACCCAGCGCATTCCCGCTTCGTCATAGTGGAGGGGGACTGGGAATCCGGCACAGCCTTTACTTCCAGTCCCCCGCCGACGAACGCAAGGCACACCCCCCCCTCTTGCCCTCACGGCACGGGCGTGGAGGAGGGGGTTGGGAATGACCGACGGAGGTGACGGGTGCAATGCGGGCAGAGGCACCCCCGCGCCTGTCGCCCGCCCGTCACCGTGAGGAGGGAGGGCAAATGCCCCTTCCCCCCCTCTCCGCCCGCGGAGCAGCGCAGCGAGAGAGAGACCTCCCGCGCGCGCTCCGCCTCCTCCTTTTGCGAAATCGCAAAAGGAGGCTACCGCTGACCAGGCCTCCGCGCTCCCTAGCATGGCGTCCGCCAACGCACGCCGGGAAGCGGGAGGCCCAGTCGCCCGCGAGGTGACGGGTGCAATGCGGGCGGAGGCACCTCCGTGCCTGTCGCCCGCCCGTCACCGTGAGGAGGGAGGACAAACGCCCCTTCCCCCCCTCACCGCCCACGGAGCGGTGCGGCGAGAGGATCATGTTTTGCTCATGATCCTCCCACCGCGCCGCCCCGCCTCCTCCCTCTGCGAGAACGAACCTCGCAAAGGGAGGCTACCGCCGACCAGGCCTCCTCTCCTCGCTCCCCAGCATGGCGCTCACGCACGCACGCCGGGAAGCGGGAGGCCCAGTCCCCCGCGGGGTGACGGGTGCAATGCGGGCGGAGGCACCTCCGCGCCTGTCGCCCGCCCGTCACCGTGAGGAGGGAGGGCAAACGCCCCTTCCCCCCCTCTCCGCCCGCGGAGCGGCGCGGCGAGAGGATCATGCGGATGTTCATGATCCTCTCGCCGCGCCGCCCCGCCTCCTCCCTCTGCGAGAACCTCGCAAAGGGAGGCTACCTCTGACCAGGCCTCCTCTCCTCGCTCCCCAGCATGGTGTTCACGCACGCACGCCGGGAAGCGGGAGGCCCAGTCCCCCCGCGGGGTGACGGGTGCAATGCGGGCGGAGGCACCTCCGCGCCTGTCGCCCGCCCGTCACCGTGAGGAGGGAGGGCAAACGCCCCTTCCCCCCCTCTCCGCCCGCGGAGCGGCGCGGCGAGAGGATCATGTTCCGCGCATGATCCACTCGCCGCGCCGCCCCGCCTCCTCCTTCTGCGAGAACCCCGCAAAAGGAGGACCCCACTCCCCTGCCATGCCCTCTGCTACGCTCAGAGGGGCACGCAGGGGAAACGCACACCGCACCTCGCATGACGGGAGTCGATCATACGAAGTGCGATGTGCCCCCCCCCCCCCAGAAAGCGCCTGGTGGTTTTTGTTGCGTCTATTTCTTATGGAATTAGACCAAGAACAGGGCGGCAACCACGTGAAGGTGAACACACCAGACTTGCCTTGAGGATCTACACGACCGTAGCGCTCTCCCTCAAGACCCCGCCACCCTACCGCCTCTGAGGGAGGCAGTAAGGTAGACCTGCATCTATGCTACCATGCAAAGCATGAGCAAAGCATGTCGTTGTGCAACCGCGAAAGCATAAATACAGATCGGCCCCCCCCAACCTAACCTAACCTAACCTAACCTAACCTAACCTAACCTAACCTTTTTTTTTTTTTTTTTTTTTTTGACGCTGGGAAAAAATGCATTACGCATGCCCTCCCGTCGGGGGACGGGAGGGGTATGTGGGACTCCCCGGGCGTGCAAAACCCGGTATACCCACTAAAACGACCCAGCGCATTCCCGCTTCGTCATAGTGGAGGGGGACTGGGAATCCGGCACAGCCTTTACTTCCAGTCCCCCGCCGACGAACACAAGGCGGACCCCCCCTCTTGCCCTCACGGCACGGGCGTGGAGGAGGGGGTTCGGGAATGACCGACGGAGGTGACGGGTGCAATGCGGGCGGAGGCACCCCCATGCCTGTCGCCCGCCCGTCACCGTGAGGAGGGAGGGCAAATGCCCCTTCCCCCCCTCTCCGCCCGCGGAGCAGCGCAGCGAGAGAGAGACCTCCCGCGCGCGCTCCGCCTCCTCCTTTTGCGAAATCGCAAAAGGAGGCTACCGCTGACCAGGCCTCCGCGCTCCCCAGCATGGCGTCCGCCAACGCACGCCGGGAAGCGGGAGGCCCAGTCGCCCGCGAGGTGACGGGTGCAATGCGGGCGGAGGCACCTCCGTGCCTGTCGCCCGCCCGTCACCGTGAGGAGGGAGGACAAACGCCCCTTCCCCCCCTCACCACCCGCGGAGCGGTGCGGCGAGGGGATCATGTTCTGCTCATGATCCTCCCACCGCGCCGCCCCGCCTCCTCCCTCTGCGAGAACCTCGCAGAAGGAGGCTACCTCTGACCAGGCCTCCTCTCCTCGCTCCCCAGCATGGTGTTCACGCACGCACGCCGGGAAGCGGGAGGCCCAGTCCCCCGCGGGGTGACGGGTGCAATGCGGGCGGAGGCACCTCCGCGCCTGTCGCCCGCCCGTCACCGTGAGGAGGGAGGGCAAACGCCCCTTCCCCCCCTCTCCGCCCGCGGAGCGGCGCGGCGAGAGGATCATGTCCTCCAAACACGATCCTCCCGCCGCGCCGCCCCGCCTCCTCCTTCTGCGAGAACCTCGCAAAAGGAGGACCCCACTCCCCTGCCATGCCCTCTGCTACGCCCGCTCCTCAGAGGGGCACGCAGGGGAAACGCACACCGCACTTCGCATGACGGGAATTTGATCATACGAAGTGCGATGCGCCCCCCCCCCCCCAGAAAGCGCCTGGTGGTTTTTGTTGCGTCTATTTCTTATGGAATTAGACCAAGAACAGGGCGGCAACCACGTGAAGGTGAACACACCAGACTTGCCTTGAGGATCTACACGACCGTAGCGCTCTCCCTCAAGACCCCGCCACCCTACCGCCTCTGAGGGAGGCAGTAAGGTAGACCTGCATCTATGCTACCAAGCAAAGCATGAGCAAAGCTTGTCGTTGTGCAACCGCGAAAGCATAAATACAGATCGGCCCCAACCTAACCTAACCTAACCTAACCTTTTTTTTTTTTTTTTTTTTTTTTTTTTTTTTTTTTTTTTTTTGACGCTGGGAAAAAATGCATTACGCATACCCTCCCGTCGGGGGACGGGAGGGGTATGTGGGACTCCCCGGGCGTGCAATACCCGGTATACCCACTAAAACGACCCAGCGCATTCCCGCTTCGTCATAGTGGAGGGGGACTGGGAATCCGGCACAGCCTTTACTTCCAGTCCCCCGCCGACGAACACTAGGCGGACCCCCCCTCTTGCCCTCACGGCACGGGCGTGGAGGAGGGGGTTCGGGAATGACCGACGGAGGTGACGGGTGCAATGCGGGCGGAGGCACCCCCATGCCTGTCGCCCGCCCGTCACCGTGAGGAGGGAGGGCAAATGCCCCTTCCCCCCCTCTCCGCCCGCGGAGCAGCGCAGCAAGAGAGAGACCTCCCGCGCGCGCTCCGCCTCCTCCTTTTGCGAAATCGCAAAAGGAGGCTACCGCTGACCAGGCCTCCGCGCTCCCCAGCATTGCGTCCGCCAACGCACGAAGGGAAGCGGGAGGCCCAGTCGCCCGCGAGGTGACGGGTGCAATGCGGGCGGAGGCACCTCCGCGCCTGTCGCCCGCCCGTCACCGTGAGGAGGGAGGGCAAACGCCCCTTCCCCCCCTCTCCGCCCGCGGAGCGGCGCAGCGAGAGGATCATGCGGGTGTTCATGATCCTCTCGCCGCGCCGCTCCGCCTCCTCCCTCTGCGAGAACCTCGCAAAGGGAGGCTACCTCTGACCAGGCCTCCTCTCCTCGCTCCCCAGCATGGTGTTCACGCACGCACGCCGGGAAGCGGGAGGCCCAGTCCCCCCGCGGGGTGACGGGTGCAATGCGGGCGGAGGCACCTCCGCGCCTGTCGCCCGCCCGTCACCGTGAGGAGGGAGGGCAAACGCCCCTTCCCCCCCTCTCCGCATGCGGAGCGGCGCGGCGAGAGGATCATGTTCCGCGCATGATCCACTCGCCGCGCCGCCCCGCCTCCTCCTTCTGCGAAAACCCCGCAAAAGGAGGACCCCACTCCCCTGCCATGCCCTCTGCTACGCTCAGAGGGGCACGCAGGGGAAACGCACACCGCACTTCGCATGACGGGAGTTGATCATACGAAGTGCGATGTGCCCCCCCCACCCCCAGAAAGCGCCTGGTGGTTTTTGTTGCGTCTATTTCTTATGGAATTAGACCAAGAACAGGGCGGCAACCACGTGAAGGTGAACACACCAGACTTGCCTTGAGGATCTACACGACCGTAGCGCTCTCCCTCAAGACCCCGCCACCCTACCGCCTCTGAGGGAGGCAGTAAGGTAGACCTGCATCTATGCTACCATGCCAAGCATGTCGTTGTGCAACCGCGAAAGCATAAATACAGATCGGCCCCAACCTAACCTAACCTAACCTAACCTAACCTAACCTAACCTAACCTAACCTAACCTAACCGTCGATATCTTCTCTTCCAGACGTGCGATTTTGACGCTGTTTTCAGCATTCTTAGACCAAACTAGGCCTCCGCCTACGTTCTGACCACATTAAACGCACCTGCACGCGCGTCTGGACGTCATCCCTGCGAAATACTCAAAAATACTTCGATTTTTATAGTAAATCCTGAAAATCAATTGTTTTCCTAAATTCTTTTGCAAAAATAGTTTTAGTTTATAGTATAAATAGTACTCACCCTTCATCCCTGAATTCTGGTCCGCGTTCCGTGTCCCGGTCTCCAGGCTGTGGGGTGAAATTCCAAATTTTTTTCTTCCAGAAACTAGTATTTCGACCTTAAGTCGAAATTTTTGTTCGGCACCTACCTTTGATTATAGCACAGATCGCTAGCCCGCGCGGAGACGCGTCTCTGGACACCTCGCCCGCGCCGCTATCCCGAAAAAACATACATATTTTTTAAAAAGAAGTATTTTTCATACATCGCTGCTGGTACCAAAATCTACCTAAGGGAACGAGTCGAAAACAAGAACGTCGATATCTTCTCTTCCAGACGTGCGATTTTGACGCTGTTTTCAGCATTCTTAGACCAAACTAGGCCTCCGCCTACGTTCTGACCACATTAAACGCACCTGCACGCGCGTCTGGACGTCATCCCTGCGAAATACTCAAAAATACTTCGATTTTTATAGTAAATCCTGAAAATCAATTGTTTTCCTAAATTCTTTTGCAAAAATAGTTTTAGTTTATAGTATAAATAGTACTCACCCTTCATCCCTGAATTCTGGTCCGCGTTCCGTGTCCCGGTCTCCAGGCTGTGGGGTGAAATTCCAAATTTTTTTCTTCCAGAAACTAGTATTTCGACCTTAAGTCGAAATTTTTGTTCGGCACCTACCTTTGATTATAGCACAGATCGCTAGCCCGCGCGGAGACGCGTCTCTGGACACCTCGCCCGCGCCGCTATCCCGAAAAAACATACATATTTTTTAAAAAGAAGTATTTTTCATACATCGCTGCTGGTACCAAAATCTACCTAAGGGAACGAGTCGAGGGGTGCGAAGTCAGAAGTCCTCCACGTGTGTCCGGCGGCTGCTCGTCCCTCTCGATACGTCTGGAGGGAAGAGCAGCTGCTGGGCCGGTGCACCCCGGGCGCGGCAGTATCCTTCTCCGGGGAATGAGGGGAAATGAGAATTTCCTCTTATCCCTCGGGGAGTGGTACTGCCGCGGCCAATTATTCTGACATGGGTGGGGTCCGACCCGGACCAAAGGTGCGTTCCTTTGCGTGCCCTCTGATTAGCAGAGGGCATAGCAGAGGAGTGAGGGCGGGCTCGGTGTGCACTTACCCTGCCTCCGAGCAGACAGAGAAGGATCGTCCTCCTCTGTCACCGCCGGTCTCGTAATCCCACCGTCGAAGTGTCGTGGATCAAGTCTCGCGGCTTCGACAGGGACCGAGGGTCTTGGCTTAACCGCCCGGACCGCGAGGTAGACAACCTCTATAAAAAGTTACCCCGAATCCCAAGCGGCGACGCACCGCGAGGGGATGTATGGCTGACGGGTGTTCCACAGAACGAATCAGTCGCTAGTGCGCTCCTCGCCAGGGTACCTGCAGACCCCCTGGCGAGTAATAAATACTTAGAATCTGCCCTACTAGGTACAGGGGTCTCTGCCTAGTTAGGAGTTTATTTCCCCCATACTCGTGGGTTCAAATATGGATATAACTAACAAACCAACCAAAACCGCCGGCAACGGCAAGAAAGAGGAGAGGAGGGATGCGGGGTCGGAGTCCGACCTCGCATCCAGCGATGCGAGTGCGGGAGGCTCAGGGAGCTCCCGCCGCGCGAGTGCTGAAGCCGCTGCGGAGAACGGCAAGTTCTTCCGCAAGCGGCCCAGGCGGGATGGCGACCGGGGGTCGTCATCCGGAGAGGAGGAGGCCTCGGCCCGAAAGATCCCCACCAACAAGCGTGGGGGGATCCGGGGCAAGGGGAGGGGGCTATCTGCCTCCGTGAGGGCCGAAAAATCGGCTAGGCTTGCCGAGGAGGGGCGCCACCCGGGCAGCAATACTGCTCCCGGATCTGGCGACGAGGCAGGTGCACCTGGCGGCTCCGAGGAGGAGCGTAAGGCCAGGTTCACAAAGGAGGTGGAGGCCGCGATTAGAGGCGTGGCCCTGAAGATGAAGACTTCATCGAAGCTCAGGGCCATACCGGCGGCTTCTGCCTCCATCATGGCGGCAGCGGAGGCCAACTTCGGCGGACCTCCTCGTCCTCCTCCCCCTCCTACGATGGATGGAGAGGAGCTGGCTAAACTGCGGGCGGAGGTGGCCCGCCTGTCGGCCGCCACGGAGGCTCTCCAAAAAGAAAACGCCAGGCTCCTAGCAGACCTGGCCAGTCTACGGGAGTCTGGCTCCCGCGTGGCGCCTCCAAAGGGGGGCCAGACGCAGCGACCCAGCCAGCCCGAGCCGGTGGAGAACCAGGTGCTGAACCTGGTTCGGAAGGAGCTGGCTTCCTTCCAGGCGCGGTTCTCCGTCCTGGAGGGAATCGTTCTGCGCCCCCCCCTGGCGGCAAGCAAAGCGTCCACAGGTCCGAAGGCGGCCTCGTACGCGGCTGCCACGGCTGCCGCACCCGGACCGGGGCCGTCCAGCCAGCCCTCTGGTAGGGCTGCGGCGGCGCCCCCTGGAAAGCCGGCTCCGGCGAAACCGGCGCCGGCAAAGGGGGCCAAGGCGAAAAAGGGCAAGGCGGCTGCACAGAAGACTGTGCCGGCGCCGGTCCCAGCAGCGAGTGGGCCGGCGCCGGTGGCACGTCAGCCGCCGCCGCCGCCACCGCCCTCCCAGCAGCCCCCTACACCTGCCGCGGCTGAAGCCGGATGGCAGGTGGTCGGGGAGAAGAGGAAGGGGCGGAAGGCGGCCAAAAAGGCCCGAAACAAGGAGCGGCAGCGCCAGTTTAGGGAGCGCAAGATCGCGGCTAGGCTCCGCGCCCCTAAGACCGCGGCTGTAGTGATCACACTACAGCCGGAAGCGGAACAGAGGGGCGTGTCCTACCGCGACCTGCTGGCAAAGGCAAAGGAGGCGGTGGACCTCGGGGAGCTCGGGATCACCGGGGGCCTCCGGCTGAAGGTCACAGCGACGGGGGCTCGTATGCTCGAGGTCCCCGGGGAGGCCAGTGGCCCGTCCGCTGACGCTCTAGCTGAGAAGCTCAGAGCGTCCCTAAACGCGGACGAGGCCCGAGTGTCCAGGCCCGTCAGATGCGCAGACCTGCGCATCTTGGGTCTGGACGACTCGGTGACCAAGGAGGAGGTGGTGGCCGCCGTCGCCAGGTCCGGAGGGTGCCCTGCTGAGCAGGTCAGGGCAGGCACCCTACGTCCGGACCCCACGGGTATGCATACCGTTACGGTATGCTGCCCTGTGACGGCGGCGAAAACAATAGTGGAGGGCCGAAGGCTATTGGTGGGCTGGGTTTCAGCGCAGGTTAAGCTGCTGGAGCCCAGACCTCTGAGGTGCTACCGCTGCCACGTGGGACACCACGTGTCAGTCCGGTGCGCCTCGGAGGTGGACCGCAGCGGGCTATGCTTCCGCTGCAGTCAGCCCGGTCATGTGTCCGCGGCTTGCTGTGCCACGCCGCACTGCGATGCATGTGCGGCGGCTGGCAAGCCGGCCGAACACCGGGCTGGGAGCAAGGCCTGCGCTCCACCCACCAAGGCCACCCGAGGGAAGGGTAGGCCCTCCGCCGCCACCGCCACCGTCGCCACCGCCGCAGCCGCAACTGCCGCCGCTGCCGCTCCCTCTGTCGCCGCCACAGAGGGGCCCTCACAGGGGGCCAGGTTGGAGGAAGCGGTAATGGAGTGCCAATAACGGCCCCATTACGCTTCCTCCAAGCGAACATCAACCACTGCGCCTGCGCTCAGGATCTATTGCTCCAGAGCATGGCGCAGTGGTTGATTAACATCGCTGTGGTCGCTGAGCCGTATTTCGTCTGGCCCAGGGAAGACTGGGTGGCGGACCTAAGCGGCTCAGTGACCATAGTGTCGTCGGCCGCCGCCGGCACCCCGACCCTTGAAAGTGTCAGGAGGGGTCGGGGGTGCGTAGCAGCCCGGTTCGGGGAGATCGTCGTAGTGGGTGTCTACTTCTCCCCGAGCCGAACTCTCGCCGAGTTCCACAACTCTCTCGCAGAGTTGAGTGTCGTCGTCGGAAACCATTCCCTCCCCGTGCTTGTCCTCGGGGACTTCAATGCCAAGAACTTGGCTTGGGGTTCCCGTTGCACAGACGTGCGGGGAAGGATGGTGGAGGACTGGGCCCTGGAGAAGGGCCTGGTCGTCCTAAATCGGGGTTCTGTCGCCACGTGCGTGAGGATGCGGGGCGAGTCGGTGGTGGACATTTCGTTCGCTAGCCCCGCCCTGTCACCGCGTGTCGTTGACTGGCGCGTCATGGAGGGGGTGGAGACCTATTCCGACCACCGGTACATCCGGTTCGACGTCTCCACCCAGACCTCAAGCGCGCCGGTCCAACAGGCCCCGAGTGGTCCGCGTTGGGCGCTGAAGCAGCTGGACCGGGAGCTCCTCCTGGAAGCCTCGATCGTGCAGGCCTGGGTGACATCACCGGACAGGCCTGCCGACGTTAACGATGAGGCAGGGTGGTTCCAGGAGGCCATGTCCGATATCTGTGACGTGGCTATGCCCCGAGTCCGGCCAGGAAGCGCCCGACGTCAGGTGTACTGGTGGTCGCGTGAGCTGACGTCTTTACGGGAAGCGTGCGTGGCTGCGCGACACCTGTACGCCAGGCACCGCAGGCTCCGCATTCGCCCACCGAATGCGGCAGCCATTGAGGCGGAGCTCTATGAGGGCTACAGAGCGGCGAAGACCGCCCTCCGCGGGGCTGTCCTGCGGGCCAGGGATCTGGCCCGCGAGGAGATGCTGGGGGCTCTCGACAGAGATCCGTGGGGGCGCCCTTACAAGATGGTGCGGGATAAACTCCGCACCTGGGCCCCCCCGCTGACGCAGAGTCTCCGGCCTCAGCTCGTGGAGGACGTGGTGAGCGCTCTGTTCCCCTCGCGAGGGGAACACCCGCCCCCGCCTATGGCTCCGCCGGCTGCGGTGCCGGAAGCGGACCACCAAAGTGACGACGACGACGCTCCTGAAGTGACCGGGGTAGACCTGAGAGTGGCGGTACGAAGGCTAGGTGCCAAAAATACCGCCCCGGGACCCGACGGCTTGCCTGGCAAAGCCTGGGTCCTGGCCTCGGAGGCTCTCGGGCCCCGACTGGAAGGGCTCTTTAGCGCATGTATGGAGAGAGGCCAGTTCCCGCTTCGTTGGAAGACGGGGAAGCTGGTCCTCATCCGGAAGCCGGGGCGCCCGGCGGACTCTCCGTCCGCCTACCGGCCCGTGGTGCTGCTCGACGAGGTGGGCAAGCTCTTTGAAAGAGTAGTTGCAAACCGCCTCGCCGAGCACCTTGCGGGGATTGGGCCGGACCTTGCGGAACACCAATTTGGTTTCCGCAAGGGGCGCTCTACGGTGGACGCCATCATGCGCGTGAGGGCCCTCACGACGGGGGATGCGGTGTCCCGGGGTGGGGTTGTCTTGGCGGTGTCTCTCGACATCGCCAATGCCTTCAACTCCATGCCCTGGAGCTGCATAAGGGAGGCACTCCGGTATCACCGGGTGCCGACCTACCTCCGTCGTGTGGTCGGGGACTACCTGGCAGGCAGGTACGTCATCTACCCCGGTCGCAGTGGAGACTGGAACCGGCGAGAGATGTCGTGCGGTGTTCCGCAGGGATCGGTTCTAGGCCCATCCTTGTGGAACATCGGTTACGACTGGGTGCTGCGCGCCGACCTCCCTAGCGGCGTCAGCGTGGTCTGCTATGCGGACGACACGCTGGTGCTCGCACAGGGGGGGTCGCACGAGGCGGCGGCCGAAGTTATGACACGCGGGGTTGCGATAGTCGTTGAGAGGATCCGGCAACTGGGTCTCGAGGTGGCATTGCACAAGTCCGAGGCCATGTGCTTTCATGGGCCTCGGAATGCGCCACCTCCGGGATCCTCAGTGATGGCAGGAGGGGTTTCCATCGGCGTCGAGTCGACGCTGAAGTACCTGGGACTTGTCCTCGACAGCCGGTGGAACTTCGTGGAGCATTTCCGACGTTTGGCCCCCAGACTGGAGCGGACAGGGGCTGCCTTCAGGCGGCTCCTGCCCAACCTGGGGGGGCCGAACGCCTCCTGCCGGAGGCTCTACGCGGGAGTCGTGCGGTCCATGGCCCTTTACGGGGCCCCGGTGTGGGCACGTTCATTGAGGCGGCGTGCCGCCCACCACTTGAACGTGCCCCAGAAGGTGGTAGCCGTAAGGCTGGTCCGGGGGTACCGCACGATCTCCCGCGAGGCGGCGAACCTCCTTGCCGGATTGCCGCCATGGGATCTGGAGGCAATAGCCCTCGCGCGCCTACATGAGTGGCGCGCGGAGGCGCTACGCCGGGGGGAAACTCCGCTGCCGCGGCAAATTGTCGCTCAGCGGACGGACTTCCGGCGGGATCTCATGGCGACATGGAGAGAGCGACTATCGCAACCCCGTGCAGGGCACGCCACAATAGTGGCGATAAGTCCCCTCTTTGAGGAGTGGCTGGAGAGACGCCACGGCGTCCTCACCTTCCGCCTGACGCAGGTTCTTACCGGACACGGTTGTTTCGGTAAGTTCCTGCACCGAATCGGGCGGGAGGAAACGTCCGGGTGTCACCATTGTGAGGATCGACCGGAGGACACGGTGGAGCACACGGTGGAGGTGTGCCCCGCTTGGGCGGAGCCCCGCCGTGTCCTCGTAACGGCGATTGGCGGCGGCGACCTCTCGCTCCCGGCCTTGGTTCAATCCATGGTCCGGAGCGAGACGGAATGGGACGCCGTCACCTCCTTCTGCGAAGCAGTCATGCTAGCGAAGGAGGTGGCGGAACAGGACAGGGAGAGGTCCTCACGTCCCGGCCGCCGCGGGAGACGCCCCGGGCGTCGGGGGCCACGTGGTGGCTTCCGGCCACCGTAGGCGCGGGCCTGTGGACGGGGAGCTATGGGCTAGCTCGCCGTCCGTACGTCTCATGACGACAGTCCGTGTCGACGGCGCGTTCGTGTTCCACGCGCGCCTCAAAGAGAGTCAGCAACAGTGAAGGGGTCCGCAAGGACCGAAGCCTGCCGGGGCTGCGGGACTATTCGAAAGAGATACCGTGGCCCCGGAACACAAAGGGCGATGAAGGAACATGGATGGGTTTTAGTCAGTAAAAGTCTGACACTCCCTCCTGCTCAGCCCAGAGCGGGAGAAGTCATTTGATGATTTCCCATCCGAAAAAAAAAAAAAAAAAAAAAAAAAAAAAGGGAACGAGTCGAAAACAAGAACGTCGATATCTTCTCTTCCAGACGTGCGATTTTGACGCTGTTTTCAGCATTCTTAGACCAAACTAGGCCTCCGCCTACGTTCTGACCACATTAAACGCACCTGCACGCGCGTCTGGACGTCATCCCTGCGAAATACTCAAAAATACTTCGATTTTTATAGTAAATCCTGAAAATCAATTGTTTTCCTAAATTCTTTTGCAAAAATAGTTTTAGTTTATAGTATAAATAGTACTCACCCTTCATCCCTGAATTCTGGTCCGCGTTCCGTGTCCCGGTCTCCAGGCTGTGGGGTGAAATTCCAAATTTTTTTCTTCCAGAAACTAGTATTTCGACCTTAAGTCGAAATTTTTGTTCGGCACCTACCTTTGATTATAGCACAGATCGCTAGCCCGCGCGGAGACGCGTCTCTGGACACCTCGCCCGCGCCGCTATCCCGAAAAAACATACATATTTTTTAAAAAGAAGTATTTTTCATACATCGCTGCTGGTACCAAAATCTACCTAAGGGAACGAGTCGAAAACAAGAACGTCGATATCTTCTCTTCCAGACGTGCGATTTTGACGCTGTTTTCAGCATTCTTAGACCAAACTAGGCCTCCGCCTACGTTCTGACCACATTAAACGCACCTGCACGCGCGTCTGGACGTCATCCCTGCGAAATACTCAAAAATACTTCGATTTTTATAGTAAATCCTGAAAATCAATTGTTTTCCTAAATTCTTTTGCAAAAATAGTTTTAGTTTATAGTATAAATAGTACTCACCCTTCATCCCTGAATTCTGGTCCGCGTTCCGTGTCCCGGTCTCCAGGCTGTGGGGTGAAATTCCAAATTTTTTTCTTCCAGAAACTAGTATTTCGACCTTAAGTCGAAATTTTTGTTCGGCACCTACCTTTGATTATAGCACAGATCGCTAGCCCGCGCGGAGACGCGTCTCTGGACACCTCGCCCGCGCCGCTATCCCGAAAAAACATACATATTTTTTAAAAAGAAGTATTTTTCATACATCGCTGCTGGTACCAAAATCTACCTAAGGGAACGAGTCGAAAACAAGAACGTCGATATCTTCTCTTCCAGACGTGCGATTTTGACGCTGTTTTCAGCATTCTTAGACCAAACTAGGCCTCCGCCTACGTTCTGACCACATTAAACGCACCTGCACGCGCGTCTGGACGTCATCCCTGCGAAATACTCAAAAATACTTCGATTTTTATAGTAAATCCTGAAAATCAATTGTTTTCCTAAATTCTTTTGCAAAAATAGTTTTAGTTTATAGTATAAATAGTACTCACCCTTCATCCCTGAATTCTGGTCCGCGTTCCGTGTCCCGGTCTCCAGGCTGTGGGGTGAAATTCCAAATTTTTTTCTTCCAGAAACTAGTATTTCGACCTTAAGTCGAAATTTTTGTTCGGCACCTACCTTTGATTATAGCACAGATCGCTAGCCCGCGCGGAGACGCGTCTCTGGACACCTCGCCCGCGCCGCTATCCCGAAAAAACATACATATTTTTTAAAAAGAAGTATTTTTCATACATCGCTGCTGGTACCAAAATCTACCTAAGGGAACGAGTCGAAAACAAGAACGTCGATATCTTCTCTTCCAGACGTGCGATTTTGACGCTGTTTTCAGCATTCTTAGACCAAACTAGGCCTCCGCCTACGTTCTGACCACATTAAACGCACCTGCACGCGCGTCTGGACGTCATCCCTGCGAAATACTCAAAAATACTTCGATTTTTATAGTAAATCCTGAAAATCAATTGTTTTCCTAAATTCTTTTGCAAAAATAGTTTTAGTTTATAGTATAAATAGTACTCACCCTTCATCCCTGAATTCTGGTCCGCGTTCCGTGTCCCGGTCTCCAGGCTGTGGGGTGAAATTCCAAATTTTTTTCTTCCAGAAACTAGTATTTCGACCTTAAGTCGAAATTTTTGTTCGGCACCTACCTTTGATTATAGCACAGATCGCTAGCCCGCGCGGAGACGCGTCTCTGGACACCTCGCCCGCGCCGCTATCCCGAAAAAACATACATATTTTTTAAAAAGAAGTATTTTTCATACATCGCTGCTGGTACCAAAATCTACCTAAGGGAACGAGTCGAAAACAAGAACGTCGATATCTTCTCTTCCAGACGTGCGATTTTGACGCTGTTTTCAGCATTCTTAGACCAAACTAGGCCTCCGCCTACGTTCTGACCACATTAAACGCACCTGCACGCGCGTCTGGACGTCATCCCTGCGAAATACTCAAAAATACTTCGATTTTTATAGTAAATCCTGAAAATCAATTGTTTTCCTAAATTCTTTTGCAAAAATAGTTTTAGTTTATAGTATAAATAGTACTCACCCTTCATCCCTGAATTCTGGTCCGCGTTCCGTGTCCCGGTCTCCAGGCTGTGGGGTGAAATTCCAAATTTTTTTCTTCCAGAAACTAGTATTTCGACCTTAAGTCGAAATTTTTGTTCGGCACCTACCTTTGATTATAGCACAGATCGCTAGCCCGCGCGGAGACGCGTCTCTGGACACCTCGCCCGCGCCGCTATCCCGAAAAAACATACATATTTTTTAAAAAGAAGTATTTTTCATACATCGCTGCTGGTACCAAAATCTACCTAAGGGAACGAGTCGAAAACAAGAACGTCGATATCTTCTCTTCCAGACGTGCGATTTTGACGCTGTTTTCAGCATTCTTAGACCAAACTAGGCCTCCGCCTACGTTCTGACCACATTAAACGCACCTGCACGCGCGTCTGGACGTCATCCCTGCGAAATACTCAAAAATACTTCGATTTTTATAGTAAATCCTGAAAATCAATTGTTTTCCTAAATTCTTTTGCAAAAATAGTTTTAGTTTATAGTATAAATAGTACTCACCCTTCATCCCTGAATTCTGGTCCGCGTTCCGTGTCCCGGTCTCCAGGCTGTGGGGTGAAATTCCAAATTTTTTTCTTCCAGAAACTAGTATTTCGACCTTAAGTCGAAATTTTTGTTCGGCACCTACCTTTGATTATAGCACAGATCGCTAGCCCGCGCGGAGACGCGTCTCTGGACACCTCGCCCGCGCCGCTATCCCGAAAAAACATACATATTTTTTAAAAAGAAGTATTTTTCATACATCGCTGCTGGTACCAAAATCTACCTAAGGGAACGAGTCGAGGGGTGCGAAGTCAGAAGTCCTCCACGTGTGTCCGGCGGCTGCTCGTCCCTCTCGATACGTCTGGAGGGAAGAGCAGCTGCTGGGCCGGTGCACCCCGGGCGCGGCAGTATCCTTCTCCGGGGAATGAGGGGAAATGAGAATTTCCTCTTATCCCTCGGGGAGTGGTACTGCCGCGGCCAATTATTCTGACATGGGTGGGGTCCGACCTGGACCAAAGGTGCGTTCCTTTGCGTGCCCTCTGTTTAGCAGAGGGCACAGCAGAGGAGTGAGGGCGGGCTCGGTGTGCACTTACCCTGCCTCCGAGCAGACAGAGAAGGATCGTCCTCCTCTGTCACCGCCGGTCTCGTAATCCCAACGTCGAAGTGTCGTGGATCAGGTCTCGCGGCTTCGACAGGGACCGAGGGTCTTGGCTTAACCGCCCGGACCGCGAGGTAGACAACCTCTATAAAAAGTTACCCCGAATCCCAAGCGGCGACGCACCGCGAGGGGATGTATGGCTGACGGGTGTTCCATAGAACGAATCAGTCGCTAGTGCGCTCCTCGCCAGGGTACCTGCAGACCCCCTGGCGAGTAATAAATACTTAGAATCTGCCCTACTAGGTACAGGGGTCTCTGCCTAGTTAGGAGTTTATTTCCCCCATACTCGTGGGTTCAAATATGGAAACAGTAAACAAAAAAACCAACACCGCCGGCAACGGCAACGAAGAGGAGAGGAGGGATGTGGGGTCGGAGTCCGACGTAGCATCCAGTGAGGTGAGCGGGGGAGGCTCAGTGAGCTCCCGCCGCGAGAGGGCCGGGACCGCAGGGGAGAACAGCAAGTTCTTCCGCAAGCGGTCCAGGAAGGACGACGACCAAGCGTCGTCATCGGAGGGAGAGTTGGCCTCGGCCCGGAAGATCCCCACTAGCAGGCGCGGGGGGATCCGCGGCAAGAGGGCGGGCCTCTCTGCCTCCGAAAGGTCGGCCAGACTGGCTGAGGAGGGGCGCCACCCGGGCATTGCTCTTGGGCCTGGCGAAGAGGCGGGTGAACCTGGCAGCTCCGAGGCGGAGCGTAAGGCCAGGTTCGCAAAGGAGGTGGAAGCCGCCATAAGGGGAGTGGCCTTGAAACAGAAGACCTCTTCGAAACTCAAGGCCATACCCGGGGCTTCCGCCTCCATCATGGCGGCAGCGGAGGCCAATTTCGGGGGACCTCCTCCTCCGCCTCCTCCTCCTCCGATAGACGGAGAGGAGGTGGCCAAATTGCGGGTGGAGGTGGCCCGCCTGACGGCCGCCACGGAGGCTCTCCGAAAGGAGAACGCTAGGCTACAAGCGGACTTGGCCAGTCTGCGTGAGCCTAGCTCCCGCGTGGCGCCTCAGAAGGGGTGTCCGCAGCAGCGGCAGAGCCAGCCTGAGCCGGTCGAAAACCAGGTCTTGAACCTGGTTCGCCAGGAGCTGGCCTCCTTCCAGGCACGGTTTTCCGTCCTGGAGGGAATCGTTTTGCGCCCCCCCCTGGCGGCAAGCAAGGCGGCCACGGGCCCGAAGGCGGCCTCGTACGCGGCGGCTACGGCTGCCGCACCCAGACCGGGGCCGTCCAGCCGGCCCTCCGGCACAGCAGTGGTGGCCCCTCCCCCAAAGCCGGCTCCGGCGAAACCGACGCCGGCTAAGAAGGCGCCCAAGGGGAGGAAGGGCAAGGCAGCTGCACAGGCGGTGACTGTGCAGCCGCCGGTGCCAGTGACGAGTGGGCCAGCGCCGGCGGCACGTCAGCCGCCGCCGCCGCCACCGCCCACCCAGCAGTCCCCTACACCTCCCGCGGCGGAAGCCGGTTGGCAGGTGGTCGGGGAAAAGGAAAAGGGGCGGAAGGCGGCCAAAAAGGCCCGGGACCAGGAGCGGCAGCGCCAGTTCAGGGCGCGAAAGAGCGCGGCTAGGCTCCGCGCCCCGAAGACCGCGGCTGTAGTGATTACACTACAGCCGGACGCGGAAAAGAGGGGCGTGTCCTACCGCGACCTGCTGGCGAAGGCGAAGGAGGCGGTGGACCTCGGGGAGCTCGGGATCACCGGGGGCCTCCGGCTTAAGGTCACGGCGACGGGGGCTCGAATGCTCGAGATCCCCGGGGAAGCCAGCGGCCCGTCCGCTGACGCTCTGGCTGAAAAGCTAAGAGCGTCCCTAAACGCGGACGAGGCCCGAGTGTCCAGGCCCGTCAGATGCGCAGACCTGCGCATCTTGGGTCTGGACGACTCGGTGACCAAGGAGGAGGTGGTGGCCGCCGTCGCCAGGTCCGGTGGGTGTCCTGCTGAGCAGGTCAGGGCAGGCACCCTACGTCCGGACCCCACGGGCATGCATACCGTTACGGTATGCTGCCCTGTGACGGCGGCGAAAACTATTGTGGAGGGCCGAAGGCTCTTGGTGGGATGGGTGTCAGCGCAAGTAAAGCTGCTGGAGCCCAGGCCTCTGAGGTGCTACCGCTGCCACGTGGGACACCACGTGTCAGTCCGGTGCGCCTCGGAGGTTGACCGCAGCGGTCTGTGCTTCCGCTGCAGCCAGCCCGGGCATGTGTCCGCAGGTTGCTGCGCCACGCCGCACTGCGACGCATGTGCGGCGGCTGGCAAGCCGGCCGACCACCGGGCTGGGAGCAAGGCCTGCGCTCCGCCCACCAAGGCCACTAGGGGGAAGGGAAGGCCCTCCACCGCCACCGCCACCGTCGCCACCGCCGCAGCCACAACCGCCGCCGCTGCCGCTCCCGCTGTCGTCGCCACCGGGGGGCCCTCACAGGGGGCTAGGGAGGAAGCGTTGATGGAATGCCAATAACGGCTCCACTTCGCTTCCTCCAAGCGAACATCAACCACTGCGCCTGTGCTCAGGATCTGTTGCTCCAGAGCATGGCGCAGTGGTTGATCAACATCGCTGTGGTCGCTGAGCCGTATTTCGTCTGGCCCAGGGAAGACTGGGTGGCGGACCTAAGCGGCTCAGTGACCATAGTGTCGTCGGCCGCCGCCGGCACCCCGACCCTTGAAAGTGTCAGGAGGGGTCGGGGGTGCGTAGCAGCCCGGTTCGGGGAGATCGTCGTAGTGGGTGTCTACTTCTCCCCGAGCCGAACTCTCGCCGAGTTCCACAACTCTCTCGCAGAGTTGAGTGTCGTCGTCGGAAACCATTCCCTCCCCGTGCTTGTGCTCGGGGACTTCAATGCCAAGAACTTGGCTTGGGGTTCCCGTTGCACAGACGTGCGGGGAAGGATGGTGGAGGACTGGGCCCTGGAGAAGGGCCTGGTCGTCCTAAATCGGGGTTCTGTCGCCACGTGTGTGAGGATGCGGGGCGTGTCGGTGGTGGACATTTCGTTCGCTAGCCCCGCCCTGTCACCGCGTGTCGTTGACTGGCGCGTCATGGAGGGGGTGGAGACCTATTCCGACCACCGGTACATCCGGTTCGACGTCTCCACCCGGACCTCAAGCGCGCCGGTCCAACAGGCCCCGAGTGGTCCGCGCTGGGCGCTGAAGCAGCTGGACCGGGAGCTCCTCCTGGAAGCCTCGATCGTGCAGGCCTGGGTGACATCACCGGACAGGCCTGCCGACGTTAACGATGAGGCAGGGTGGTTCCGGGAGGCCATGTCCGATATCTGTGACGTGGCAATGCCCCGAGTCCGGCCAGGAAGCGCCCGGCGTCAGGTGTACTGGTGGTCGCGTGAGCTGACGTCTTTACGGGAGGCGTGCGTGGCTGCGCGACACCAGTACGCCAGGCACCGCAGGCTCCGCATTCGCCCACCGAATGCGGCAGCCATTGAGGCGGAGCTATATGAGGGCTACAGAGCGGCGAAGACCGCCCTCCGCGGGGCTGTCCTGCGGGCCAGGGATCTGGCCCGCGAGGAGATGCTGGGGGCTCTCGACAGAGATCCGTGGGGGCGCCCTTACAAGATGGTGCGGGATAAACTCCGCACCTGGGCCCCCCCGCTGACGCAGAGTCTCCGGCCTCAGCTCGTGGAGGACGTGGTGAGCGCTCTGTTCCCCTCGCGAGGGGAACACCCGCCCCCGCCTATGGCTCTGCCGGCTGCGGTGCCGGAAGCGGACCACGAAAGCGACGACGACGACGCTCCGGAAGTGACCGGGGTAGAACTGAGAGTGGCGGTACGCAGGCTCAGTGCCAAAAATACCGCCCCGGGACCCGACGGCTTGCCTGGCAAAGCCTGGGTCCTGGCCTCGGAGGCTCTCGAACCCCGACTAGAGGGGTTCTTAAGCGCATGCTTGGAGAGGGGCCAGTTCCCGCTTCGCTGGAAGACGGGGAAGCTGGTCCTCATCCGGAAGCCGGGGCGCCCGGCGGACTCTCCGTCCGCCTACCGGCCCGTGGTGTTGCTCGACGAGGTGGGCAAGCTCTTTGAAAGAGTCATTGCAAACCGCCTCGCCGAGCACCTTGCGGAGACGGGGCCGGACCTTGCGGAACACCAATATGGTTTCCGCAAGGGGCGCTCTACGGTGGACGCCATCATGCGCGTGAGAGCCCTTACGACGAGGGATGCGGTATCCAGGGGTGGGGTGGTCTTGGCGGTGTCTCTCGACATCGCCAACGCCTTCAACTCCATGCCCTGGAGCTGCATAAGGGAGGCACTCCGGTATCACCGGGTGCCGACCTACCTTCGTCGTGTGGTCGGGGACTACCTGACGGATAGGGCCGTCATTTACCCCGGTCGCAGCGGAGACTGGAACCGGCGAGAGATGTCGTGCGGTGTTCCACAGGGATCGGTTCTGGGGCCGTCCTTGTGGAACATCGGGTACGACTGGGTGCTGCGCGCCGACCTCCCTAGCGGTGTCAGCGTAGTTTGCTACGCTGACGACACGCTGGTGCTGGCACAGGGGAGGTCGCACGAGGCGGCGGCCGACACTATGACACGCGGGGTTGCGATAGTCGTTGAGAGGATCCGGCAACTGGGTCTCGAGGTGGCATTGCACAAGTCCGAGGCCATGTGCTTTCATGGGCCTCGGAATGCGCCACCTCCGGGATCCTCAGTGATGGCAGGAGGGGTTTCCATCGGCGTCGAGTCGACGCTGAAGTACCTGGGACTTGTCCTCGACAGCCGGTGGAACTTCGTGGAGCATTTCCGACGTTTGGCCCCCAAACTGGAGCGGACAGGGGCTGCCTTCAGGCGGCTCCTGCCCAACCTGGGGGGGCCAAACGCCTCCTGCCGGAGGCTCTACGCGGGAGTCGTGCGGTCCATGGCCCTTTACGGGGCCCCGGTGTGGGCGCGTTCATTGAGGCAGCGAGCCGCCAACTATTTGAACGCGCCCCAAAAGGTGGTGGCCGTAAGGCTAATCCGGGGGTACCGCACGATCTCCCGCGAGGCGGCGAGCCTCCTTGCCGGATTGCCGCCATGGGATCTGGAGGCGATAGTCCTCGCGCGCCTACATGAGTGGCGCGCGGAGGCGCTACGCCGGGGGGAAACTCCGCTGCCGCGGCAAATTGTCGCTCAGCGGACGGACTTCCGGCGTGATCTCATGGCGACATGGAGAGAGCGACTTTCGCAACCCCGTGCAGGGCACGCCACAATAGTGGCGGTAAGTCCCCTCTTTGAGGAGTGGCTGGAGAGACGCCACGGCGTCCTCACCTTCCGCCTGACGCAGGTTCTTACCGGACACGGCTGTTTCGGTAAGTTCCTGCACCGAATCGGGCGGGAGGAAACGTCCGGGTGTCACCATTGTGAGGATCGACCGGAGGACACGGTGGAGCACACGGTGGAGGTGTGCCCCGCTTGGGCGGAGCACCGCCGTGTCCTCGTAACGGCGATTGGCGGCGGCGACCTCTCGCTCCCGGCCTTGGTTCAATCCATGGTCCGGAGCGAGACGGAATGGGACGCCGTCACCTCCTTCTGCGAAGCAGTCATGCTAGCGAAGGAGGTGGCGGAACAGGACAGGGAGAGATCCTCACGTCCCGGCCGCCGCGGGAGACGCCCCGGGCGTCGGGGGCCACGTGGTGGCTTCCGGCCACCGTAGGCGCGGGCCTGTGGACGGGGAGCTATGGGCTAGCTCGCCGTCCGTACGTCTCATGACGACAGGCCGTGTCGACGGCGCGTTCGTGTTCCACGCGCGCCTCAAAGAGAGTCAGCAATAGGGAAGGGGTCCGCAAGGACCGAAGCCTGCCGGGGCTGCGGGACTATTCGAAAGAGATACCGTGGCCCCGGAACACAAAGGGCGATGAAGGAACATGGATGGGTTTTAGTCAGTAAAAGTCTGACACTCCCTCCTGCTCAGCCCAGAGCGGGAGAAGTCATTTGATGATTTCCCATCCGAAAAAAAAAAAAAAAAAAAAAAAAAAAAAAAAAAAAGGGAACGAGTCGAAAACAAGAACGTCGATATCTTCTCTTCCAGACGTGCGATTTTGACGCTGTTTTCAGCATTCTTAGACCAAACTAGGCCTCCGCCTACGTTCTGACCACATTAAACGCACCTGCACGCGCGTCTGGACGTCATCCCTGCGAAATACTCAAAAATACTTCGATTTTTATAGTAAATCCTGAAAATCAATTGTTTTCCTAAATTCTTTTGCAAAAATAGTTTTAGTTTATAGTATAAATAGTACTCACCCTTCATCCCTGAATTCTGGTCCGCGTTCCGTGTCCCGGTCTCCAGGCTGTGGGGTGAAATTCCAAATTTTTTTCTTCCAGAAACTAGTATTTCGACCTTAAGTCGAAATTTTTGTTCGGCACCTACCTTTGATTATAGCACAGATCGCTAGCCCGCGCGGAGACGCGTCTCTGGACACCTCGCCCGCGCCGCTATCCCGAAAAAACATACATATTTTTTAAAAAGAAGTATTTTTCATACATCGCTGCTGGTACCAAAATCTACCTAAGGGAACGAGTCGAGGGGTGCGAAGTCAGAAGTCCTCCACGTGTGTCCGGCGTCTGCTCGTCCCTCTCGATACGTCTGGAGGGAAGAGCAGCTGCTGGGCCGGTGCACCCCGGGCGCGGCAGTATCCTTCTCCGGGGAATGAGAGGAAATGAGAATTTCCTCTTATCCCTCGGGGAGTGGTACTGCCGCGGCCAATTATTCTGACATGGGTGGGGTCCGACCCGGACCAAGGTGCGTTCCTTTGCGTGCCCCTCTGTTTAGCAGAGGGCATAGCAGAGGAGTGAGGGCGGGCTCGGTGTGCACTTACCCTGCCTCCGAGCAGACAGAGAAGGATCGTCCTCCTCTGTCACCGCCGGTCTCGTAATCCCACCGTCGAAGTGTCGTGGATCAAGTCTCGCGGCTTCGACAGGGACCGAGGGTCTTGGCTTAACCGCCCGGACCGCGAGGTAGACAACCTCTATAAAAAGTTACCCCGAATCCCAAGCGGCGACGCACCGCGAGGGGATGTATGGCTGACGGGTGTTCCAGAGAACAAATCAGTCGCTAGTGCGCTCCTCGCCAGGGTACCTGCAGACCCCCTGGCGAGTAATAAATACTTTAAATCTGCCCTTCTAGGTACAGGGGTCTCTGCCTAGTAAGGAGTTTATTTCCCCCATACTCGTGGGTTCAAATATGGATACAATAAACAAACCAACCAAAACCGCCGGCAACGGCAAGAAAGAGGAGAGGAGGGATGCGGGGTCGGAGTCCGACCTCGCATCCAGCGATGCGAGTGCGGGAGGCTCAGGGAGCTCCCGCCGCGCGAGTGCTGAAGCCGCTGCGGAGAACGGCAAGTTCTTCCGCAAGCGGCCCAGGCGGGATGGCGACCGGGGGTCGTCATCCGGAGAGGAGGAGGCCTCGGCCCGAAAGATCCCCACCAACAAGCGTGGGGGGATCCGGGGCAAGGGGAGGGGGCTATCTGCCTCCGTGAGGGCCGAGAAATCGGCTAGGCTTGCCGAGGAGGGGCGCCACCCGGGCAGCAATACTGCTCCCGGATCTGGCGACGAGGCAGGTGCACCTGGCGGCTCCGAGGAGGAGCGTAAGGCCAGGTTCACGAAGGAGGTGGAGGCCGCGATTAGAGGCGTGGCCCTGAAGATGAAGACTTCATCGAAGCTCAGGGCCATACCGGCGGCTTCTGCCTCCATCATGGCGGCAGCGGAGGCCAACTTCGGCGGACCTCCTCGTCCTCCTCCCCCTCCTACGATGGATGGGGAGGAGCTGGCTAAACTGCGGGCGGAGGTGGCCCGCCTGTCGGCCGCCACGGAGGCTCTCCAAAAAGAAAACGCCAGGCTCCTAGCAGACCTGGCCAGTCTACGGGAGTCTGGCTCCTACGTGGCGCCTCCAAAGGGGGGCCAGACGCAGCGACCCAGCCAGCCCGAGCCGGTGGAGAACCAGGTGCTGAACCTGGTTCGGAAGGAGCTGGCTTCCTTCCAGGCGCGGTTCTCCGTCCTGGAGGGAATTGTCCTGCGTCCCCCCCTGGCGGCAAGCAAGGCGGCCACGGGTCCGAAGGCGGCCTCGTATGCGGCCGCTACGGCTGCCACACCCGGACCGGGGCCGTCCAGCCAGCCCTCTGGCAGGGCTGCGGTGGCGCCCCCTGGAAAGCCGGCTCCGGCGAAACCGGCGCCGGCAAACAAGGCGGCGAAAGCAAGGAAGGGCAAGGCGGCTGCACAGAAGACTGTGCCGGCGCCAGCCCCAGCAGCGAGTGGGCCAGCGCCGGCGGCACGTCAGCCGCCGCCGCCGCCACCGCCCCCCCAGCAGCCCCCTACACCTCCCACGGCTGAAGCCGGATGGCAGGTGGTCGGGGAGAAGAAAAAGGGGCGGAAGGCGGCCAAAAAGGCCCGAAACAAGGAGCGGCGGCGCCAGTTCAGGGAGCGCAAGATCGCGGCTAGGCTCCGCGCCCCTAAGACCGCGGCTGTAGTGATCACACTACAGCCGGAAGCGGAACAGAGGGGCGTGTCCTACCGCGACCTGCTGGCAAAGGCAAAGGAGGCGGTGGACCTCGGGGAGCTCGGGATCACCGGGGGCCTCCGGCTGAAGGTCACAGCGACGGGGGCTCGTATGCTCGAGGTCCCCGGGGAGGCCAGTGGCCCGTCCGCTGACGCTCTAGCTGAGAAGCTCAGAGCGTCCCTAAACGCGGACGAGGCCCGAGTGTCCAGGCCCGTCAGATGCGCAGACCTGCGCATCTTGGGTCTGGACGACTCGGTGACCAAGGAGGAGGTGGTGGCCGCCGTCGCCAGGTCCGGAGGGTGCCCTGCTGAGCAGGTCAGGGCAGGCACCCTACGTCCGGACCCCACGGGTATGCATACCGTTACGGTATGCTGCCCTGTGACGGCGGCGAAATCAATTGTGGAGGGCCGAAGGCTATTGGTGGGCTGGGTTTCAGCGCAGGTTAAGCTGCTGGAGCCCAGACCTCTGAGGTGTTACCGCTGCCACGTGGGACACCACGTGTCAGTCCGGTGCGCCTCGGAGGTGGACCGCAGCGGGCTATGCTTCCGCTGCAGTCAGCCCGGTCATGTGTCCGCGGCTTGCTGTGCCACGCCGCACTGCGATGCATGTGCGGCGGCTGGCAAGCCGGCCGAACACCGGGCTGGAAGCAAGGCCTGCGCTCCACCCACCAAGGCCACCCGAGGAAAGGGTAGGCCCTCCGCCGCCACCACCACCGTCGCCACCGCCGCAGCCGCAACTGCCGCCGCTGCCGCTCCCTCTGTCGCCGCCACAGAGGGGCCCTCACAGGGGGCCAGGTTGGAGGAAGCGGTAATGGAGTGCCAATAACGGCCCCATTACGCTTCCTCCAAGCGAACATCAACCACTGCGCCTGCGCTCAGGATCTATTGCTCCAGAGCATGGCGCAGTGGTTGATTAACATCGCTGTGGTCGCTGAGCCGTATTTCGTCTGGCCCAGGGAAGACTGGGTGGCGGACCTAAGCGGCTCAGTGACCATAGTGTCGTCGGCCGCCGCCGGCACCCCGACCCTTGAAAGTGTCAGGAGGGGTCGGGGGTGCGTAGCAGCCCGGTTCGGGGAGATCGTCGTAGTGGGTGTCTACTTCTCCCCGAGCCGAACTCTCGCCGAGTTCCACAACTCTCTCGCAGAGTTGAGTGTCGTCGTCGGAAACCATTCCCTCCCCGTGCTTGTCCTCGGGGACTTCAATGCCAAGAACTTGGCTTGGGGTTCCCGTTGCACAGACGTGCGGGGAAGGATGGTGGAGGACTGGGCCCTGGAGAAGGGCCTGGTCGTCCTAAATCGGGGTTCTGTCGCCACGTGCGTGAGGATGCGGGGCGAGTCGGTGGTGGACATTTCGTTCGCTAGCCCCGCCCTGTCACCGCGTGTCGTTGACTGGCGCGTCATGGAGGGGGTGGAGACCTATTCTGACCACCGGTACATCCGGTTCGACGTCTCCACCCAGACCTCAAGCGCGCCGGTCCAACAGGCCCCGAGTGGTCCGCGTTGGGCGCTGAAGCAGCTGGACCGGGAGCTCCTCCTGGAAGCCTCGATCGTGCAGGCCTGGGTGACATCACCGGACAGGCCTGCCGACGTCAATGATGAGGCAGGGTGGTTCCAGGAGGCCATGTCCGACATATGTGACGTGGCAATGCCCCGAGTCCGGCCAGGAAGCGCCCGGCGTCAGGTGTACTGGTGGTCGCGAGAGCTGACGTCCCTACGGGAGGCGTGTGTGGCTGCGCGACACCGGTACGCCAGGCACCGCAGGCTCCGCATTCGCCCACCGAATGCGGCAGCCATTGAGGCGGAGCTCTATGAGGGCTACAGAGCGGCGAAGACCGCCCTCCGCGAGGCTGTCCTGCGGGCCAGAGATCTGGCCCGCGAGGAGATGCTGGGGGCTCTCGACAGAGATCCGTGGGGGCGCCCTTACAAGATGGTGCGGGATAAACTCCGCACCTGGGCCCCCCCGCTGACGCAGAGTCTCCGGCCTCAGCTCGTGGAGGACGTGGTGAGCGCTCTGTTCCCCTCGCGAGGGGAACACCCGCCCCCGCCTATGGCTCCGCCGGCTGCGGTGCCGGAAGCGGACCACCAAAGTGACGACGACGACGCTCCTGAAGTGACCGGGGTAGACCTGAGAGTGGCGGTACGAAGGCTAGGTGCCAAAAATACCGCCCCGGGACCCGACGGCTTGCCTGGCAAAGCCTGGGTCCTGGCCTCGGAGGCTCTCGGGCCCCGACTGGAAGGGCTCTTTAGCGCATGTTTGGAGAGAGGCCAGTTCCCGCTTCGTTGGAAGACGGGGAAGCTGGTCCTCATCCGGAAGCCGGGGCGCCCGGCGGACTCTCCGTCCGCCTACCGGCCCGTGGTGCTGCTCGACGAGGTGGGCAAGCTCTTTGAAAGAGTGATTGCAAACCGCCTCGCCGAGCACCTTGCGGGGATGGGGCCGGACCTTGCGGAACACCAGTATGGTTTCCGCAAGGGGCGCTCTACGGTGGACGCCATCATGCGCGTGAGGGCCCTCACGACGGGGGATGCGGTGTCCCGGGGTGGGGTTGTCTTGGCGGTGTCTCTCGACATCGCCAATGCCTTCAACTCCATGCCCTGGAGCTGCATAAGGGAGGCACTCCGGTATCACCGGGTGCCGACCTACCTCCGTCGTGTGGTCGGGGACTACCTGGCGGACAGGTATGTCATCTACCCCGGTCGCAGCGGAGACTGGAACCGGCGAGAGATGTCGTGCGGTGTTCCACAGGGATCGGTTCTGGGGCCGTCCTTGTGGAACATCGGGTACGACTGGGTGCTGCGCGCCGACCTCCCTAGCGGTGTCAGCGTAGTTTGCTACGCTGACGACACGCTAGTGCTGGCACAGGGGAGGTCGCACGAGGCGGCGGCCGACACTATGACACGCGGGGTTGCGATAGTCGTGGAGAGAATCCGGCAACTGGGTCTCGAGGTGGCACTGCACAAGTCCGAGGCCATGTGCTTTCATGGGCCTCGGAATGCGCCACCTCCGGGATCCTCAGTGATGGCGGGAGGGGTTTCCATCGGCGTCGAGTCGACGCTGAAGTACCTGGGACTTGTCCTCGACAGCCGGTGGAACTTCGTGGAGCATTTCCGACGTTTGGCCCCCAGACTGGAGCGGACAGGGGCTGCCTTCAGGCGGCTCCTGCCCAACCTGGGGGGGCCGAACGCCTCCTGCCGGAGGCTCTACGCGGGAGTCGTGCGGTCCATGGCCCTTTACGGGGCCCCGGTGTGGGCACGTTCATTGAGGCGGCGTGCCGCCCACCACTTGAACGTGCCCCAGAAGGTGGTAGCCGTAAGGCTGGTCCGGGGGTACCGCACGATCTCCCGCGAGGCGGCGAACCTCCTTGCCGGATTGCCGCCATGGGATCTGGAGGCAATAGTCCTCGCGCGCCTACATGAGTGGCGCGCGGAGGCGCTACGCCGGGGGGAAACTCCGCTGCCGCGGCAAATTGTCGCTCAGCGGACGGACTTCCGGCGGGATCTCATGGCGACATGGAGAGAGCGACTATCGCAACCCCGTGCAGGGCACGCCACAATAGTGGCGATAAGTCCCCTCTTTGAGGAGTGGCTGGAGAGACGCCACGGCGTCCTCACCTTCCGCCTGACGCAGGTTCTTACCGGACACGGATGTTTCGGTAAGTTCCTGCACCGAATCGGGCGGGAGGAAACGCCCGGGTGCTATCACTGTGAGGATAGGCCGGAGGACACGGTGGAGCACACTGTGGAGGTGTGCCCCGCTTGGGTGGAGCACCGCCGTGTCCTCGAGGTGGCGATCGGCGGCGGCGACCTCTCGCTCCCGGCCCTGGTTCGTGCCATGGTCCGGAGCGAGACGGAATGGGACGCCGTCACCTCCTTCTGCGAAGCAGTCATGCTAGCGAAGGAGGTGGCGGAACAGGACAGGGAGAGATCCTCACGTCCCGGCCGCCGCGGGAGACGCCCCGGGCGTCGGGGGCCACGTGGTGGCTTCCGGCCACCGTAGGCGCGGGCCTGTGGACGGGGAGCTATGGGCTAGCTCGCCGTCCGTACGTCTCATGATGACAGGCCGTGTCGACGGCGCGTTCGTGTTCCACGCGCGCCTCAAAGAGAGTCAGCAATAGCGAAGGGGTCCGCAAGGACCGAAGCCTGCCGGGGCTGCGGGACTATTCGAAAGAGATACCGTGGCCCCGGAACACAAAGGGCGATGAAGGAACATGGATGGGTTTTAGTCAGTAAAAGTCTGACACTCCCTCCTGCTCAGCCCAGAGCGGGAGAAGTCATTTGATGATTTCCCATCCTAAAAAAAAAAAAAAAAAAAAAAAAAAAAAAAAAGGGAACGAGTCGAAAACAAGAACGTCGATATCTTCTCTTCCAGACGTGCGATTTTGACGCTGTTTTCAGCATTCTTAGACCAAACTAGGCCTCCGCCTACGTTCTGACCACATTAAACGCACCTGCACGCGCGTCTGGACGTCATCCCTGCGAAATACTCAAAAATACTTCGATTTTTATAGTAAATCCTGAAAATCAATTGTTTTCCTAAATTCTTTTGCAAAAATAGTTTTAGTTTATAGTATAAATAGTACTCACCCTTCATCCCTGAATTCTGGTCCGCGTTCCGTGTCCCGGTCTCCAGGCTGTGGGGTGAAATTCCAAATTTTTTTCTTCCAGAAACTAGTATTTCGACCTTAAGTCGAAATTTTTGTTCGGCACCTACCTTTGATTATAGCACAGATCGCTAGCCCGCGCGGAGACGCGTCTCTGGACACCTCGCCCGCGCCGCTATCCCGAAAAAACATACATATTTTTTAAAAAGAAGTATTTTTCATACATCGCTGCTGGTACCAAAATCTACCTAAGGGAACGAGTCGAAAACAAGAACGTCGATATCTTCTCTTCCAGACGTGCGATTTTGACGCTGTTTTCAGCATTCTTAGACCAAACTAGGCCTCCGCCTACGTTCTGACCACATTAAACGCACCTGCACGCGCGTCTGGACGTCATCCCTGCGAAATACTCAAAAATACTTCGATTTTTATAGTAAATCCTGAAAATCAATTGTTTTCCTAAATTCTTTTGCAAAAATAGTTTTAGTTTATAGTATAAATAGTACTCACCCTTCATCCCTGAATTCTGGTCCGCGTTCCGTGTCCCGGTCTCCAGGCTGTGGGGTGAAATTCCAAATTTTTTTCTTCCAGAAACTAGTATTTCGACCTTAAGTCGAAATTTTTGTTCGGCACCTACCTTTGATTATAGCACAGATCGCTAGCCCGCGCGGAGACGCGTCTCTGGACACCTCGCCCGCGCCGCTATCCCGAAAAAACATACATATTTTTTAAAAAGAAGTATTTTTCATACATCGCTGCTGGTACCAAAATCTACCTAAGGGAACGAGTCGAAAACAAGAACGTCGATATCTTCTCTTCCAGACGTGCGATTTTGACGCTGTTTTCAGCATTCTTAGACCAAACTAGGCCTCCGCCTACGTTCTGACCACATTAAACGCACCTGCACGCGCGTCTGGACGTCATCCCTGCGAAATACTCAAAAATACTTCGATTTTTATAGTAAATCCTGAAAATCAATTGTTTTCCTAAATTCTTTTGCAAAAATAGTTTTAGTTTATAGTATAAATAGTACTCACCCTTCATCCCTGAATTCTGGTCCGCGTTCCGTGTCCCGGTCTCCAGGCTGTGGGGTGAAATTCCAAATTTTTTTCTTCCAGAAACTAGTATTTCGACCTTAAGTCGAAATTTTTGTTCGGCACCTACCTTTGATTATAGCACAGATCGCTAGCCCGCGCGGAGACGCGTCTCTGGACACCTCGCCCGCGCCGCTATCCCGAAAAAACATACATATTTTTTAAAAAGAAGTATTTTTCATACATCGCTGCTGGTACCAAAATCTACCTAAGGGAACGAGTCGAAAACAAGAACGTCGATATCTTCTCTTCCAGACGTGCGATTTTGACGCTGTTTTCAGCATTCTTAGACCAAACTAGGCCTCCGCCTACGTTCTGACCACATTAAACGCACCTGCACGCGCGTCTGGACGTCATCCCTGCGAAATACTCAAAAATACTTCGATTTTTATAGTAAATCCTGAAAATCAATTGTTTTCCTAAATTCTTTTGCAAAAATAGTTTTAGTTTATAGTATAAATAGTACTCACCCTTCATCCCTGAATTCTGGTCCGCGTTCCGTGTCCCGGTCTCCAGGCTGTGGGGTGAAATTCCAAATTTTTTTCTTCCAGAAACTAGTATTTCGACCTTAAGTCGAAATTTTTGTTCGGCACCTACCTTTGATTATAGCACAGATCGCTAGCCCGCGCGGAGACGCGTCTCTGGACACCTCGCCCGCGCCGCTATCCCGAAAAAACATACATATTTTTTAAAAAGAAGTATTTTTCATACATCGCTGCTGGTACCAAAATCTACCTAAGGGAACGAGTCGAAAACAAGAACGTCGATATCTTCTCTTCCAGACGTGCGATTTTGACGCTGTTTTCAGCATTCTTAGACCAAACTAGGCCTCCGCCTACGTTCTGACCACATTAAACGCACCTGCACGCGCGTCTGGACGTCATCCCTGCGAAATACTCAAAAATACTTCGATTTTTATAGTAAATCCTGAAAATCAATTGTTTTCCTAAATTCTTTTGCAAAAATAGTTTTAGTTTATAGTATAAATAGTACTCACCCTTCATCCCTGAATTCTGGTCCGCGTTCCGTGTCCCGGTCTCCAGGCTGTGGGGTGAAATTCCAAATTTTTTTCTTCCAGAAACTAGTATTTCGACCTTAAGTCGAAATTTTTGTTCGGCACCTACCTTTGATTATAGCACAGATCGCTAGCCCGCGCGGAGACGCGTCTCTGGACACCTCGCCCGCGCCGCTATCCCGAAAAAACATACATATTTTTTAAAAAGAAGTATTTTTCATACATCGCTGCTGGTACCAAAATCTACCTAAGGGAACGAGTCGAAAACAAGAACGTCGATATCTTCTCTTCCAGACGTGCGATTTTGACGCTGTTTTCAGCATTCTTAGACCAAACTAGGCCTCCGCCTACGTTCTGACCACATTAAACGCACCTGCACGCGCGTCTGGACGTCATCCCTGCGAAATACTCAAAAATACTTCGATTTTTATAGTAAATCCTGAAAATCAATTGTTTTCCTAAATTCTTTTGCAAAAATAGTTTTAGTTTATAGTATAAATAGTACTCACCCTTCATCCCTGAATTCTGGTCCGCGTTCCGTGTCCCGGTCTCCAGGCTGTGGGGTGAAATTCCAAATTTTTTTCTTCCAGAAACTAGTATTTCGACCTTAAGTCGAAATTTTTGTTCGGCACCTACCTTTGATTATAGCACAGATCGCTAGCCCGCGCGGAGACGCGTCTCTGGACACCTCGCCCGCGCCGCTATCCCGAAAAAACATACATATTTTTTAAAAAGAAGTATTTTTCATACATCGCTGCTGGTACCAAAATCTACCTAAGGGAACGAGTCGAAAACAAGAACGTCGATATCTTCTCTTCCAGACGTGCGATTTTGACGCTGTTTTCAGCATTCTTAGACCAAACTAGGCCTCCGCCTACGTTCTGACCACATTAAACGCACCTGCACGCGCGTCTGGACGTCATCCCTGCGAAATACTCAAAAATACTTCGATTTTTATAGTAAATCCTGAAAATCAATTGTTTTCCTAAATTCTTTTGCAAAAATAGTTTTAGTTTATAGTATAAATAGTACTCACCCTTCATCCCTGAATTCTGGTCCGCGTTCCGTGTCCCGGTCTCCAGGCTGTGGGGTGAAATTCCAAATTTTTTTCTTCCAGAAACTAGTATTTCGACCTTAAGTCGAAATTTTTGTTCGGCACCTACCTTTGATTATAGCACAGATCGCTAGCCCGCGCGGAGACGCGTCTCTGGACACCTCGCCCGCGCCGCTATCCCGAAAAAACATACATATTTTTTAAAAAGAAGTATTTTTCATACATCGCTGCTGGTACCAAAATCTACCTAAGGGAACGAGTCGAAAACAAGAACGTCGATATCTTCTCTTCCAGACGTGCGATTTTGACGCTGTTTTCAGCATTCTTAGACCAAACTAGGCCTCCGCCTACGTTCTGACCACATTAAACGCACCTGCACGCGCGTCTGGACGTCATCCCTGCGAAATACTCAAAAATACTTCGATTTTTATAGTAAATCCTGAAAATCAATTGTTTTCCTAAATTCTTTTGCAAAAATAGTTTTAGTTTATAGTATAAATAGTACTCACCCTTCATCCCTGAATTCTGGTCCGCGTTCCGTGTCCCGGTCTCCAGGCTGTGGGGTGAAATTCCAAATTTTTTTCTTCCAGAAACTAGTATTTCGACCTTAAGTCGAAATTTTTGTTCGGCACCTACCTTTGATTATAGCACAGATCGCTAGCCCGCGCGGAGACGCGTCTCTGGACACCTCGCCCGCGCCGCTATCCCGAAAAAACATACATATTTTTTAAAAAGAAGTATTTTTCATACATCGCTGCTGGTACCAAAATCTACCTAAGGGAACGAGTCGAAGGGGTGCGAAGTCAGAAGTCCTCCACGTGTGTCCGGCGTCTGCTCGTCCCTCTCGATACGTCTGGAGGGAAGAGCAGCTGCTGGGCCGGTGCACCCCGGGCGCGGCAGTATCCTTCTCCGGGGAATGAGAGGAAATGAGAATTTCCTCTTATCCCTCGGGGAGTGGTACTGCCGCGGCCAATTATTCTGACATGGGTGGGGTCCGACCCGGACCAAGGTGCGTTCCTTTGCGTGCCCCTCTGTTTAGCAGAGGGCATAGCAGAGGAGTGAGGGCGGGCTCGGTGTGCACTTACCCTGCCTCCGAGCAGACAGAGAAGGATCGTCCTCCTCTGTCACCGCCGGTCTCGTAATCCCACCGTCGAAGTGTCGTGGATCAAGTCTCGCGGCTTCGACAGGGACCGAGGGTCTTGGCTTAACCGCCCGGACTGCGAGGTAGACAACCTCTATAAAAAGTTACCCCGAATCCCAAGCGGCGACGCACCGCGAGGGGATGTATGGCTGACGGGTGTTCCAGAGAACAAATCAGTCGCTAGTGCGCTCCTCGCCAGGGTACCTGCAGACCCCCTGGCGAGTAATAAATACTTTAAATCTGCCCTTCTAGGTACAGGGGTCTCTGCCTAGTAAGGAGTATATTTCCCCCATACTCGTGGGTTCAATATGGATAGCAATACAAAAAAACCAACCAAAACCGCCGGCAACGGCAAGAAAGAGGAGAGGAGGGATGCGGGGTCGGAGTCCGACGTCGCATCTAGCGATGCGAGTGCGGGAGGCTCAGGGAGCTCCCGCCGCGCGAGTGATGGAGCCGCTGTGGAGAACGGCAAGTTCTTCCGCAAGCGGCCCAGGCGGGATGGCGACCGTGGGTCGTCATCCGGAGAGGAGGAGGCCTCGGCCCGAAAGATCCCCACCAACAAGCGTGGTGGGATCCGGGGCAAGGGGAGGGGGCTATCTGCCTCCGTGAGGGCCGAGAAATCGGCAAGGCTTGCCGAGGAGGGGCGCCACCCGGGCAGCAATGCTGCTCCAGGATCTGGCGACGAGGCAGGTGCACCTGGCGGCTCCGATGTGGAGCGTAAGACCAGGTTCGCGAAGGAGGTAGAGGCCGCGATAAGAGGCGTGGCCCTGAAGATGAAGACCTCATCAAAACTCAGGGCCATACCCGCGGCTTCTGCCTCCATCATGGCGGCAGCGGAGGCCAACTTTGGCGGACCTCCCCCTCCTCCTCCTCCTCCTCCTACGGTGGATGGGGCGGAGTTGGCCAAACTGAGGGCGGAGGTGGCCCGCCTGTCGGCCGCCACGGAGGCTCTCCAAAAGGAGAACGCCAGGCTCCTAGCAGACCTGGCCAGTCTGCGGGAGTCTGGCTCCCGAGTGGCGCCGAAAAAAGGGGACCAGACGCAGCGACCCAGTCAGCCCGAGCCAGTCGAGAACCAGGTCCTGAACCTGGTTCGGCAGGAGCTGGCTTCCTTCCAGGCACGGTTCTCCGTCCTGGAGGGAATTGTCCTGCGTCCCCCCCTGGCGGCAAGTAAGGGAGCCCCGGGTCCGAGGGCAGCCTCATATGCGGCTGCTGCGGCTGCCGCACCCGGACCGGGGCAGTCCAGCCAGCCATCTGGCAGGGCAGTGGCGGCCCCTCCCCCAAAGCCGGCCCCGGCGAAACCGGTGCCGGCTAAAAAGGCGCCCAGGGGGAGAAAGGGCAAGGCGGCTGCACAGGCGTCGGCTGTGCCGGCGCCAGTGCCAGTAGCGAGTGGGCCAGCGCCGGCAGTACGTCAGCCGCCGCCGCCGCCACCGCCCCCCCAGCAGCCCCCTACACCTCCTGCAGCCGAAGCCGGATGGCAGGTGGCCGGTCAGAAGAAGAAGGGGCGGAAAGCGGCCAAAAAGGCCCGAAACAAAGAGCGGCAGCGCCAGTTTCGGGAGCGCAAGATCGCGGCTAGGCTCCGCGCCCCTAAGACCGCGGCTGTAGTGATCACACTGCAGCCGGAAGCGGAACAGAGGGGCGTGTCCTACCGCGACCTGCTGGCGAAGGCGAAGGCGACGGTGAACCTCGGCGAGCTGGGGATCACCGGGGGCCTCCGGCTTAAAGTCACCGCAACGGGGGCTAGACTGCTGGAGATCCCTGGCGAAACCAGCGGCTCGTCCGCCGACGCTCTGGCTGAAAAGCTCAGAGCGTCCCTTAATGCGGACGAGGCCCGAGTGTCCAGGCCCGTCAAATGCGCAGATCTGCGCATCCTGGGTCTGGACGACTCGGTGACCGAGGAGGAGGTGGTGGCCGCCGTCGCTAGGTCCGGAGGGTGCCCTGCCGATCAGGTCAGGGCAGGCACCCTTCGCCCGGACCCCACGGGCATGCGGACCGTAATGGTCAGCTGCCCTGTGACGGCGGCCAGGACGATTGTGGAGGGCCGTAGGCTACTGGTGGGCTGGGTCTCAGCGCAGGTGAAGCTGCTGGAGCCCAGACCTCTGAGGTGCTACCGATGCCTCGTGGGACACCATGTATCGGTGCAATGCGCCTCGGAGGTCGACCGCAGCGGCCTCTGCTTCCGCTGCAGCCAGCCCGGTCACACATCCGCGGCTTGCTGCGCCGCCGCGCCGCACTGCGCCGCATGTGCGGCGGCTGGCAAGCCTGCCGATCACCGGGCTGGGAGCAAGGCCTGCGCTCCGCCCACCAGGGCCACCAGAGGCAAGGGCAGGCCCTCCGCCGCCACCGCCACCGTCGCCACCGCCGCAGCCGCAACTGCCGCCGCTGCCGCTCCCTCTGTCGCCGCCACAGAGGGGCCCTCACAGGGGGCCAGGTTGGAGGAAGCGGTAATGGAGTGCCAATAACGGCCCCATTACGCTTCCTCCAGGCGAATATCAACCACTGCGCCTGCGCTCAGGATCTCTTGCTCCAGAGCATGGCGCAGTGGTTGATTAACATCGCTGTGGTCGCTGAGCCGTATTTCGTCTGGCCCAGGGAAGACTGGGTGGCGGACCTAAGCGGCTCAGTGACCATAGTGTCGTCGGCCGCCGCCGGCACCCCGACCCTTGAAAGTGTCAGGAGGGGTCGGGGGTGCGTAGCAGCCCGGTTCGGGGAGATCGTCGTAGTGGGTGTCTACTTCTCCCCGAGCCGAACTCTCGCCGAGTTCCACAACTCTCTCGCAGAGTTGAGTGTCGTCGTCGGAAACCATTCCCTCCCCGTGCTTGTCCTCGGGGACTTCAATGCCAAGAACTTGGCTTGGGGTTCCCGTTGCACAGACGTGCGGGGAAGGATGGTGGAGGACTGGGCCCTGGAGAAGGGCCTGGTCGTCCTAAATCGGGGTTCTGTCGCCACGTGCGTGAGGATGCGGGGCGAGTCGGTGGTGGACATTTCGTTCGCTAGCCCCGCCCTGTCACCGCGTGTCGTTGACTGGCGCGTCATGGAGGGGGTGGAGACCTATTCCGACCACCGGTACATCCGGTTCGACGTCTCCACCCAGACCTCAAGCGCGCCGGTCCAACAGGCCCCGAGTGGTCCGCGTTGGGCGCTGAAGCAGCTGGACCGGGAGCTCCTCCTGGAAGCCTCGATCGTGCAGGCCTGGGTGACATCACCGGACAGGCCTGCCGACGTCAATGATGAGGCAGGGTGGTTCCAGGAGGCCATGTCCGACATATGTGACGTGGCAATGCCCCGAGTCCGGCCAGGAAGCGCCCGGCGTCAGGTGTACTGGTGGTCGCGAGAGCTGACGTCCCTACGGGAGGCGTGTGTGGCTGCGCGACACCTGTACGCCAGGCACCGCAGGCTCCGCATTCGCCCACCGAATGCGGCAGCCATTGAGGCGGAGCTTTATGAGGGCTACAGAGCGGCGAAGACCGCCCTCCGCGGGGCTGTCCTGCGGGCCAGAGATCTGGCCCGCGAGGAGATGCTGGGGGCTCTCGACAGAGATCCGTGGGGGCGCCCTTACAAGATGGTGCGGGACAAACTCCGCACCTGGGCCCCCCCGCTGACGCAGAGTCTCCGGCCTCAGCTCGTGGAGGACGTGGTGAGCGCTCTGTTCCCCTCGCGAGGGGAACACCCGCCCCCGCCTATGGCTCCGCCGGCTGCGGTGCCGGAAGCGGACCACCAAAGTGACGACGACGACGCTCCTGAAGTGACCGGGGTAGACCTGAGAGTGGCGGTACGAAGGCTAGGTGCCAAAAATACCGCCCCGGGACCCGATGGCTTGCCTGGCAAAGCCTGGGTCCTGGCCTCGGAGGCTCTCGGGCCCCGACTGGAAGGGCTCTTTAGCGCATGTTTGGAGAGAGGCCAGTTCCCGCTTCGTTGGAAGACGGGGAAGCTGGTCCTCATCCGGAAGCCGGGGCGCCCGGCGGACTCTCCGTCCGCCTACCGGCCCGTGGTGCTGCTCGACGAGGTGGGCAAGCTCTTTGAAAGAGTAGTTGCAAACCGCCTCGCCGAGCACCTTGCGGGGATGGGGCCGGACCTTGCGGAACACCAGTATGGTTTCCGCAAGGGGCGCTCTACGGTGGACGCCATCATGCGCGTGAGGGCCCTCACGACGGGGGATGCGGTGTCCCGGGGTGGGGTTGTCTTGGCGGTGTCTCTCGACATCGCCAATGCCTTCAACTCCATGCCCTGGAGCTGCATAAGGGAGGCACTCCGGTATCACCGGGTGCCGACCTACCTCCGTCGTGTGGTCGGGGACTACCTGGCGGACAGGTACGTCATCTACCCCGGTCGCAGTGGAGACTGGAACCGGCGAGAGATGTCGTGCGGTGTTCCGCAGGGATCGGTTCTAGGCCCATCCTTGTGGAACATCGGTTACGACTGGGTGCTGCGCGCCGACCTCCCTGGCGGCGTCAGCGTGGTCTGCTATGCGGACGACACGCTGGTGCTCGCACAGGGGGGGTCGCACGAGGCGGCGGCCGAAGTTATGACACGCGGGGTTGCGATAGTCGTTGAGAGGATCCGGCAACTGGGTCTCGAGGTGGCATTGCACAAGTCCGAGGCCATGTGCTTTCATGGGCCTCGGAATGCGCCACCTCCGGGATCCTCAGTGATGGCAGGAGGGGTTTCCATCGGCGTCGAGTCGACGTTGAAGTACCTGGGACTTGTCCTCGACAGCCGGTGGAACTTCGTGGAGCATTTCCGACGTTTGGCCCCCAGACTGGAGCGGACAGGGGCTGCCTTCAGGCGGCTCCTGCCCAACCTGGGGGGGCCGAACGCCTCCTGCCGGAGGCTCTACGCGGGAGTCGTGCGGTCCATGGCCCTTTACGGGGCCCCGGTGTGGGCACGTTCATTGAGGCGGCGTGCCGCCCACCACTTGAACGTGCCCCAGAAGGTGGTAGCCGTAAGGCTGGTCCGGGGCTACCGCACGATCTCCCGCGAGGCGGCGAACCTCCTTGCCGGATTGCCGCCATGGGATCTGGAGGCAATAGTCCTCGCGCGCCTACACGAGTGGCGCGCGGAGGCGCTACGCCGGGGGGAAACTCCGCTGCCGCGGCAAATTGTCGCTCAGCGGACGGACTTCCGGCGGGATCTCATGGCGACATGGAGAGAGCGACTATCGCAACCCCGTGCAGGGCACGCCACAATAGTGGCGATAAGTCCCCTCTTTGAGGAGTGGCTGGAGAGACGCCACGGCGTCCTCACCTTCCGCCTGACGCAGGTTCTTACCGGACACGGATGCTTCGGTAAGTTCCTGCACCGAATCGGGCGGGAGGAGACGCCCGGGTGTCACCATTGTGAGGATCGACCGGAGGACACGGTGGAGCACACGGTGGAGGTGTGCCCCGCTTGGGCGGAGCACCGCCGTGTCCTCGTAACGGCGATTGGCGGCGGCGACCTCTCGCTCCCGGCCTTGGTTCAATCCATGGTCCGGAGCGAGACGGAATGGGACGCCGTCACCTCCTTCTGCGAAGCAGTCATGCTAGCGAAGGAGGTGGCGGAACAGGACAGGGAGAGATCCTCACGTCCCGGCCGCCGCGGGAGACGCCCCGGGCGTCGGGGGCCACGTGGTGGCTTCCGGCCACCGTAGACGCGGGCCTGTGGACGGGGAGCTATGGGCTAGCTCGCCGTCCGTTCGTCTCATGACGACAGGCCGTGTCGACGGCGCGTTCGTGTTCCACGCGCGCCTCAAAGAGAGTCAGCAATAGTGAAGGGGTCCGCAAGGACCGAAGCCTGCCGGGGCTGCGGGACTATTCGAAAGAGATACCGTGGCCCCGGAACACAAAGGGCGATGAAGGAACATGGATGGGTTTTAGTCAGTAAAAGTCTGACACTCCCTCCTGCTCAGCCCAGAGCGGGAGAAGTCATTTGATGATTTCCCATCCTAAAAAAAAAAAAAAAAAAAAAAAAAAAAAAAAAAAAAAAAAAAAAGGGAACGAGTCGAAAACAAGAACGTCGATATCTTCTCTTCCAGACGTGCGATTTTGACGCTGTTTTCAGCATTCTTAGACCAAACTAGGCCTCCGCCTACGTTCTGACCACATTAAACGCACCTGCACGCGCGTCTGGACGTCATCCCTGCGAAATACTCAAAAATACTTCGATTTTTATAGTAAATCCTGAAAATCAATTGTTTTCCTAAATTCTTTTGCAAAAATAGTTTTAGTTTATAGTATAAATAGTACTCACCCTTCATCCCTGAATTCTGGTCCGCGTTCCGTGTCCCGGTCTCCAGGCTGTGGGGTGAAATTCCAAATTTTTTTCTTCCAGAAACTAGTATTTCGACCTTAAGTCGAAATTTTTGTTCGGCACCTACCTTTGATTATAGCACAGATCGCTAGCCCGCGCGGAGACGCGTCTCTGGACACCTCGCCCGCGCCGCTATCCCGAAAAAACATACATATTTTTTAAAAAGAAGTATTTTTCATACATCGCTGCTGGTACCAAAATCTACCTAAGGGAACGAGTCGAAAACAAGAACGTCGATATCTTCTCTTCCAGACGTGCGATTTTGACGCTGTTTTCAGCATTCTTAGACCAAACTAGGCCTCCGCCTACGTTCTGACCACATTAAACGCACCTGCACGCGCGTCTGGACGTCATCCCTGCGAAATACTCAAAAATACTTCGATTTTTATAGTAAATCCTGAAAATCAATTGTTTTCCTAAATTCTTTTGCAAAAATAGTTTTAGTTTATAGTATAAATAGTACTCACCCTTCATCCCTGAATTCTGGTCCGCGTTCCGTGTCCCGGTCTCCAGGCTGTGGGGTGAAATTCCAAATTTTTTTCTTCCAGAAACTAGTATTTCGACCTTAAGTCGAAATTTTTGTTCGGCACCTACCTTTGATTATAGCACAGATCGCTAGCCCGCGCGGAGACGCGTCTCTGGACACCTCGCCCGCGCCGCTATCCCGAAAAAACATACATATTTTTTAAAAAGAAGTATTTTTCATACATCGCTGCTGGTACCAAAATCTACCTAAGGGAACGAGTCGAAAACAAGAACGTCGATATCTTCTCTTCCAGACGTGCGATTTTGACGCTGTTTTCAGCATTCTTAGACCAAACTAGGCCTCCGCCTACGTTCTGACCACATTAAACGCACCTGCACGCGCGTCTGGACGTCATCCCTGCGAAATACTCAAAAATACTTCGATTTTTATAGTAAATCCTGAAAATCAATTGTTTTCCTAAATTCTTTTGCAAAAATAGTTTTAGTTTATAGTATAAATAGTACTCACCCTTCATCCCTGAATTCTGGTCCGCGTTCCGTGTCCCGGTCTCCAGGCTGTGGGGTGAAATTCCAAATTTTTTTCTTCCAGAAACTAGTATTTCGACCTTAAGTCGAAATTTTTGTTCGGCACCTACCTTTGATTATAGCACAGATCGCTAGCCCGCGCGGAGACGCGTCTCTGGACACCTCGCCCGCGCCGCTATCCCGAAAAAACATACATATTTTTTAAAAAGAAGTATTTTTCATACATCGCTGCTGGTACCAAAATCTACCTAAGGGAACGAGTCGAAAACAAGAACGTCGATATCTTCTCTTCCAGACGTGCGATTTTGACGCTGTTTTCAGCATTCTTAGACCAAACTAGGCCTCCGCCTACGTTCTGACCACATTAAACGCACCTGCACGCGCGTCTGGACGTCATCCCTGCGAAATACTCAAAAATACTTCGATTTTTATAGTAAATCCTGAAAATCAATTGTTTTCCTAAATTCTTTTGCAAAAATAGTTTTAGTTTATAGTATAAATAGTACTCACCCTTCATCCCTGAATTCTGGTCCGCGTTCCGTGTCCCGGTCTCCAGGCTGTGGGGTGAAATTCCAAATTTTTTTCTTCCAGAAACTAGTATTGCAAAAAAAACATATTTTTGATAAAAATTTGACCTTGTTTTTGGATTTCAAATTTTTTTATTACTGTATACTGTAGCCCTATATTTAAGCTATTTTTAGTATATTTTTTCATAATTTTGCGACGAAGGGTTTCAGAGATATCGATTTTTTAATGTTTTTTGTTCATAATTCTTAAATAAATAGTAAATTCAAAATTTTAACGCCAGGATAGGGTTCTATACACCCATCCTGACCTCCTCAAGCCCAAACACGGGCCCCATTGCTCCCAATTTGGCGTTTTTGGTAAATTTGCGCCATCTTGGTTTTTAGGTTTTAATTTTCAAATCGAGATATCTCGGGAACCGCTGGCCAGAATTAACCCGATTTTTCACTAAGGCCTTTAGATTATTGTTACCTCTACGTTTTTTAGGTTTTCAGCCTGTTTCAGGCGTTCCAAATTTTTGTCGCTGAAACTGCTTTCAGGAGACACCTGAAGTGACGCCGAGCTGTACATCCAAAACCCCGTCCAATTGTGACGAGGGGCTCCGAAGTTACGGACATTTCTAGTCGACCTTTGACAGTTCGGCGGCCATTTTGTTTAGCTTCAAACCGCCATAACTCTTGAACCAAGGGTCGTAGGAGATTGTGGTTTTTGTTTTTACACTCAGGGACCTTCCGTCCCCTCTTCCTCACGATTTCAGGCGGTTTGGCGCTAAAAATTTTCAGGACCCTGAAAGTGGTTTCAGCGGACAGCGGAGCCCAGGCCAACCTGAGCCCTTAAGAATCAGAACCGGGAGATATTTCACGGGCTCGACGACGAGGCGCAGAGGATGGTGGTAAAATACCGAAAGAAAACCCGGAACCCGCATGCGAATCACGTTGTCCCCTATGGTCTGGAGGAGGGCCATTGAAGGAGAAAAACTCCGCATCGACCTCCAGCGAGTACGCGTCGAGGATCAGACGCCTCTGGTGCAGTGCACCCGCTGCTTGGCATACGGGCACGGGAAACGCCTGTGCACGGAGCCAGCCGATCTGTGTAGCCATTGCGGTGGAGCACAACTCAGGGCAGACTGCCCGGATAGACAGATCGGCAAAGCAGCGGCTTGCGTGAACTGCACCAGAGCAAAACAGGGGGCCACCGAGCACAACGCATTCAGCAACGTATGCCCCGTGCGAAGGAAGTGGGACGCATTCGCAAGAGCTTCAATAGCATATTGCTAAAGTTGACGATGCGACCACTTCCAAGCACGGGAGTAAAACCAATTCGGCCCAGCCGATATACAGACGAGTTGAGACGGTCACCAGCGTTGGCAATAAGACAAGATGTAAATTGAGGCTGTTTCTTGAGAAACGAGCTCAACTTATGCTGAAGCTGGCGCCGGCGCTGGTGGATACGTCAAGCTGGGTCGAACTTGGTGATACTGTAACAGACGTTAACCTGTCTTGCAAAAAAATTAGAAAATTTAGAAGAATAGTAATAATCATGAAAACTTATAAAATTAAAGATATTTAATTATATCGTAAATATATACCTTAGATATCATATAAATAAACGTAAAAAATAGGAAACAAAGCAAGAAATCTAACTAAGGGCATAAAATATAAGGGTTAATAATAGATATAAATATTAGAATAGTATAAATTAAAGAACATCAATAAAGTAAAATAGTATTTAGTAAATAGTTTTTAAAAAAGTTAACAAAACATAAAGTTCAAGTTATATATAATAATAAATTTAAAGTAAAACTTCGAGTATATTCAAAATAGGTAATTTATCACGCATAACCAAAACGTGCATCAGTGGTCTCTCCGGCCACCAAGAAACGTTGACAAGCCAAACAAAACAGATGTCAAGGGCTCTAATCATGTTAGAAGGACACTGGCTGGGGCAGGAGTGGTTTTTAGCCGGTTCGAGTCCGGCACTACCTCGACTGTCTCACAAGAGAAAGTCCTGTGAGATAGTCGAGGTGTCCGCGGGGATTTCCCACTCCTGCCAAAACAAAAAAAAAAAAAAAACCTAACCTGAGCGAACCTAACCTGAGCGAACCTAACCTGAGCGAGAAGCTAAGGACGGTAGTAGATGCCAGGAACGAGGGCACCAGGGTGGAGAGGCTGCGGAAGGCGAGAGACCAGAAGGTGTGGTCGGTTTCGGGTCCAGGGAGGAGTTGACTCGTGTGACGGAGAGAATAAAGAAGGCCGGGAACCTCCTAGTGGAAGAGGTTAAAAACAAAGACCCCCTCATTATCCTCAAGTACGTCCTCTCCTGTCACTCTGATGTGGAGTTTACCGAGTCGCTTAAGCGCCAGAACACCCACCTGATTGGGGACCTGCCTGCAGACAATGTGAGGATGGGGGTTAAGTACCGTCGTAGGACGAGGAACCCCCACATGTCTCACATCGTTATACAGGTGTCCTCTTCTGTGTGGCAGAGGCTGACGAATGCGGGTCGAGTGCACATCGACTTGCAGCGGGTGCGTGTGCTGGACCAGTCGCCACTGATCCAGTGCACCGCTGCTTGCGCTTCGGCCATGGCCGTAAACTGTGCACGGAACCCGCCGACCTCTGCACACACTGCGGTGTCTGAGTGTGAGAGTCGACTGCCCCTCACGGCTGGCCGCGGAACCGCCGAAGTGCTGGAACTGCGCGACCGCAAAAAACGGCAAGACCCAATATAATGCCTTCGACAGTGAGTGCCCATGTCGGGTGAAGTGGGACGCATTGGCGCGACTGTCGGTGGCGTACTGCTAAGGGCGAGCCGGCGGTACCAGAGGCAACAAACACCAGGGACTCACCCAGGGTTTCCCGAACAAACCCAAGTGCCCCTAATAGTTACCGGGTAATCCAAGCGAATCTGCAGAGGAAGAACTTATCAACCCAAGAGCTCATGATCGTGGCTAGTGGGCGGAGGGTTGCGTTCGCACTGCTCCAGGAGCCGTACGTGGGTGGGGTTAAAAGGATGCGAGACTACCGGGGAGCGAGAGTCTACCAGTGCGCTGAACAAGGAGGTGGAACTGTGAAGGCGGCAATTGTCGTCTTCGATCACGATCTAGACGTGACACAGTGTCCGAAACTCACCACCAACAACATCGTGGTGGTGAGGATCCGTACCAGCGCCTGGGAAATCGCAGTAGTCTCCTTCTACTTTGAACCAGACCAGCCCATACAGCCATACCTGGAGCAACTCGTGCAGGCCCCACTAGGATGATTATTGGCGGCGACGCCAACGCCAAGAGCACGTGGTGGGGTAGCCTGGTAACCGACACCAAGGGAGAGGACATGTCGGGAACCCTGGAGGAAATGCACTTGCAGATACTCAACGTCGGCAACACCCCGACCTTCGACACCGTCAGAGGTAACACCTTGTACAGCAGCTTCGTTGATGTAACAGCGTGCTCAATGGAGCTGCTGGACCTGGTGGAGGACTGGCGGGTCGAGGAAGGTCTCACGGGCTCGGACCACAATGGTATTGTTTTCCAAATTAACCTAAAAAAGTCAAAAGGTATAAATGTCAACAGGTCTACAAGACTATTTAACACTAAAAAAGCTAATTGGAGCCAATTTCATGAGAAATTGGCCCAATTAAAATCTTATGCAAAATTAAATTCAATAGAAATTAATAAAATCAGTAATAAAGTAGATTTAGAAAACAGTATTAATAAATATATAGATAGCATCACCAAGACCTGTTACGAAACATTGAGAAAATATAAAAAGAATGAACAACTTACCATACCATGGTGGTCCAAAGAGCTCGCTGAGCTGATGTCGGAGGTGAACACCCTGAGTCGTCGCATTCGATGCGCTGCACCGGTTCGGAGGCAAAAAGTCGTCGATGAGTACCTGCAAGCAAAACAAAATTATGAGTCCCTGGCAAAAAAGGCGCAGACAGAAGGTTGGAAGGGCTTCTGTCAAAAACAGGACAGGGAGGGAGGGGATCTATAGCGTCATAGGACGGACCGCCAAAAGACAGGAAGACTTGCCGTTGGTGAAGGAGGGAGTGCCGCTGAGTGCACAGGAATCGGCTCAGCTGCTGGCCGAGACCTTCTACCCGGAAAACCTAGAGGAGGGTGAAAATGCTGACCACCGTCGAACACGGGAAGCGGCCTGTCGTGTAAACGACTGGGCGCATGATGAAGAACATGACCCACCGTTTACACTTCAGGAGCTGAAAACCGCTGTGGAAAGCTTCAACCCGAAGAAGGCACCCGGGGCAGACGGTCTCACAGCCGATATCTGTGCCCAGGCTGTATCCCGGGACCCATGGACGTTCCTTGCACTGGCCAATAAGTGCCTAGAGCACGGACACTTCCCTGGGGCCTGGAAAGTAGCCACAGTGGTAGTCCTCCGGAAGCCCGGCAAAGACTCTTACACCACCCCTAAATCGTACAGGCCAGTCGGCCTCCTACCAGTCCTAGGTAAAACCCTGGAGAAGCTGCTAGTAGCAAGGCTGAAATGGCACCTAATCCCGCGGCTCAGTACTCGTCAGTTTGGATTCATGCCACAGAGGAGCACCGAGGACTCCCTCTATACCATGATACAACACATCAAAGGAAAGCTCAGTGAGAAAAAGCTGATCACTGTTGTATCGTTGGATATAGAGGGAGCCTTCGATAGCGCATGGTGGCCGGCTATTAGGACCAGACTGGCTGAGGAAAAGTGCCCGGTGAATATCAAACGCATGCTAGATAGCTACCTGGCTGGTAGGAGCGTCCGCGTCAGGTATGCGTGTGCGGAGTGCATAAGGCACACAAACAAAGGGTGTGTGCAAGGGTCTATTGGCGGTCCGATCCTATGGAACCTACTACTCGATCCGTTGCTGAAGGGTCTGTACGATCGGGGAGACTACTGCCAGGCTTTCGCCGATGACGTGGTTCTGATCTTCGACGGTGACACAGCATTAGAAATTCAGAGACAGGCCAATGCCACCCTCGAGTATGTTCGGGAGTGGGGCGTTCGTAACAAGCTTAAATTTGCACCACATAAAACCTGTGCTATGGTCATTACAAGGAAGCTCAAGTACGACGTCCCGCTCCTGAGCTAGGGCGGGGTTGACATTGGCATGTCTAAAGAAATCAAAATACTGGGGCTCACCGTCGACCACCAGCTCACTTTCAACACCCACGTCGCCAATGTATGCAGAAAAGCTGTTAATATCTACAAACAGCTGGCACGGGCGGCAAAAGTGAGCTGGGGCCTTCACCCGGAGATCATCCGCGTCATTTATATGGCAGCAGTCGAACCGATTATCCTCTACGCTGCAAGCGCATGTGCACCTGCCGCCAAAAAAGTGGGAATAATAAAGCAGCTCAGCGTGGTCCAGAGGGGTTTTGCTCAGAAGCTATGTAGAGCCTACCGCACGGTCTCCCTAAACTCGGCACTGGTGTTGGCTGGGATACTTCCACTTGACCTTCGCGTGCGCGAAGTGGCTGCGCTGTACGAGGCCAAGAAATGAGTGCCCCAGCCGGTGCTAGGAGGCGGAGAGATCGAGCGAATGGCTCCAGCAGCAAAGGCTCCACACCCCGCGGACCAGCTGAACCTAGAGTTCGGAAGCCTGGTAGACGAGGAACAATACAGAAACCATAGCAACTTCGCTGTGCGGATCTTAACAGACGGCAGCAAGATTGAGGGCAAAGTCGGAGCGGCGCTATCCGTGTGTAATGGCGCCACCGAAACTAGAGCCCTCAAACTTGCTTTGCCGTCTTACTGCACCGTCTACCAGGCGGAGCTTCTAGCCCTACATAGAGCGGCAGAAGAGGTGCTCAAGCGTAGAGAGACAACATTCGGTATCTTCAGCGACTCCAAGGCGGCCCGTCAGTCGGTTGTAAGTGTCTCCTCCCCCCATCCCCTGGCTGTGGAAACAAGGGACACCATTAGACGCTGCAAGCTCCAGAACAAGAGTGTCTCCTTGTTCTGGATCAAGGCCCACGCGGGGTTGGAGGGAAACGAGCGAGCCGACCAGTTGGCGAAGGAAGCTGCCTTGAAGTTGAAGAAGAGGCCGGATTACGACCTATGCCCGGTATCATTCGTCAAGCGGCAGATCCGGAGGGAGTCGCTTGACGAATGGAACCATAGGTATCAGCAAGGTGAAACAGCAGGCGTCACCAAGATATTCCTCCCAAACGCAATCGACGCCTACAGGATAGTGCTGAAAATAAAACCAGCTGGGATTGTAACGCAAATTTTGATGGGGCACGGTGGGTTCTCCGAATACTTACATCGTTTTAAGTGTGAGGAGAACCCAGCGTGCATTTGCGAACCTGAAGCCGTGGAGTCGGTCGCCCATATCTTGACTGAGTGCCCGGTCTTTGTGCGGAGAGATACAGAGTAGAATCGATACTAGAGACCAAGATAACTAGAAATAACTTAAGTAAATTAATGTTAACAAGCAAAATACGTAAAATCTTTCTGGAATATTGCACAGAAATTGTATCAAAAGTCATAAATAGAAACAAGGACACTTAAACTCTGTGCTTTGCTTTATATGGACATTTCTCGGTAGAAAAGATATAAGACTAAAGCATAGTACATAAGTGTTCAAGTAACAAATTAGAAAAATAGTTTTAAAAAGTAATTTAGCGTAAATTTTCATTTCAATTTTCATTTCAATCAAAATCAACCAAATGTAAAATAATTTAAAAAATTCTAAACAAGGTCTCTGACAACGTCAGGGGGACACTAGCAGAGCAGGAGTGGTTTTTAGCCGGTTCGAGTCCGGCACTACCTCGACTGCCTCACAGGAGATATTCCTGTGAGATAGTCGAGGTGTCCGTGGGGATTTTCCACTCCTGCCAAAACTATAAAAAAAAAAAAAAACCTAACCTTAGCGCGATTTCTTCTCTTCCAGACGTGCGATTTTGAAGCTGTTTTCAGCGTATTTAGACTAAGCTAGGCCTCCGCCTACGTTCTGACCGTATCGCGCGCATTTACACGCGCGTCTGGACTTTATCCCTACTAACACCCAGGAATTTTTACGATTTTTTTGTTATTCCTCAAAATTAATAGTTTTACCAATTTTTTTGCAAAAATAACGTTAACTTACAGCTACAATAGTGGTCACCCTTACTCCCTGAATTCTGTTTCGCGATCCGTATCCCGGTTTCAAAATTTTTTAATTCAGCAAAATTAATTTTTCAAATTTAGCTTTCATATTATTCTTTAGGCCTGTTAATAGGGGTTGTGTAGGAACAGCTCGTTTTTTAACCATCCTGACCAAGATTTTAATATTTTTATTTATTATTTTTAAACTTTTTGTAATTTTATGACAATCCTCTGTGAATAGGAGACTATAATTATACGACATTTTTTATTTTACTGATTTCTAGTCAAAGTAGTACAAAGAGCAAAAAACCCATAAGAAATGAGATATTTACAAAAAAAAGCGCTAAATACCGATTTTTGTGACCTTTGACCTTGAAATTTAATAGTTGCGTACACCCTACCATATGTAGGTTTTGAGACAACTTTTAGGGGAGGCTGGGGAGGGGAGCTTCACCCACTCCACCTTCGTTACGATACGGAGGTCGGTGGCTCGCTTCGCTCGCCACCTCCCCCCTTCGTTCCACTCCGTCTCGCAGGCTCGCTCCGCTCAGGACCTACTACCACCGGACAGGTTTCGACGCCTACTATAATATTTGTTCAAACACCTGATGGGTATCTCTAACCGTTATGAAGTTACAGCCCTTTCAATTGTAGGGGAGGTTGGGGAGGGGAGCTTCACCCACTCTACCTTCGTTACGGTACGGAGGTCGGCGGCTCGCTTCGCTCGCCACCTTCTCCCTTCGCTCCACTCGGTCTCGCAGGTTCGCTCCACTTAGGACCTACTTACCCCCGGAAACCTACTACCTCTTAATTTTAAGGGAGATTGGGGAGGGGAAACTGTCAGGGATTGCCAAATCGTGGTACCAGGCCCTTCTATCTATGTCGTATTCATGGTCTGAGTGGAAGGGCAAACTGGAGCAGTCATTTCCGAGTAGTGAAGACTATGCCGAATTACTAACCGAGATGTTGTCAAAACGTGTGAAATTTAACGATTCGTTGGAACATTACTATTATGACAAAATTAATCTACTAAATCGATGCGAAATACATGGCAAACGTGCGGTAGATTGCCTACTATATGGGATTGAGGATCGGTCATTGAGATTAGGCGCAAAAGCAGCGAAATGTCAGGAACCGGAGCAGGTTCTTACATATTTTCAATCAATCAAACAAAATCTTCGTGAACCAGATAGGCCAAGGGTGAACTATGATAAACGTAATAATACTACCTCCTCATTACCCAGTAATAGTTCTAAACAGACGGCTAATGGCAGCGAAACTAAGACTTCGAGGTCACAAAATAATGCGTCAATTGTATGCTTTAACTGCAATGAACCTGGGCATTTCAGTTCTAAATGCACAAAAAAGATACTAAAGTGTAATGTTTGTGCTAAATTAAGTCATTTGTCAATTAATTGTCCCAGATTACCCTCTGACACGGCTAATAAAATTGATAAACCAAAAGAAAAAGACGTGATGCGTATCGAAACAAATAATTGTAATGATAATAAATATTTAATGTATTTGAAACTCAACGGGGAAGCTATTCAAGGCTACGTGGATTTGGGTAGTCAATGCACGTTAATTCGTCATAGTGAGGCTGTTAAGAGGGGAATCACGTGGACTGATAGCAACTTACCGACTATGAGGGGTATAGGTGAGAGTGTAGTAATACCATTGGGCGTATCAAACGTCATTATTGAAATTCAAGGTATTGTGGAGGAGGTTTACGCGTACGTTGTTGACGATAGCGTTATTAAATATTCAGTTTTAATTTGACACAGTTTCACAGAAAAACCAGGAATAGTCATTACGAAAACTACACATTCATTAAAATTTACTCGTGATCATTCAGTTAAATTACAATTAAATTTGAAAACCGATATTGTAATACCCCCTAAGGAAATGTATCCATTACCGTGCATTTCTACAAACAAATATTCGGGTGTAGTCCACGTCAGTGGCTCCCTACGCGGCACGTCACAGAACGAATATTACTTGATGCCAGGTGAATATGAAATACAAAACGGAGAAGTTAGGATACTGGTGCAAAACTTTAGTGATAGTCCGGTTTGTTTAAATAAGGATACGCTCATTACACGGGGTTTTTGTACAGACTATTTGAGTATAAATTTATTAGATTTTGAAAATGCTGAGACTAATTTAGCTTTCAATTATGGCAAACAGCTTAGTGAAGATAAGGTTAACAAATTAAAAGAGCTGCTCAAAAGGTATGAAACGTGTTTCTCGGAAAACCTAAAAGACCTGGGATTAACTAATGTAGTTCAAATAGAAAATGAATTAAGTGACTCGCAACCAGTAGTTTATCGCCCGTATAGGCTCTCCTTTCCGGAGCGTAGACAGATTCAATCTATGGTGAAGGAAATGATCGATGCAGGCATAGTTTGCGAGTCAAACTCACCTTACGCTAGTCCAGTTTTACTGGTTAAGAAAAAGACTGGCGAAAGCAGATTATGTGTCGATTATCGTTCATTAAATAATAAAACAAAAAAGGAACACTATCCGCTACCTTTGATTGATGATCAACTTGACAGGCTAGCTGGTAACTCTTTATTTGTAAGTTTAGACCTTGCATCTGGCTACTGCCAGATCCCAGTAGAGGCAAAGTCTCAAGAAAAGACTGCATTTGTTACGCCCGATGGGCAGTATCAATTCAAACGCATGCTTTCTGGTTTAGCGAACGCTCCTTCTATTTTTCAACGTGCGATGAATAAAATACTGTCGAAAGTTGGTTATACGATCGTTTATATGGATGATGTATTGATACCTTCACGGTCTTTTGATCAGGGAATGAGACGGCTAGAGGAGGTACTTCAACTTGTAAAAGACGCAGGTCTTACACTTAAGGTAAAGAAATGTAGTTTTTTTCGTTACCGAGCTAGAGTTCCTAGGATTTCATGTAAGTGGTGAGGGGATACGTCCAGGAAAGCGCAAAACATTAGCTATAGAAAACTTCCTAATTCCACGAAACGTTCATGATGTCGGACGATTTATCGGCCTAACTAGCTTTTTCCGGAGGTTCGTAAAGGACTTCGCCCTTATTGCCCGTCCACTGACAGACCTATTAAGATCAAAATTCGAATGGAAATGGACGGCGGAGGAGGCGGAGTCATTTAGAATTCTGAAGGCAAAATTAGTTGAACGCCCAATATTAGCTTTATACAACCCTCATTTAGAAACCGAAATTCATACGGACGCTTCGAAGCTAGGTATTGCAGGGATTCTCCTACAGCGAGTTACAGACGGTTTATTTAGGCCAGTGGCGTATTACAGTCGTAAAACCACAGTAGAGGAACAAAAATTTCACTCTTTTGAGTTGGAAACTTTAGCGGTGGTCGCATCTTAAATCGTTTTCGTGTCTAATATATATTTAAAATATATTTAAAATAGTCACTGACTGTGACGCACTTCGTACCACCTTAACTAAGAGGGATCTTGTACCACGAATCTCTCGCTGGTGGATTCAGTTTCAGGAGTACGACTGCGAAATCGAGTACAGACTGGGCTCGCGTATGGCTCACGTAGATGCTCTCAGTCGTGCCCCTGTCAGTGAGCCAACCGATGTGGATACGGAGCATGTTTTTGACGTTTTACACGTAGACGTTCGTGACTGGATCGCTACTGTACAGGGTGATGATAGCGAAATAAAACGTATAAGAGACATCTTAGAAGACGACAATACGAAGTTTGTAGCTGACGTGCGTAAGAATTATCTGTTGAAAGGTAGTTATGTGTATAAAATTTTAGACGAAGGATTGCGATGGGTAGTTCCGAGGGGTTGTAAGTGGCAAGTGCTGCACATGAACCATGATGAAGTGGGACATTTTGGTTTCGAAAAAACTTTGAGACGTATCAGAAGCATATTTCGGTTTCCAAAAATATGTAAGTTCACTAAGAAATATGTCTCAGCTTGTTTGGAGTGTGCGCATCATAAGGCACCTGGTGGTCCCAAAGAAGGAATGCTTCATCCCATACCTAAGTTGGAGAAACCATTCCACACGCTTCATGCCGATCATCTTGGCCCGTTCATTCGCTCCAAGAGAGGTTTTTACTTGTTAACAACATGTATTTACTTGTTATTATAGATGCCTTTACAAAATTTATTAATATACGAGCTGTAAAAGATACTAAGACGAATACGGCAATCAAGGCATTTAAGGAACATTTTAGTTATTTCGGCGTTCCTTCTCGTCTTATAACGGATCGTGGTTCTTGTTTCACAAGTGCAAAATTTAAGAATTTTATTGACTAATTAAAATAAAGCACATCTTGAATGCAGTAGCTACTCCAAGAGCGAATGGACAGGTCGAAAGGTTTAACCGAACCATAATTGATGCTCTGACTACAAAATGTCATGGCGGGAATGATAACTTATGGGACGATTACATCGGTGACGTACAGTTAGGTATTAATACCACTATTAATAAGACAACAGGGAAGAGTCCCTCTGAGCTGTTGTTCGGTTACAGACTGATGAATGCGTCAGAAAATATATTAACTGACGTAATTGAAGAAACAACTGAACGAATTGATGGTGATGCGTTAGTAAAACTAAGGTCGAATGCTAGGGAAAGGATAGAAAAGCAGCAGGATTATGCTAAAAAGCAGTTTGATAAGCGTAGGAAGGGTCAGACAAAATATAACGTAGGTGACTTAGTCAGGGTAGAAAGGACTGTAATAGACAAAGATCATGTAGGAAAATCACATAAACTCATCCCCAAATTCCAAGGCCCCTATCGAATCCTCAAAATATTGCCTAATGACAGATTTCTTGTCGAAGACACCCCATTAACAAGAAAAGGTAACAAGAGGTATGAAAATGTTGTTGCCCTCGATAAAATCCATCCCTGGATGAACTTTAAAGGTTACACCAGTGAAAGCACTGACAGTGATCAGAGTGAGGGTACAGAAATAGAGGTAGAGAGAGAGTAATTTATTATTCTACATAGCGTGTGGGAACAATTATTATTCAATTTTGTCGGTAATAATAATATGCTAATTTACATGGGTTAATCAACTTCCCTGACGAAAGTGACTAGAAATTGCGTGTCATTGTTAAGGTTAAATAACTAAACATGAGCAATCAGTGCAGATAATGAATGGCATTGAGTAATTGATGTCGCACATATTATGATTGCAAGATAGTGAGTAAGATAATACGATGTGAGCACAATTTGTCATGAGGTCAGTGCAGATTATGAATGGTACCAAGATAACGGTGCCGCACAATTGACCGAAGATCGTGACAGATTGTGCATGAAACAAAGAATGAGAATGCATTTCCAGCTTCATGAATTTGAATTATGATAAAGATTTGTGACCTAGATAAAAATGATAAGCTAAATTATGATAATTTGAGATGTAAATTGAATTTAAAGACAATTTTCGAAATTTTGATTGTGATGATAATTTGCAATAGACATAGATTGTGATTAGAATATAGTACCTTAGCTGAACTTTAGAGAACATTTGAATTTATTTTAATTTATCGGTTTTTCAATATGGAATCTGGCATCTCATTTTCGAGAGGAAAATCTCCTACCGTTTCTTTAGTTCACATTTTTTTTACTTGTTTCTCTTGATTTTTACTGTTTTTTTTGCAATAAGTACACATGAATAACAAATGAACATAATATTTATGTAGTTTTATTTCATTGCCTATACAGAGTGTAAACAGATTCTGCACAAAGCTAAGCAAGGCAAAGTCAACCAAGCATTCTGAATCTGTATGAGTAACTTTACGTAAAAATTATTGCTGGGAAACTTCCTGAGAAACGACTTTTTTTTTGGGGTGAAAAATCACTTTTTACGAACTCAATGTACCGCGCTCAAAACATTGTGCTGATGGATGAATTGAATAGTACGGGAGTTGTGAGTAAAAATCTGACATTAAAAACATGCATTTACCAAAAACTCGTTCAAAAGTTGGAACTTTGACCCCCAATATCTCCGAAACGATAATAGATTATTCGTTTTTAATTTAAATAAGGGTTTCTTTTATCTGAGATATAAATGCAATAAATTTAGCGGAATTTGGTGGTCTTTTTTTAATCCAAATTTCTGAAATCTGGTGACATTTTACTCTTGACCTAGCGCCTTATAAAAATCCAAGGTTGCAACACTGTTTACGTCAAGTTAATTTTATGACAAAAATGATTGAACGAACTGATTTAATAATGATTAATTTTAAAATAATACATAATAAATGATTGATTAATATTTTGTATAATTAATGTAATACTTATTTGCAATGTAAATAATTTTAATACAATATAATGTAAACAATTTAAAGTAATCTAATGTAATAATTAGAATCAATATTATAAATAAAATCAAAATTGGCCACGCTTTATCGAGCTGTCAGTTCGTCTATACGGATTGTATACAACTAGAATCTATCTATGATGACCGATGAGCGAGCGAGGGACAAGTCACACGACAGTGCCAGTCAGAGGGGGGACACTGGCTAACGTGCCGTTGAAAACATTTTTTCGCGAAGAATGTGACTCCATCTACATTTTCATCCTGTTAATTAAAAGCAAGCATTGGTACCCAAGAGTATCACAGATGGCATTAAATTCGAATTAATAATATACATTTAACCAATAACAGCCAATAAAATTGCTTACACTATATTTTCAACATTGAAATTATTCGATGTCATATTTGTATAATATTTATCAAATAAAAAATCAATATTGGTCGATGTTTATATAGATTTTATTTCTGGCAACTGCATGAATTCGATTGTCAACGTATTCTAAAGTACCTACAAAATTCCAGGTACTCGTATCTCTTGCGCACAAGAAACTTATATACTAACTAGATTGAGGACGGGCAATCCAAAAACGTTCCAAGCGAGAAAGCTTCAAGAGTGGATGTTGTCTCTTTCTAATAGGGTGTCCAATAATCATACTAACTCTTGAGACAGTTACAGAGTAGCTGTTATTTTATTATTTAATGATGATGACCTGCAACTCAATAGCATTCTAGGCGAAATAGCTTCAAGAGTGGATGTCATTAACTTTTTATGTTAATTTAAATGTATGTCTCTGCCGTCCAGTTGCAAATTATCAATTTTGCAACCTGTCTATCCAGACGACTTTTGTATTCGGGGATTCGAGGACTCCGTTAGTATTATATATTTTTTCAGACATAGAAAATCGCATATTCATGCTAAGACTGTTTACCTATAATGTATAAGTAACATTCGCCAATATTTATTTTATATTCCGAAACCATTCATTTTCACTCGCAGCTCGCCAAATGGATTCTTTTGCTGGAGAAGCATGGAAAAATCCTTAGGACCGTCATGGCACGGACCGGTGCGGCGGACTCTTGTCTTTTCAATATTTGTATCTAAAAAGCAAACTAGGTACTACCGAAACCATGTGCGATGTCCGATGTTTCTAATTTACATAATATACTTTTGATTACTATGTACGACAACGGTGTTCGAAACTTTGAACTTACTTTCTTAATTTATTTGGATATTTCCCGTTTGTCAATCTAAAACTTGGTAACCCTAGTCGTAATAAACAACCAAAGTTAAAAAACTTCCCTAAAAAACGAAATTCCAAATCCAGCAAACCCTTACTACTACACCCCTTCACACAACACAATTTTACCATTTTTAAAGCGGATTATTTCACAACACATAACAATATACAATAAAAGTATATATACAATAAAAAGCCGATACATTTTCGCGTTGAAGTCCTAAGTAAGGACTTCAACGCGAAAATGTATCGGCCATATTGTTTACATCGGTGACAAGGCAAGACAGGGACACCATCCACCTATGTCGGTTTCTCGGTTGGAACGTTTTTTTTTTCCTTTTCTGTTGAATCCATTGTACAAATTTAAACTCTAAGCTTTTGAGATAGAGTTTTTTTTATTTTTTTTACCATTTTGTTCGTATTCATTCCAGTTAGTATATAATTTCCTTGGACTCATTCTATAAAAATATTGATATTGATATTTTTTATTTAGTTATTTGTCTATGCCTCTATGGATGATGGTCTGTGTGCGGTGGCCGGTGCGGCCGCGTACATAACTGTTTCTGTCGCTGTAGGTTGTAGGTTATGTTATTGTTTTTTTTTTTTTTTTAATTTGATAGCTTTATGTAGGTACTCATGTTTTAGAGATATCTTCTTTGATTTGAAATTGACATGTAAGTTATGAATCTGTAAAGGCTTGCAGCTAGCCTGTTATTATTTACTAAAAATGCAGTTATCCAACAATGTGTTATACCGTTTGTTTAGGTCTCCGAGTCCCAATCCCAAGTCGAGTTTGGTGCAGCACACGATTGATCTCAATTATGCAAATAAGAAGCGATCGAGCTCTCTCAAATGGATCGTCGTCAACATAGTGTTGTTCTTGCTGTTTGCATACGATTTGTAAGTAAATCATGTTTTAAAATAATGAGCCCGGACACGGACCAACTGCAGGGTAAACGTTTCAACGCTTTTGGTAAACTAGGTGAAAAGTTCAACACATAGACCACCACCCCGGGCAGCCTGAGAAAGCTTGAAGGGTTTATTATTTATTAATAGTTTAAAACAGATTAATAATTATTGGTATGTACCTACTGTGTATCCTATGGTTATCCTCACCATTACCAGTCAGGCAATATCTGCCGGACTGGAATGGAATGGTGTTGTCGTTTTATTAGTACAATGTTGTGTGTTATTAATTATTGTTCATATTTTTTTCCATTTAGAATAGTTTACTAGCTTACGCCCGTGTGGACATTGCTAATTTCCCCACAGGATCATGCATGCTAAAGGGTAGCATAATTAAGTGTTAAGAGCTTATATACAGAAAGTGGACTATGTCGCAAATAGCTGTCAAATATTTCACTGTTTTGATTAATTTGGACAATGTTACTGTATGGAAATAAGAATTATTATGGCTAAATAAAGAACTTAAATGAGGGTGTCGTAACCTATATACATTTGACACTGATGCATGAAGTATACGAATCTCAATTAACAGGTTCGAACTGCGTAGTCATAAAACTGGGAACTAAAGTAGACATAATAGCAATATAGAGATCTCTCCCTCAATTCAAAATATCGATGGTTTCTGATGGTTGGTACCTAGATATGTACAGTATTAACATTTAATAAAATAAGATTCAATAATAGGTTTCTTTTATTTGACAAGCAAAGTTGTTAGAAAAAACTCCATGGCAACAGTTTGATTATGCTCTGTGTGACAAGAACTCCAACACTCCTCCTCACCACTAGCATGATCGCCGCTATAATAAACCAAGCGAGGTTCTCAAGCCATTAAGCTTTGGTCCCGACAAACTCTTGGTTAACATGTCTGCCTCCATGTAGACACTTGGTCGGTATTCTATTTCAATTTCTTTCAACTGTCGTATGAAATGAAGTTTTGTATCAATATGTTTTGTCTTGGAGCCAATCATAGGATTTTTCGTCAATTGTATGGCAGCCTGATTATCGTTATAAATTTTGACGATCGCTTGCCTCCATTCTGATATATCATTGAACAAACATTTTAAATGGATTGCTTCCTTAGCAGCTTCAGCAACACATGTGTATTCTGCTTCGGCCATTGATAAGGCTACACTTTTTTGTTTTCTGCTTTCCCAGCTAACGGGAGCACCGGCGAGTTTAAAACAGTAGCCACTGTACGATCTACGATCTAGTGTATATGATGCAAAATCTGCATCAGCTTGACCATACAACTCTTTTTCTGTCTTCTTGTAGCACGGGCCCATGTCTTTGGTCCCTTTTAGATAGAGTAGCACACGCTTCGCGTTCTTAAAATGTTCCTCTCCAAAACAACTGTTAAATTGTGACAAATAGCTCACACTGAACATTATATCAGGCCTGGTGGCCACGGCTAAATACATCAGTGAGCCAATCAATTGTTGATATGGTAACTTATCATCACACTTTTCATTTTTCTGTAATTTGAGATTAAGTTCCATTGGTGTAACTGTTGGTTTACAGTCTTCCATGTTAAATCTTTTCAACACTTTTTCAATATATTTTTCTTGATTTAATTTAATTTTGTCTCCTCCTTGCCTTTTAATCTGAATTCCTAGAAGTTGTTCAGGCTCTCCTAGATCCTTCATTTCGAATTTTTCGTTAAGCATATTTTTTATTTCTTTTAATTTTGTGCTGCAGGAGTAAGCTATTAATAAATCATCAACGTAAATTGCTATTATCATTTTGGCTCCTCCTTTCTTCAATATATATACGCAAGGATCAGCTTCTGATGGGACAAAACCCATTTTTTCTAGTTCGCTACTCAGTTTCAGGTACCATTGTCGACCTGACTGTTTTAAGCCATAGAGTGCTTTTTCGAGATGGCATGCTTTCTCTCCTGTTATGTTTCTTAAGTCCTCTAACATTTTCTTAGCTTTATGGAACAGTGTTAAGTCATTGTTACCACTTTCTTCCACCATTATCTCAGCTATATATTCTTCCAAGTAATCTGGCATCTCCATTTGTATTTTCTTATCTAACACGCCATTTAGATAAGCTGTTGTGACATCCATTTGGTTAAGTTTCAATTCCTCTTCCACAGAAATAGTGATGATGCTCCTAATTGAACTTAGTTTTGCAACGGGAGAATATGTCTCATTGTAATCAACTCCTGGTCTTTGTCTGAATCCTCTTGCAACTAGTCTCGCTTTCTTTACCTCTGTGTTTTTCGGACCTATTTTCCTTTTTAAAATCATTTTGAAGTCTACAACATTCATTTCTTTTTCTCGTTTTGCGATTTTCCACGTACTGTTCTTTACGTGTTCTCTAATTTCTGCTTTTATGGCATCATGCCAGTACCTTTCATCTCCCTCTTCGTCTTCTTCTTCACATAGATACATTTTGTTAGCAGTCTTTTCTTCATCGATTCTGCCTCCCATCTCATAATCCTGAGCCCATACTGGCAATTGTCTTTGTATTTGAGATCGTCTTTTGTTATTGGCATTATCATGAACATTTTCGTCTTCACTTGCTTCATGTTCTTCATGATGTTCGACTACTGCTTCATCAACATTTTCGTTAAACTCATCAAGTGCATCGTTGAATGTGTCTCCAAAAACATCGTGTGGTGGAGTATCGAGCTGTGTCAATGATGGAGTTTCATACTGCGTCGAAGAATTAGGGACTGCGTCAGATTTTGGTGATTTATGTTTCATTTTTATGTCGATCTTTAGATTCTCGGTTGTTTCTTCTTCTTCTTGCCTTTTAGGTTTTACTCTCTGGTCAGTATTTCTTTTATTTATATTTTTTATACTACTTTCCCGTTTTTCTTCAAAATTTTCACAGTTCTTTCTGTAAAACATGGTATTTACAAATTTCACATCTCTGCTTATTATGAATTCTTTTGAATCAGGAACGAAAATACGGTACCCTCTGGCACATTTTGCGTATCCAACAAATACGCCTTCGGTGGCTCGAGGAGCAAATTTCCATCCTCGCTTAGGTCCTTTTCTTAGGACAAATGCTTTCTGACCGAATATTTGTAGGTGTCTTGCAGAAGGTTCACGACCCATCCATTTTTGGAAAGGCGTCTGTCCATTCAGGACTTTAGTTGGGCACCTATTCACTACATAGTTTGCTGTATGAATGGCATTTGCCCACAGCTCCTTTTGAACACTTGATTCCAGCATTAGGCATCTCGCCTTCTCGACTAATGTTCGATTTGTACGCTCTGCAAGCCCGTTACTTTGAGGTGTGTAGGGTGACGTTAGTCTGCGTTGTATTCCATGTTGCTTTAAATAATCATTAAAATTTTTGTTTATGTACTCGGTACCATTATCCGATTGCAAAAAAATTATTTTATGCTTCAATGCATTTTCAGCCATGTTTTTATATTCTGTGAATATCTGGAATACCTCGCTTTTATTTTTCATAAAATATACGCAGCAATATCTAGTAAAATCATCAATAAAAGTCACGAAGTATTTTGATCCAGCATGAGTTTCAACTTGCATAGGTCCACACACGTCAGTATGTATTATTTCCAGTGGCTCTCTTGTCTTTATACCCTCTGAGGTATTAAATGGTAAACTCGTCATCTTTCCTTTCAGACATGTTTCACAGGCTCCTAACTTTTCTTTTTCTTTAATTTCTAATCCTCTGATTAGTTCTTTCTTGGATGCTGCTTTCAGGTCAAATTCATTTAAATGTCCGAGTCTCTTGTGCCACTTCATAATATTTGTATCTTCTTCTACTGCGTTGGCCTTTTCTATTTCGTCAAAGCTCATGTAGTACAAATCATTCTCTCTATTTGCCTTGAGTACAATCTTGCCGCTACTGTTCTTTATTAATGCCTGATCTTTCTGGAATACTACAGTGTTGTCTTTTCCTCCATTTGCTCCTTGTATTTTTGCTATAAAACGCATCTTCGGTATTTTCTCCATTGCTGCTGTTCTTTCTAGCTTCACTTTCTTCTATAATTTTAATCTTTAAATTATCTGGACTTGGTAAACAGTCTCTAGTTTCGATGGCAATCCTGAAATTTTCGAAACTTTGTGGCAGACTATACAGCATCATAATGCTTAATAGTTCTGGATGGGTTTCCACACCCATTGCTGCTAGTTTATCTACTACATCCATAAAATTGCTTAAGTGATCCTGCACATCATCTTTTTCTGCCATTTTCTTCAGAACGAGCTGTTTAAGCAATGTTGCTTTTCGCGCTGGTCCCGAACTTTGATGAATAGACTTTAGCTTGTCCCAAACTTTTTTAGATGTTTTACAGCCAGTTACCTGCTTGAGCTGAGGTGGAGATATCAATAGCATGATCTCAGCACGCGCCATCATGTCCCTTTTTAGGAACTTCTCGGTCTCTTCGGTAGTTGCGTTCACGGATAATTTTGTGGCTCCGCTCGCATATTCCCATAGCTCATTTTTTATTAGGATGGCTTCAGCCTGTACGCACCAGGTATCATAGTTGCTTTTACCAAGTGGGTCGATTCGATGCGATGACATCGTTCCTCGAACAACCACGCTCTGCTACCAATTTGATGGTTGGTACCTAGATATGTACAGTATTAACATTTAATAAAATAAGATTCAATAATAGGTTTCTTTTATTTGACAAGGAAAGTTGTTAGAAAAAACTCCATGGCAACAGTTTGATTATGCTCTGTGTGACGAGAACTCCAACAGTTTCCTTAGCTCTTGTGATAATCTCTTGATAACTCTATCAACATTAAGTACCATAATTTTAACTAGGGACATAAACCTGAATATCAACCCTGACAATATGGACGCACGCTCGCACTTGTATCTCAATATGTTTGCCACGCATGGTCTTTTGTCGGGAAACAGCCTTAAAACCAAGGACAAAAACCAGCTTAGACCATATAAATATAAAAACCGAATGTAGTTCGAATATTGTTAAGTATAATAAAAAGGATCTGTCACTGATCACTTTCCTGTACGTCTAACACTGGAATCATTACTTGTAAAGTTTTAAATAAAATTAAAGAAAGTATAAATTATGTTAAAGTATCAGACCAAATAAGACACCACCTTACAAATAGTACTTTAGTCTACACAATTAATAACGTTAATTCTGCGGTCCAAATTCTTGTAGACATAATAAACTACGCAATCAAAGCGAACAAAACAACCACCGAAGTTCCTCACCGTAAAAGAGTATTTAAGCCGTGAATTACTCCAGCATTACTTCGATGTAAAGGCATAGGGACAAACTACATATGGACCACAAAAAGTATCCTAATAATAACACCCTAAAAATACCTACTTAAGATACCGTAACCACTGCAACGACATTCTAAACAAAGTTAGAGACACACACGAAAAATCTGAATTAAAGAAACATACAAAAAACCCGAAGGAAACTTGGAAGCTAGTCAAAGAAATCGCAAACATAAATTCAAAACGTAAACCTAACTTAGGGTTCTTACAGACGAGCGGCACGTGGCCAACTGCAGATGAACTGCAGCCGACGACAGGTCGCGACGCGCTTGCAGTTGTGGCCTGCCGCGTAAATGTGTGTCGACGGCTGCCGTCGACGCGCCGGCGTCAGCCACCGACACCACAACTGCAAGCGTCGACGGCAGCCGTCGACAGGTGGCGACAGTAGGCTACAGTTTATCTGCAGTTGGGAACGTGCCGCTCGTCTGTAAGACGTACTCAAACTAGAAGATACCCCAAAGTAGGTGAAACCCTAGCAAACAAGATAAACGCACCTAACGACATCCCAACAAACAGTAATGACCAACAAGTGTGTAACTCATTAGTTTTGCTTGAAACAGATGAGCAGGAAGTTGAGCAAATTATTTAAAACTTGAGAGAAGACTGCGCTAGAGGCTGGGACAATATACCTGTCAAGATAAATAAATTGCTAGAGATGTTCTGGTCCCCGCTCTTGTTCATATTGAATATCGAGATTTACCTCGGGAATATTCCCCACTCTATTTAAACGCTCTGTAGTCCATCCTATCTACAAGTCTGGTGACAGGGCCGGTGTCAGCAACTACAGGCTAACGTAGTCAGCGACTACTAACTTATGCAGACGACACGGCAATCCTTTTCCATGGAAATACATGGACAGAGGTTGCCGCCCTTACAAACGCTGGGCTGAGAATAGTTCTTGGATACCTTAACTTAAAATTACTTACCCTTAGCATAGAAAAAACAAAATACCTCATGTTTTCGATACAGAAGGCTTCACCATCTGTTAAAGAACTGGTTGAAGTCCGAGCACACACCTGTAACTTAAACAATATCAGTGAATGCAGGCGTCTCTATTGAAAAAACAAACTATAAAATATCTTGGAATACAAGTGACGACCAGTTAAACTTTCACCACCATGTAGAAACACTAAGCTCTAGGGTTAGAACGCTAATAACAGTTAATAAGGAGTTACGCAGGGTGTGCGACCCGAACCTGTTGAAAACAATCTATCTATCCCCAGGAAGATTCTGCTTTTAAGCCATTAAAGCTCACTGTACGATCTGGAAAGGATAAAAATCAAACGAAGGAAGGACCTGGTCTTTGATCTGAAATCCTGTAAAACAGACTTCTTCAGGAGACAACCATGCTATATGGGTCCATACCTCTATAACAAAATAAGTAAAAATATACAGTTACATAACTTACCAATAAAAAAACTAAAACTTACCCTAAATAACTTCCTTCTCTCTCAAAATTATGTAGATACTGAAAATACAGGGTGTAAACCACCTCATCACGCAGCCGTCAACCAAGCATCCTGTACATCAAACTATGTAACTTTACGCAAAAAATATTTCTGGGGAATAACTTTTTTATGGGGTGAAAAATCATGTTTTGTGGTAGAACTCAATGTAACGCACTCAAAACATTGAGCTGATGGATGGATTGAATAGTACGGGGGTCGTGGAGGTGTTTAAAGTAAAAATATGACATTAAAAACTTGTATTTAAAAAAAAAGTTGGAACTTTGACCCCCAAAATCTCCGCGCCGTAACTAGAAGGTTCCCAGGTATGGTAGGTGGTGACGGAAGTAACTGGTGCTTATAGCACAGGAGTCCTCCTAGTTTAAGCCCAGTTGCACTTGTATATATGTATGTATCTTGCCACTAAGTTAGTCTAATTAAGGTACAAAAATTGTAAATAGGTTTAAGTCTTGGACAAATAAATATTGTTTATTATTAAAATATTGATTATGAAATGCAATAATTAATATTGTAACACTGAATAATCAGTTTTAGATGTAAAAAAGTATTTGAAACTTTCCAAATGCCTTTTCTACACTTAAAAGGGTTACAACACCAAATTCAGTGTTTTAATAAAATTGCAATTCACTATTTATATTCTCACATTCAAGTCATATTTCCAAGATATAAGCTACCTAAGTCAGAATCAATTCACTGATAGCACAACCAGTACCTACACTAAAAAAATAGTAGTATTTTTAGTAGGAGGTACTTATGTCAACACAAACAAAACAAAATATTCTAAATTGTCACATTTAGTAGGAGGTACTTATGTCAACACAAACAAAACAAAATATTCTAAATTGTCACATTTAGTAGGAGGTACTTATGTCAACACAAACAAAACAAAATATTCTAAATTGTCACATTTAGTAGGAGGTACTTATGTCAACACAAACAAAACAAAATATTCTAAATTGTCACATTTAGTAGGAGGTACTTATGTCAACACAAACAAAACAAAATATTCTAAATTGTCACATTTAGTAGGAGGTACTTATGTCAACACAAACAAAACAAAATATTCTAAATTGTCACATTTAGTAGGAGGTACTTATGTCAACACAAACAAAACAAAATATTCTAAATTGTCACATTTAGTAGGAGGTACTTATGTCAACACAAACAAAACAAAATATTCTAAATTGTCACATTTAGTAGGAGGTACTTATGTCAACACAAACAAAACAAAATATTCTAAATTGTCACATTTAGTAGGAGGTACTTATGTCAACACAAACAAAACAAAATATTCTAAATTGTCACATTTAGTAGGAGGTACTTATGTCAACACAAACAAAACAAAATATTCTAAATTGTCACATTTCCGAAATATGAGCTACTAGGCACTTTTGAATTTGACAAAGATGAAATTGGTGCCAATGCCAGGTGCTGTAAGTGTCCGGGGTACACGTCGGCGCTACACTACGTGGAGATGTGCGCGGCCGGCGTGCTAGCAGCCAACGTGCTGCAGCACGCCGCGCGCCTCGCCGCGCCGCGCCGCGCGCCGCCCGCGCTCTCGCCGCGCCAGCGCCTGCGCGCGCCGCCCGCCGAGCCCGACGAGCACGACGCGTCGCTGTCGCCGCGCCGCGTGTGGCGCGCCGACGCGTCGCCGCCCCCCTCGCCGCCGTCGCCCGCGTCTCCGCGCGCCGACCGCGCCGCGCCCGACCAGTTCATCGCCGACGCGCAGAGCCTGGCCGCCTACCTGCGCTCGCAGGCGGAACGCGCGCGCGCCGAGCCGGCGCCGGCGGGCTGGGCGCTGGGCGGCGCGGGCGCGGGCGCGGCGCACTACCAGCTGTCGGCGCCGGCGGCGGCGGCGGGCGCGGACGACGCGCCGGCCGCGCGCTCGCCGCAGGTGTGGCGGCGCCTGCACCTGGACCCGACGCGCCTGGAGCAGTGGAACCTGAACCTGCGCCTGTGGCTGCACGTGACGATCCTGCAGCGCCTGGTGCGCGAGCTGGAGGCTGCGGACGAGGCGCTGGCGGCCAGCGGACTGGAGGCGCGCGTGGGCGCAGTGAGCGCGGAGCGGCTGCGCGCTGCGGCGGCGGCGGGCGCGCACGGCCTGCTGCACTCGCTGCCCGCGCTGCTCGCTTACCTGGAGCCCTTCGCAGACCAGCGCTACGTGGTGCAGCGCATCAGAGGTACGCCAAGTCACAGGAAACTTTTATTATGGCACTGTAATCGAGAGGCATAGAGCTAATCCGTCATGAAACGCTCCGGTCTCCCACAGAGCTGGCGCACGGCGGCTGCCTGAGCGGCTACCGGTGGAACGGCGGCGGCTCGGACTGGGACGAGAGCAAGCCCACGGACGCGGAGGTGGTGCTGCACCTGCTGGCCACGTACCTGGACGCGCAGCTGCCGCCGGCGGGCAGCCCGGCGCGGCCCTTCAGCGCGGCGCACCTGTCGGCCGCGCCCGGCCCGGCGCCGCGCGGCCCGGCGGCGCTGGGCCTGCACCGCGTGGCCGCGCGCCCGCCGCACTACGCGCTGGTGCTGGGCGACGAGACCGTGGAGCTGTCGCGCGGCCGCAACAACCTGCTGCACACGCTGCTGCTGTTCCTGGCGGCGGCGGCGCGCACGGAGCCGCCCGCGCTGCGGCGCCTGCACCTCGGCCGCGCCGGCCTCAACATGTTGTGGATCATCGGCCGGTGACGCATATCCGCCGAGCACCGACAGCTGAATGGTGTATTGGTTAAGCTAAAATCGTTTTTATTGTGAGTGTAAATTAAAAAGCCAATTCAAATTCGTGTTTTAATAACTTTTGCCATCCATGAATTACTACTCCCGAAGGGCCTGGACGGTCCGCTCGGGCTATTTTTACAAAGATTCTATTTGTCAGTATACCCGATTGTGTGCTCTTTAATGCCTTAAGAAATGAATGAATGCGCCGGGGTGGCCCGCGAAATCCAAGCGCATAAAGGTGCAGGAATGACTTTGACCTTGAAAAAGTAAATTCCTACACCTTTATGAGCTTGGAGGGTTGTATTGATGATTTTGATGATTATAATTCTATACCTACATACGTGTTACAGCCGCGAATCAAATTTTAATCAACATACAACCAGACACTGTCCTGGAAATGGCAAAAAACGTAAGAAAATTTGAATTTCGCGGGCTACCCTGGAGCATCCACCTTAACGGAAGGTCTCTTGCTTTCAACACACCATTTGAATAAAGAGTTCCAACTACCTACACATTAATTCATCTTCTGAGTCACTCGAATCGCTTTCACTGTCTGTAAGTAATTTATTTAATAAACAAATATTTGCACTTTGAAGTTTAATATTTCGCAAATGGAAAAAATAAATCGAAAAATTGCATTAGCAACCCCTAAGTCATTTTAGAAGACCTATTCAACGATACCCCACACGATAGGATGACGACGAAAAAAAAAACACGGAGATGACAAAACTATAAGGGTTCCTTGTCAGGACTACGGAACCCTAAAAAATGCAAAACCAGAATGAAAAAATTCAAAAGAAACATTAAAAATAAATAAATAAATATCGCTGGACATTACACACAGCGCCATCTAGTGCCAACCTAAGCAACGAGGCTTGTGTCGTGGATACCAGATAGTTGATATACTACACAGATACTTTTTGTTTGTAAATACATACTTATTATACATTTAAACATCCATGACTCGGAATCAAATGTCCATGCTCATCACACAAACATTTGCTCCTACTGGGATTCGAACCCGGGACCCTAAGAACGTAAGGCAGCCTCACTACCGCTGCGCCATTCGAGTCGTCAAACACACATTCGCAAAATAAAACGTAGATGATAGGTACTGCTGGATCGTTGACAGTACAGATTCGCAAATATATATCTAATCTACCTACTAAAGATTTAATAATGAATACTGCGGTCTACACTTCAAAAGCAAAACACTTCGTTCCCGCCTAAAGCATACGAATGCTGATCGCTTCCCTACCGGCGATCCCATTTTTCCTAGCTGCGCCGAGCGCATCGTGGATGCTGCTGGGAGTGATAACATTCTGGTTGTTTCTCGCTTTAGCAAATGACTGTTCTAAACGACATAAACAGATAGGAGCATAAAAAATGTGCTTCCGTGCTTCTAAATAAGGTTCAACCCTAAGGCTTATTTTCATGCACTATGGAATGGAAGCGGAAGCGAATTTTAAAATGCATAGTAAAGTTGAGCTGGTTGTGTAAAATAATATAAAAATAGCCCACCACCATCGAGAACAGGGTCAGAGCTACCGGTGGTCAGGGTTCTTGAGAGAGGAACCCCCTAACAATACGGTCGTGTCTAGAAGTACTGCTTTCTGAATCAAGCCCAGCTGCCAAGCGAGAGCCCCCTTTGGTTATTAGCCCACTAGCTGTTGCCCGCGGCTTCGCCCTCGTGAATTTCGGTACTTAACTGTCCCACTGGATCATACAAAAGGGATAAATAGTATCCTACATGTCCATCAATTCAGGTTATAAACTATCTAGGTATGTGCCAAATCACTATCACCATCACAATCACCGTCATTATCACAATCACAATCAATATCAAAATCACTATCACAATCACTGTCACAATGACTAGTTATCACAATCACTATCACTGTCACAGTCATCATCACCGTAATCACAATCATTGTAATAACAATCATCATCATCGTTATCACATCATCACAATAAATAAAAAACAACCCTGTATAGAAGTCGAATCCACCATCTTAGGGAACCCAAAATAAATGCCATATTCGTAATCAGCACCCCTGATAATCTCGGTATCGACACCCATATAGATTTTTAGAAAAATTTATAGATTTTTACAAACTATCTATAGGTACCCATGTTGATTTTCAGAGTTTGTCACCCCATTCCTCCATAATAGGGGTTAAGTTCTGAAAAAACCTGAAACAAATGTTTTCTCATTTATCGATAGGAGTACTGCTGTTAAGTTTCGAATAAAATGGTCTAACTAATCTTATTTCACCTTGATCTTATGGTATGGCACTTCTGTTTCCACAAGGGTGTACTTACAAGCAAGCTGCTAGTGAATAATCCTGGCAACGAGGTTGTGTCTATTCAAGTACTCTCCATTAGCTAGACGAGAACATCCAGAAATAATGTGTCGAATCGATTCTCGCGGAGGACGGTGGCATGCCCGACATAGTCCACCGTGCCCTCTTTCACCAGCGCCAGAAGCAGGGTGAGGGGCCCTTATTATTATCTATATCAGGCAGACAACAGATAAATGCCTGTATCCTACTGTTCCCCACTAGGTTTTCTTGCAGTATGATATGTTTGTCTAGTCGATTTATGAATTGGTTTATATTTTGGGCTGAGACTAGATCTTCTGGGAGCTTATTTTACACTCCCGACTCCGACGACCGGATGCAAGGAAGTCTTATTATATTGCCTGTATAACATTATAGTATTTTTTTTTATTGTCTCACACAATACTTGTTTGTATTGATGCCAGCTATTGGAGGAGCCCGTGGCTAAATGATAACAGCCGCTCGGGTCGATCTTTTGGTTAAGCCATGCTTGTCTAGGTTGGTCTGTGGATGGGTGACCACCCATTACATACCGGGTTTCCTCCATGGCTCGGACAGCACGTTAAAGAAAGAAAGAAAGAAAAAGCATTTATTAGCCCGCACAGGACAAAACACCTATACAAAATGGTGAAATTATCAAACTATTACGTTAAGCCATTGGTCCCGGCTGTCATTTCCAGATCTGACAGTTGTTACAGGTAGTCAGTGGCCCAAAAATCATGACAACCAGTCTTACCAAAGGGTATCATATTATCCAGTACTAACTAAGCTGCACAACGGACCAATTAAGAGTCTAAGTGCGGAAAATGGAGTCCCTACTCTACTCTACTCCAGTACTAACTGGGTTGTGGAGGTCAGATAGGCAGTCACTCCATGTAAAATACTAGTGTTCAACTGCCTTAGACTGGAAGCCAACCCCAACATAATTGGGCAAAGGCTAGGCAGGTGATGATTGATGCCAGCTATTGATTAATACAGGCTACAGGTTTTAAGCATGTTTTATGTTCTAGTGGAAGCCAAAGTTTCAGTAACTAAGGAATTCAGTTCAATCAATACTAATATTAAATATGGAAGTGTTATTGTCTTTATTAAAAATACCAAATTTAAATCTTTACAGGCACCACATAAGAATGTCATCAAACAACAGGCTCAGACAGGCGCAGCGGCGTCGTCCAGTGCTGCGGCGTCCGCCAAGTGGTCGCGCAGCGCCGCGCCCAACGCGTCCACAAAGCGCAGCAGCCCCGGCGCAGTCTCGCGCACGTGCAGCGCGCGCGCTAGGAATGGCAAGCGGCGTAGTGCGCGACCCGACACGGCCGCGCCTGCCGCCTCACGAGCCACCGCCCAAAGGCGCAGCGACGCACGCGACGGCTCGCTCTCCGCGAAGCGCGAGCCCTCTAGCACGCGCAGCTCGAACACGGGTTCACGCGGCGCAACCAGGCCGCGCGCCATCAACTCAGCGCAGCAGCCGCGCAGGATCTCGTAGGCGGCGCGCGCAGAGGGTGGGCCCACGCGCCGCTTTATGTCGGCGCGGTCCACGAAGGCCACGTCGATGGCGCCCGTGACGTTGGACGTGGTGAGCACGAGTGCGTTGGGGCGGCGCCGCAGCCGGTCCAGCTGCGTGAGCAGCGCGTTCACGGCGCGGATGGAATCGGACGGCTCCAGGCCAGAAAGCGCAGCGCGCCGCGCGTGCGCCAGCGACTCCACCTCGTCGACCAGCACGCACGCCAGCAAGCGCTTGTCGGACACGATCTCCTCGAGCCGCTCAAACAGGCGCGCGACCAGCTTGCCGCTCTCGGCGAACCACTTGGAGAACAGGCCGTGCGCGTTGATTTCGACGAGACGCGCCCGCGGGAATCGGTCTGCGAGCCGCACTGACAGTTTTTGCGCAAGCGCGCGACACAAGCTGGTTTTGCCGGTCCCGGGAGGGCCGTGTAGCAGCACAACTCGGTTCCATCCGATCACGTTCGGATCTACGCCTCGGTCGGCAAACTCGAAGGCGGTTTCCACAAATCGTACAGTGTCCTCTTTTAATTTGGTATCGTAAATAAGGCTTTCCCACAGCCCGTGGAATTCCTGGCTGGGCAATGCCCAGACGTCAGCTGCAGCGAACTCTTCCCCGGTGCTCGTATCTGTCATCGTGTCGGTTTCCGCACCGAAAGCATCCAGTTTATAAATGTGATAAACAAGTTCTGTGTCTGTCACTAAAACTTCAGTATCATGTTCAATATCACAAAAAGTTATCATTTGCACATGTTCTTTTAACTCGAGGTTTTCTTCCAGATCAGTACCAGATAAGACAGCACCAGGACTTAAGGATACAAAATTCATCAGAAATGTTCGCACAAGCTCCCTAACATAGTCCTTACTGGCACGGCTTTGAGATTTTTGAACAACTTCAACGTGAAGTGCGGGATTCATTGTAACTGTTGATACTCAAACAACCTAATATTTAATATACCACATTAATCTCACAACAAAATACACAGTAATACACAAAAAATACAATAGGTTGGGTGTTTTCAGTCTTGTTATTTGAATCAAAATTAACTGGCAAAAATGACAGCATTGACAGACAGCGCGCGGAACTAGTACTACTCCACGACTGACCACAGACAAAAATAATGCATTTACCTTGGCAAGGAACGGAACGTCACATCATTTCACTTGGATGTAATCGTGGCTAAAGGAAGCTTAGGCAAACGAAACTGTCAGACAACGAGGCAATGTTTTTTAGGGTTCTGTAGTCCTGACAAGGAACCCTTATAGTTTCGTCATGTCCGTCTGTCTGTCTGTCTGTCCGAGGTTTTGTTAAGGTGAAAGCGTCAGGCCGGCCCGCGACATACAAATTTTCTAAAGTTTTTTGCAATTTGTAGACCAGGGCTAGGTTGTATGTTGATTAAAATATTGTTCGCGACTGTAAGTCGTATGTAGTTACAGAATTATAATCATCAAAATCATCAATACAAGTTCATAAAAGTCGAGGAACGACTTTTTCAAGGTCAAAAATTTCCTCGACCTGTATGAACTCGGAGGGTTGTATTGATGATTTTGATGATTACAATTCTGTAACTACTTAGGTCTTACAGTCGCGAACAATATTTTAATCAACATACAACCTAGCACTGATCTACAAATTGCAAAAAACGTAAGAAAATTTGAATTGAGACCTTTATAAATACTGCAAACTAAACTAACTACTACTAACTCTAACTACTACTAAACTTACTAGATTGCTGTAATTTTTTGTAGAGGTGTATAGATCAATAACACCGATTATGTGGTTAAATAAAATTTTGGAAAATGTTTTTTTTAGGATATCTATTCTGAAGTGGGGATTTTTTTTTTTTTCGTCGTCTACCCCATCGTGTGGGGTATCGTTGAATTGATATTTTATAATTACTTAGGGGTTGCTTTGCTAATACTACTTCGATTTTAAGCTCCATTTACGAAATATTACACTTTAAAAGTGCAAATTTTTGTTCCAGTAGGGCGTCCCCCCCATATAACTACTGGCTTGATCTGGAAAAATCCATGATGATAGTGCATTTCATGAACTTTAAAGGAAAACTATAGCGGTTAAAATAACTTTATTAGTTTGGCAGCAATAGTCGTTGAACTTGGGTGTTGGATAATTTTGTACCAAATACAAAATCTGTAGAAGAATAAATCCTATAGTGACTAAGATGAAGTACTTGCTTGTTTATAACGGGTAAAGACTTGCATTCAAACCAAAATTTATATTATAAAAACATATTAAATTATCATAAGTTTCACAAAGCTGCCGCTAGATGGCGCTGTACCAACGGGTTCGTTCTATGTTGTGATAACGGGTTACTACGGAACCCTACACTCCGCGTGGCCCGACACGCACTTGGCTAGTTTTTTTCCAAGCGTTTTGGCTTGCGCACATAATAACGTAGTCAGTTCAACGCCATCTACAGAGTTCTAGGAAACTATATGCTTTTTAATAGGTACTCAAAAAGTAAACCTCTCATTTTATTAAATACAGTTCAAATTGAAGGAAATATGCCCAAATAATGTACGGTCAACCGGTTTTAGCAAAAATATGCATTATCTATAAAAACCTGGTTGATTTTATAATAACAAAATTGTATTAATTATTTTGTAAATAGAATAACTCGGTTTCTAGCGTTACTAAAGAGGTCAGTGTTTCTAGCACAATGTCAGTTTAATTTTCTATTGGTCTGTGACTTTGCTGAGATGAGTATTTACCATGTATTTACAGCACTGGCCCCTAACTCACAACGCTTCGATCGATTCGATTTTCGATTCGGTCCTATTTCCATCTTTTTTTGACATTGCGAAATCGAGCGAGATAGACATACGACTTTCCGAATCGAAAATCGAAACGAATCGTTGTGAACAGTTATGCTGTAGTCCGATTTTGACAGTGACAGTTGCACAGACCACATAGAGCTGACAGTTGTTTGATAGAAGAAGTCGAAGTTTGGATATTATTGATTCTGTCTGCAGGTAAAACCAGTAACTCTGCTGTACAATGTCTATAATTCTTTAAGTTTAATACTATAGAACGTTGTTTTAAATTATTAAGATTAACCTATAATTCAAGATTAAAATCCTGTTAGAATCGTTAGAGGTGGTGCAGTGTGGGGAGTGACGCGTCGAACGGGCGGCCAAAGGGCGTGCTAGAAGTGGACTCGGCGATAGAATGAGGTTCTAGAGGGTCGGTGGGGGCAGCTGAGCGGCGCGATGGCGGCCGACACCGCGGTGACGGCCAGCCCCGAGGAGACGCTTGAGTCGCTACTGCGCGAGGCCGAGGCGCTCAAGCAGAAGCTAGAGGAGGAGCGCCAGAAGCTCAACGACGTGACACGTGAGTCCCACGGTACATGCGCGCGACGAGCTTGTCACTCGATTCAGTTAACATTTTGTTCATGTGTCAAACACCAATAAAACAAAGGGCCCTTTTTGTATCAACATGACACACATCCATCACACTATCATGTGTAAAGCTATCGTAAGATCATTCCTTTAGTAGTACCAAGGAAATTATCAGTAATCATGAAACAGATGTGGAAACAATATCATGACTGAGTACATAACAATATGAATAGCACTCAATAATCAAATCTATGTGCTATGAGGGCAATAATTGGAAAATGATTGCATACTATAATAGATACTAACCTAATACCTAAGCACCATTGTTCCTAATACTAAAATACTAACAAAACTATGGACTTTAGTCTGAAATAAAGTTTAATTTATTTATTTATTTTATTTATTTATAATATAATCCTGTTATTGTAGACATACTGGCAACTAACACAATGGTAATCAGTTGTTCTTATTCCAATGAATTCTTAAACTTGTTTCTGTATTTATTTGTAACCATTCTGCAATTGACAAAATGTGTTATTCCAAATGGATTCTGAAACTTATCTTCGACAAACATTTCTCTGCCGAATGAGCCACCAACAGAATGTTTTGTTTATGAGTTGAAACATTTGTCGGAAGTAAGTTTCAGAATCTTCCAAATGTATTGTATTAAAATTTCCAATAGTCTAATCAGAAAACCGACAAAATGAAGAGTCTGTGTCAAAGTGTCATAATGAGGGTCATGGTAATTTGTGTGAGCTCCAGTAGTGTGCAGTGAGGCGTTGGCTCACCTTGTGTGCCAGTAGTGTGCAGTGAGGCGCTGGCTCACCTTGTGTGCAAGTAGTGTGCAGTAAGGCGCTGGCTGGGGCATGCTCCCGGGAAATCCCGGTACTGAAAATACTGGGATTTTTTAAACAATCTGGGACCGGGTCCACATCCCGGAGTCCCGGTTCATTCGATACTTTATCATTTTGTTTCATTTTTTCAATATATAGTAAAAAATCATATTAAATAAACTAATTTGGTATTAGGAAACCTTTTTAATCTAAAATTATTATTATTACTGAGAGAAAAAAGCTATTCAACAATGTAAATAAGGGGTCAGTTATAAGAGATATAAGTTGAGTTTTGATTTGTTTCATTTACTTTTATTTTAAAGAGATTTTTGTTTGCTATCCTCAAATTAAATTTAGTTGAATTTTATAATTTTTTGTTATCTTGATCTCTTAAAAGCGTTTTAGTTTTGTTTTGCTAAATTTGTTAGTTTAATAATATGTATATTTCAAAGAGAATAACTTTTTTTTCGTTATTTTGATCTCGAAAAAGCATTATAATTTTGTTTTAATGTTTGTTTAATGATACTTATAGTGAAAGGGACAAAGTGAAAATATGACTTAAAAGACTAATTCTATAATGGAAAAAACAATGGAAATTTATTTATTTCTAATTCAAAATCTTTTCAAAATATACACCTCGGATTTAAGTTCTATTTGATAATTTTTACTAATTTGATCTCAAAAAAGCAGTTAAATTATGTTTTGATTGTGTTCTGATGATAAATGTCAATAATAGATTTATGAATAATACATAGTTATATTAACTACACCAACACACATTTCTAATGAGTTCAATTTTCAACAGATATTTACATAATTGTATGTTCTCTGCATGCACACGAGCCCTTCATACTATAAATTAATAGCGACATTTGTACGTATGTAGTAAGTACCGAAAGTCCAGTCCCCGTTCTTGAGAAGGAATCAGTACTGCATCCACAAGCGCTGGCTCACCTTGTGTGCTAGTAGTGTGCAGTACGGCGCTGGCTCACCTTGTGTGTGTTGCAGTGAAAGCGGTAGGGGAGAAGCTGGAGAGCCTCACGTTGCCTGTTCTGAAGATGCGGCGCGTGCTCAAGGGTGCTGGTTCCAAGGTGCTTTGCACTGACTGGTCGCCCGACAAACGTCACATAGTGTCCTCCTCACAGGTATACATTCAAAGTTATTCTTAATACTCTTACTAAGCTAACAGCTCATTAAATGTTTGAAAGAAATAAATCGTAAGTAGCCATTGCCCATGTCTTTGTAGCATCAGTATTTTGTACATCATCAATTTTATAGCAATATCCAAGAACAGACCTTGAGAATAACATGGAGTTCCCATGTTATTCTCCAAGTTCTACGCTATACCTAGCCCAAAACCTGCAGAATAACATGGGCTTCTTCTCATAACTATCTTCTTGTTCTGTTGAAATTCATATTAATTGGTTCAATGGGTTTAGATTTAAAAAGCTAACAGTTGGGTGTGTGCACTGTGCAGGATGGGAAGCTGCTGGTGTGGGATGCGTTCACGGCCACCAGGGAGACCACCATCAACATGCCGAGCACGTGGGTCATGGCGTGCGCCTACGCGCCCTCCGGCACGCTGGTCGCCGCCGGGTACGTCCACCGCCCACTACCACACCACGCCACGCGCCCAACTGTGGGATCCTATGCAAAAGCTTATAGTCAAAAGCTTAAATAGTTTTTCCACAGTGTGAGGTCTCTTCCTGTCCTCCTGTCCTCATGTCAATGTATAGGTGCAGGGTTGGCACAGCATGTCTTCTTCTGTATTCCCTTACCCACAAACATTCTCGATACTCATTCAACAAAACTCTTCATAGTAATTTACCAAAGTAATTAATGATTCCAAAAAAATATTATGAAACTTTTTTTTTAATCATGCCACCGGCAGACAGGAATTTACATAGATACACACAATAAACTTATAACACCTAAGGGTCAGTTACCGCCTAGGGGAAACATCCTCATTGTTGGTATTGCCTTGATATATGGACAGTAAGGCTAGAAAAAGTCTTGCACAACACACAAATGAGCTAGCACTACCACTGAGTGGAGTAGCAAGACAACAGCAAACGAGGTTTTAGAGATGTGACATCCCCAGTCTCGGCGACAGATTCGCATAGTGAGATGAGAGCTACGCCACACAAATGGAAGCTCTCTCATAATATTAATAAAACCAAGTTGACACGAAGTTGGTCAACACAATGGCTTATTGTTCTAGGATTGTCATGGTGCATGAAGCAACAAAAAAACCGGCCAACTGCGTGTCGGGTCACGCACAATTTATAGGGTTCCGTAGTTGCCTATCAAAATATGCTAACTGACTAATAAAATTAGGCGCTCGCGATTCCTGAGTCGGTACGCGCGAGAAGACGCTTAATGTCTGCGACGAATTTAACATTTAAAGGCAATACCGATATAGTCCTTTATTCAATGACATTTAAAAAGTGCGCGAGATTTATATATAAAACGCAAAAGTGATTGACTGATGTATCAACGCACAGGCCAAACCCTTTGGGCTAAAATCTTAAAATTTCGCACACGTATTCCTCTTATGACGTAGGCATCCACTAAGGAAGGATTTTTCGAAATTCAACCCCCAAAGGGGTGAAATAGGGGATAAAAGTTTGTATGAAACTTTTTATTCCTTGGACATATTTGCATGAAATTTCGTATGAACTGAGTGCGGCAAAAATAATGAGTTACCTATTTCAGCGGGTAAATTAAATTTTGCACACAGGTAGTTTATAACCTCGATTAACACATACGAGTAGAATACTTTTCATCCAATTATTCAACTCCACGTGGGCGAAGCCGCGGGCAACAGCTAGTCTATAATAATTGATTTAATACTTTTTCCTAAGAATCACCATTTCTGAGATATAGCTGTTCAAAAAGTAATGTTCTTCATAATAACCAAATGTTTCCACGTAAGACCAGTGCAGATACCTCTGAAAATGGTCAAAAAACGAAAAAAATCATAGTAGGATGAAACCCATTGGAAATGAAAGAGAATACAATATAATTTACGGGCGATCTGAGGTCGGGAAGTGGGAGGGGAGCGGGGGTTTAAGGGTAAAAACGGTTTACTGGTAAAATGGGGTGAATAGACACAACTTTCAAATTCCACTCTGATTTTCTCAGATATATTGTATGAAGGCTGTTATTAAAGCATTTTGAAACTGTGAGTCTCATTGTATTTTACCATTTACCAATGCTTAAAATACGCGAAAAATGTGAATCATTTATAAAATAGAAAAAGGAAGGCGGTTTCTATTTACCTCGAAACTGGGGTCAAAAGATACGAGAGAGGGGTGAATAGAGAAAAAACTAGGGCTGTCAAAATCAATTTTTATTATAAGTAGTTTTTTTTAAAGTATGTGATGAAATAGTCCTCGATTGACAACCATGAAAATCATGTTTCTATTGACCTCTTTTTCGTTTCTATTAGCCCCTCACTCGTATCTATTCACCCCTTTCTCCGTCTCTATTGACCCTAAAGGCGTTTCTATTCACCCCCCCACTCGTATCTATTCACCTCGAAAATAGGAAAAAGTATCAGTGTCCCAATTTTACTTAAAATACGAAAATACAAAGGTGAGTCTATGACTCACCTTTGTATTGCTAGAAGATGGGAAACTTCCTTAATGAATTATATCAATTTTGTAGCAGTTTTCACTGAACAATTTTAAGTTAGAGAAAAGTTTACACAGGCAGCACACGCAGATGTCACTTTAACCGCTTTTTTCTCTGTGGCATTAAACTTGGCGTAAACGTTGGGTTAGCCAGTCTAATGGAAAAATGTTGTAGTTTAATAAAAAGTAGAAATAAATGTATGATAACCGACTATAGACAAATTGGAGACAACAACAATAAACTCCAAGATTTGTTTCTATTCACCCCACTATTTCTATTCACCCCATTTTACCTCGATTTCCGGCAAAACTATAAGTCCTATGGAAAAAAGTTGAATGGCAAAGTTGTAGGTAATCAAAGGATCTACAACTTTTGCATTAACTCTTTTTTCACATAACCTCAAAATGTATGTGAAAAATTCAAATAACCAAGTTTTTTTTTCCACGAAATTTAGTGGAAACTTACCTTTTTATGTCCCAAATATGCTGTAATTTTTTGGATTTAAAATATTTATTTTTTTCACCTTATTTTAACATATCGAAAAAGCACCCTAATTTTCAATCGAAAATTCTCACGTCAAAATATCTGCTTTTTTAAAAAATCAGTGGCTTTTTATTCGTTGAAATCTCTACTTTCTGCTTGTGTAAAAAAAAAACCGGCCAAGTGCGAGTTAAACTCGCGTAGAGAGGGTTCCGTACAATGCTTATTTTCCGTAAGTGAACGTATTATATTGAGTTTACCACTTTATTTTCAATTGATAGAATTCTTATAGTCAGATTCCTGTAATTTACAAGCAATGAACTATATTTCGTATGTTTTTCGAAATTTTAGGCTTAGTAGTTTCGGAGTTCAGGGGGGGGGGCTGGTCAATTTTCGTATTCTTTCATGAATAAAATCAAAAACATTTATTTTAAAATAATAACAAAAATATATTTGAGATCCTCATAAGGTTTGCAAAACTTTTATTTTTAATTTCCTAATTTGTCCCCCTTATCTAAAAAAAATATTTATTTACTTTGCACATCTGTGTTTGGGTCATAAGATTACACCATCCCACCAAATTTCACTTGATTTGGTCTAGTAGATTCGGAACAAATTGGCTGTGACAGGCCGACGGACAGACGGAACCCTCTCTACGTGAGTTCAACTCGCACTTGGCTGGTTTTTTTTTTACACCAGCAGAAAGTAGAGATTTTAACGGACAAAAAGTCTACCGACTTTTTAAAAAAAGCAGATATTTTGACGTGAGAATTTTCGATTGAAAATTAGGGTGCTTTTTCGATATATAAGGTGAAAAAAATAAATATTTTAAATCAAAAAAAATACAGCATATTTGGGACATAAAAAGATAAGTTTCCACTAAATTTTGTGAAAAAAAAAATTGTTTTGTAAAAGATAAAAATAAAAAACCAAAAACTTGGTTATTTGAATTTTCCACATAAATTTTGAGATTATGTGAAAAAAGTTTTAATAAAAAGTTGTAGATCCTTTTATTAACTACAACTTTGCCATTTAACTTTTTTCCAAAGGACTTATAGTTTTGCCGGAAATCGAGATAAACCGTTTTTACCCTTAACCCCCCACTTCCCGACCTCAGATCGCCCGTAAATTATATTTCCTTTAATTTTTGTTATATTCTCTTTTATTTCCAATGGTTTTCATCCTACTATGAATTTTTTCGTTTTCAAAAATGATCTGCACTGGTCTACGTGTAGTCGTGTAGTCCACCGGTGAAGTGGTTTACCTGGCGTGGTTCTATTGAACGTGGTTGCTATTCCACGGTGAGCCTATTCCACGATCTATTGTGGCCCTGTTAAGGGGCCCTTGTTTGTCGAGTTTTTTTTCCAGAGAAATCACCATATTTAAATTCGGAAAAAAATACATAGTACAGATAGATGTTTGATCTAGTAATTTTTGTGGTTAAAAACACAATAATTAACATTTTGCTCGATAAAAAAAAATCAGAAGTAACGTCGATTTTGAAAGTATTTTAAGTTGTATGAGACTTGGGGGAACGCAATTTTTATGAAAATTTAACATTTCATTTACTAATCAGGTTTGTCAGTGATATTATTGGATAGATTTATAATATGGCACTTATTTTTTTAAATTAAATAAATACGTGAAAAATAGGTCGCGCGCGGCGCACGGCACCGCGCCAGTGTCCTGCCGGATGTTTATTGGTTTTACAACATCATAACAACGTCACGCCTGTATGCTCTGAGGGGGTCAGCAGAATTGTCTACGGTACGCTAATATTATAAGCCTAATAATACCTTGACATGTATTGTTAACAATATAAAATTAATGATTGCCTCGTTGGTCTAGTGGTGGCGACTACTGTGCATGAGGTCCTGGGTTCGATTCCCTGGTCGGGAAAAGTGTTATTGGGTTTTCCATCAGGAATTTGTCAGTAACAGCCTCGGAGTCTGGATCTGCGCCCGCGCTCGCCCCGTATTACATGGGACTAAAACATAACTGGTGAAATGTGTGTGTAGGTACTAGTGGGTACACCTCAGCCCAACCGTTCGGGGATTACGGGCGTGATGTTACGTTATGTTAACATATATGTATAGCTACTATTTGTGTCGGATATTACAACCAAAAATGGAAAAATAAAAAACTATTTTTTTTTAAGTTTTTGTTTTTATTACGACGTAATAAAGCAAAACAAACATTTTATTAATCAGCAGATAACTACCGTTCTTACAGTAGGTACGTGTATTTCTTTGGGGTCACTAGTACCTACTACTTTCATTAGTAAGATTTCTGCATTGTAATGATTCTTAAAAATGAGTTAATTATCAAGAAAAGATTCATGACAATAACGTAGGTGATTTTATTGAATAATTTTAAAGACATTGAACATGGCTTTCGGTTACATCGGTACCCTAGAGCACGGTTTACGGTCGCGCTGCGTATTAGGTAGAAAAAAGTTTTATGCTAGAACAGACCTATATATTTTATTTTATTATAATTAATCACATATTTGTCTTTCATTATAGTAGGTACTCACCAAATCTTCTAGCACCATTCTTTAAATTCTATAGAATGATCATCGCCTGCCTCAGTCATACATTCATAACAATATAAAGTGTATTAGTGTTACATAGTGTTATACGCACATCAAGCTATACGTTTTTGTTGCGAACTATTGCAACTTATTACCAGCACGCAATGAAATTTAAACTACTGATTTTATTTTTACTGTGGCGTGCTCGCTCGCCGCCATAAGTCACCGGAGTTCATATTGCGACGGCTTCTATGCAACGCGGGCGCAAGCCGTCTCGGTTCGTAAAATGCCTAAACTGTCGGGAAAAGGAGCCCTTAAATTAAAAAACCGGCCAAGTGCGTGTCGGACTCGCGCGTGAAAGGTTCCCTACCATCGCAGTAGGTGAGCCTTTAATTTTTAATGTATTATTTGTTGATAGAGGACGATCATGAGATACAGCTCGCTGACAGACAGCGGACGGACGGACGGACAGACGGACGGACGGATGAACAGCGGACGGCTAGTAACAGGGTCCCGTTGGTTACCCTTCGGAAACGGAACCATAAAAATATTGTATTAAATAAAAAATGTTACAATTGGAAATGATGAAAGCGGTGAAAATGTCAAGTACCTAACTGAAGAAAATCATTCGTCTGATTGATAACATTATTGAATGGAACTTCAAATAATACATTTGAAGTTCCATTCCATTCGTTCTTCTTCTGTTCTTCATTTTCTTCCTGCTGAGTACAAGTAAATAAAATTGTTCTATGACCATAAGCTCTTTAAGCTTTCTGCCCATTATCCCGTACCATACCATGACGGTACTAGGACCGTTTCAGACAAAAAACTATTCTTTGTATTGAGAAGTATGAGACTATGCCCACTAGACCGTGGGCAGACACCTTAAATCATAATTTTCACTGCAACTTCCAATGGTATAATTTTTTATTATATACAATATTTTTTTATTAAACATGACCACAATAGATCGTGGAATAGGCTCACCGGGGTAACCACGTTTGTATATCTCAGAAATGGTGATTCTTAGGAAAAAGTATAAAAACATTTACACGACCTTTGACCGTGTTTTTTTTTTTTTGCAAAGGTCGGATCGATGGGGACTTTTGGCATTTCATTTGTAATGGTGTTCCCAACATTCGTACCAATTTTTAGCTCTGCGAATTATTGTAACCTTACCCCTATTTTTTGAGCTAATTTGAGTGGAGTATAACAGCAGCTTATTGTGTGCGCAGGGGGCTGGACAACAAGGTGACGGTGTACCCGCTGACGGGCGGCGACGACGAGCCGGCCGCGCGCAAGCGCACCGTGGCCACGCACACGTCCTACATGTCGTGCTGCCTGTTCCCCAACACCGACCGGCAGATCCTCACGGGCAGCGGCGACGGCACTTGCGCGCTGTGGGACGTGGAGTCGGGGCAGCTGCTGCAGAGCTTCCAGGCGCACGCCGCCGACGTGATGGCGCTGGACCTGGCGCCGTCCGACATGGGCGACACGTTCGTGTCGGGCGGCTGCGACCGCGCCGTGCTGGTGTGGGACATGCGCACGGGGCAGGCCGTGCAGGCCTTCGACACGCACGACTCGGACGTGAACAGCGTGCGCTACCACCCGTCCGGCGACTCGCTCGTCACCGGCTCCGACGACTCGTGCTGCCGCCTGTTCGACCTGCGCGCCGACCGCGAGGTGGCGCGCTACCACCGCGAGAGCATCATCTTCGGCGTCAACTCCGTGGAGTGGTCGCTGAGCGGGCGCCTGGTGTTCGCGGGCTACAGCGACTACACGGCGTGCGCCTGGGACGCGCTGCGGGCCACGCGCGTGTGCGTCATGTGCGGCCACGAGCACCGCGTCACGCGCGTGCAGCTGTCGCCCGACGGCACCGCGCTCTCCACGGCCTCCTGGGACGCCACGATACGGGTACGTACTGCACACGCACGCACACACACACCGCACCGCAGACCACTGACTGACGGCGCCTCTGTTACAGATCTGGGCGTAAGGCTGTCCTACATGTCCGCTCGACTCTCCCGACTGCTGAGCCCCGACATCCTTATAGCGAGGGACTTACTGTGGATAAAAGGCGCATTTCTTTAATGTTTAATACGATTCCGAATACCTTGTGCGTAGTTTTAGTCGAGTATACCTTTACTAGCACTAGTCGATGATAGTATGATAATAATGAAATATATAATATTATTTATAAAGATCTAAGTAATGTATGTAAATATTGGTTATCGAGCACGTTGAAAGGTGGTGTTAATTTTTGCGAGTATTTATTTTTAGACTTAGTCGTCTCGAGTATGTAAGATTGAAAGGGCGGCTCGACGCCGTTCGTCCAACAGCTCAGTGTTAGTCTTCTACTATTATCAATACATTTAAATGTTATACCACTATCTGTTTAATTTTAATCATTAAAACCGTCCACATCATCCCGGTTTTCGCCGCGTATCTTGTAGCTCCGACTGCACATGGGCTGCTCGCACCAGCTTGCAGGCGCTAACAGTTTGTGTTGAACATCTACACGAGACGTGTTTGCACGGTACCTATACCGTGTTGGCGTGATTGATTAACGAATACCTTAATAGATGTATTTTTTTTTTCTGTATATAACAAAATGGGGTGGAAGGGACATGGACGCACAAACGAATACCATAGATTTTTTTTGACGACATTAGTCAAATGGGGAACAAACTTTCTCCGTAAGTTCGTACCCTGCGGGTAGTAAAGCTGGTCCCTAGCTAAATCGGTCGAGTTATACTTCTGTCGCCTCTCACTGCCTCCACTGCAGAAATCGGATGGGACACTGGGTCACACTGCGAAATTGATCTGTTTGCCTCTAACAAAACAACAACATCAAATTCCTAAATCGTGCAGTTCAAGTAATATTATCCGCGACTTAAGACTAGAAAACCCAGACAACGACAGCAGTAGCCCACCAGATACAACACCCGTCTGATCGGAGGGTCCTCTCTTTTCTATGGGGGATGAAGAACTTTACATCCTGTTCTCCATATCCCAAAAACCCTGGGAACTTGAAAATAATGGGGCCCTTGTAGGAGGCAAGAGAAAGCTCGATTTTTTTGCACCCCGACTCTGATAGGTTAGATTTTCTTGTGACTGTTCGTACAGAAATATTTTGTTCCGATTTTTTTATTGTAATCTATCATTCTAGATATTCAGCAATATGTTTGATATTGCTAACGGGTTTGTACGGAAGCTGTGCAGTGACTGCTCCGTTTATTCTTGTAACGTCCTAGATTAGGTCTTGAGGAATCTTTCTCTCTGGAACCTTTGAATTGTTATATTAATTACTAGCTGTTGCCCGCGGCTTCGCCCGCGTGAAGTTCGGTAACTGTCCCACTGGATCATACTAAAGGGATAAATAGTAACCTACATGTTAATCCAGGTTATAAAACTATCTATGTGCCAAATTTCATAATGATCACAATTATTATCATCACTATGACGATCACCACCATTATCACAATCATTATCACAATTACCATCATTATCACAATTACCATCATTATCACAATCACCATCACAGTCATTATCACAATCACCATCACTGTCACAATCACAATCACTATCATCATCACCATCATCATCACTATCACAATCACTATGACCACAATCACTGCCACAATCACTGTCACAATCACTGTCACAATCACTGCCACAATCACTGTCACAATCACTGTCACAATCATCATCATCGTAATCACAATCATTATCATCGTAATCACAATCATCACAATAAATCAAAAATAACCCTTTTAAAGAAGTCGAATCCACTATCTTCTGGAACTCAAAATAAATGCCATATTCGCAATCAGCACCCCTGATAATCTCGGTATCGACATCCATATTGATTTTTAGACATTTCAACCCCATCGCACCACAACGGGAATGATATTATTTCAGGTCCACCATATTTAATCTTAAAATCATTGTTTTTGCAATACACCTGACCAGATACACCATACAAACTATACGGATGTTGATTTTCAGACTTTGTCACCCCATTTTCCCCTCTTAGGGGTTGAATTCTGAAAAAACCTGAAACCCGTTTCCACTCATTTATCAATAGGAGCACTCCTGTGAAGTTTCAAATAAAATAGTCTAACTAATCTTGTTTTCCCATACAAACTATAGAGCCCCGTTTATCCCCCTAAGGGGGTGAATTTTGAAAAATCCTTTCTTAATGCACCCCTAGACCACATAAGGAACTTACTTGCCAAATTTGGAATCTGTAGACCCAGCGGTTTAGGCTAAGCATTGATTTTTAGACTTTGTCACCCAATTTACCCCTATTAGGGGTTGAATTCTGAAAAAACCTGAAACCCGTTTCCACTCATTTATCAATAGGAGCACTCCTGTGAAGTTTCAAATAAAATAGTCTAACTAATCTTGTTTCCCTATACAAACTTTGGAGCCCCGTTTAACCCCCTTAGGGGTTGAATTTTGAAAAATCCTTTCTTAGTGCACCCCTAGACCACATAAAGAACCTACTTGCCAAATTTGGAATCTGTAGACCCAGCGGTTTGGGCTGTGCGTTGATAGATGAGTCAGTCAGTCAGTCAGTCAGTTTCTTCTTTTATATATTTAGATTTAAATATTTGATTTTGCCGCTGAGCCCCATAGCCTGCTGTAGGCCGTATGTCTATATAGGCTTTATTATGCATTTATGTAGCAACAATGGGTTCTCGATTGAGAGTTGAGATTTTTTATTTAGTAGCCACCACATTGTGCGTATCTGTTGTCCCATAGTAGCTAACCGCTTGGTAAAATGTGCTTCTTCCAAGTTAGGCGTCTATCTAGATATATTCCAAGATACCTGGCGTAATCCTCTTGCGGGAGAGGGATTTCGTTTAGAGTGACAGGGGGCACATGTTTCTTTTCTGTTAGCGAAAGTCACCTGGACTGACTTAGTTTCGTTGGCCTTGATTCGCCAGTCTCTAAGCCATTTAGATAACTTGGTCAAGACTAGTTTGAAGTTTTTGTGCTGCAACGTCCGGTGAAGTGTCCACTGAGAGATTGCTGTGTCATCAGCAAATGTTCCAGTGACCACGCCCTCAGTCGTTGGGAGGTCGGCTATGAAAAGCAGGTACAGCATTGGGCCCTTTACACTACCCTGAGGTACTCCAGCTTGGATGGTATGTAGGGAAGTTGGGATGAAGCGGTAACTTACTTCTATAGTATATTAAGGAGGCTACATGTCACGTATATACCGACGAAAACTGTCGTCCCTAAATCAAAATACCCTCCCTGGTACAAAAGTCCGTTGGTAAAAATATTAAAGGAAAAAGCTAAATTTCACACCAAATTCAAGAAGTACGGGAACCTTTCTGACCGTCAATCGTTCATTATACTCCGTCAACGGGCTAAAGACCTGGAGGGGGATTTGTTTGACAATTACATTGCTAAAATAGAATCTGAAATTCGCGACAATCCACGGGCCTTTTGGAGGTACGTCAAGTCCAAGCAAAAATCTTGTTGTTACCCCTCAGTGATGCAATTTGGCCAGGTAACGTCCACTGAAGGTGACGTAATTTGTAATATGTTCGGTGATTGTTTTTATGCTAATTTCCTGGATAATACTAGTGATACCGGCAGTCAATCCTCGGCTTGTATTACGGTCGAAGAACCGACTGACAACACGCAAGATATAAGTCAGGTGGAAATAAGGCTAAGTGAGGTTTGTAGGCTGCTAAAACAAGTTGATTTAAACAAGTCTGCGGGTCCAGATGATATCTCGCCCGTATTCATCGTCAACTGCGCCAAGGATCTTTCTGTGCCTCTTTCCATCCTGTTTGAGAAATCTCTTGCTACTGGCGTGGTGCCTAAAGTATGGAAGTCGGCATATATAACACCGATACATAAAAAAGGGTCAAGGATATTGGTCGAGAATTACCGACCCATTTCGAAGCTGTGTGTGTTTGCTAAAATACTGGAGAAGATTGTGCACGCACAGGTTTCTTCGGCACTCAAGCATATTATAAGTGAAAGCCAGCACGGCTTCGTAAGGGGTCGGTCGACCTCGACTAATCTCATTGTCTGTAGCGACTACCTCTCCGAGTGTATGTCACAAAGGTCCCAAGTCGACGTTATATATACCGATTACAGCAAATGTTTCGATCGGATAGATCATGTAATCCTGTTGCGTAAACTTTTATCTGTGGGCATCAGGGGCGAAATTTACCGGTGGTTCAAGTCTTATGTGGAGAACAGATGTCAGACTGTAGTTCTGAATGGATACTGCTCTAAGCCTATGAACGTCCCATCGGGGGTTCCCCAAGGATCCTTGCTGGGGCCGCTGTTGTTTAATATATTTATCAACGACATCTCTTCTTCATTCCGGTATTCAAAATTGTTATTGTACGCTGATGACATGAAGATAATGAGACAAATAAACACCCTGGCGGATGCTCATCTATTACAGGCGGACCTTAATGGTTTTCAAGACTATTGTCTTAATAATAAGTTAGATTTGAATGTCTCCAAGTGTTATGTTTGCTCTTTTACACGGAAACCTATCCAGATTGTCCATAATTACACGCTTTTTGATACTGCACTAAATAGGGTCAACACTATCAGGGACCTGGGAGTTACCTTTGAAGCGAAGCTTCTCTTTGATACGCACATAGACAATGTAGTCAAGAAAGCATTAAAAGCACTTGGTTTCATTCTCCGGGTGTTCTCGAGAGTTCAAAAGCGTAAAGACCATTAAAATATTATACTGTTCCTTTGTCCGTAGTCATTTGGAGTATGCTTCTCAGGTCTGGAACCCCAATTATAATGTCTACATAAATCGTATTGAGAGCATATTAGAAAAGGTTTCTAAGGCACATTCAATATCGGTCGAAAACGTTTTCAACGAATTATACTTACCGTTGCAAAAAATTTCACATCCTTCCACTATACGAAAGGCGAAAAATATCAGATCTTGTGTTTCTTTTTAAGATCGCCAATGGAACAACTGGTGTTACCGAGTTGCTGCACAAAATCGGGTTGCGAGTGCCGTCTGTGTTCTTACGTAGACCTCATTTATTACACACCCCAGTGGTAGCCACAACGTACAGACGGAACTCGTATATGGTGAGAGCGAGTCGTATGTACAACACAACTTGCTGGGAAGCTGAGATCGACATTTTTAATACTAGTACCGCTAAATTGAAGAAAACTTTATCTAATAGCTTCTTTGAGCGTGTTTAGTAATTTTTGTTTGGAGTTTTCTAGAGTCTTGTTTTTTTTTTTATGTCATATTATTTATATACATGTGGAAACTTGTAATTGGCCATATTTTGTTTAAACTATTAGTCACTATCTGTTTAGCTGTAAGTTTTCCCAAAAATGAAATAAATAAATAAATAAGTTATCTCTTCACCTTGTTTTACAAAAATATGTCTGTCACTCAGGTAGGACTTTATAAGGTTGTAGAAGTTTATGGGCAGGTCCCGCTTTATTTTGAACAGCAATACGTCATGCCACAGACGATCAAATGCCTGAGATATATCCAAAAACGCTGCTGTATTGTATTGTTTTGACTCAAGAGCTTGGTTGATATGTTGCACTAATCTGTGCACTTGTTCTATGGTACTGTACCCCCGGCGAAAGCCAAACTGGTGATCAGGTAGTAGTTTATTCGAAGAGATGATTGGGGACAATCTACGCAGGATTAGTATCTCCAAGATTTTCGAGGGTATGGGCAGCAGGCTAATAAATCTATATGATTGCGCCTCAACAGGATTCTTACCCGGCTTGGCAACCATTATAACTTGTACTACTTTCCATTGAAGCGGAACCATACCCCTTTGCAGGATAGCGTTGAACAGGAAAGTGAGAAATTGGATGCCTTCTTTTGGCAGTTCTCTTAGAACTTTGCCAGTTATGAGATCGTATCCAGGAGCTTTACTTGGGTCTAGCGCCTTAATCGCTGTTTTTAGGGTTCCGTAGTCCTGACAAGGAACCCTTATAGTTTCGTCATATCCGTCTGTCTGTCCGAGGTTTTGCTAAGAGACCGTTAGTACTATAAAGCTTAGGAGGGGTTTCCATCGGCGTCGAGTCGACGCTGAAGTACCTGGGACTGGTCCTCGACAGCCGCTGGAACTTCGTGGAGCATTTCCGACGTTTGGCCCCCAAACTGGAACGGTCAGGGGCTGCCTTCAGGGGGCTCCTGCCCCACCTGGGGGGGCCAAACGCCTCCTGCCGGAGGCTCTACCCGGGAGTCGTGCGGTCCATGGCCCTTTACGGGGCCCCGGTGTGGGCGCGTTCATTGAGGCGGCGAGCCGCCCACTATCTGAACGCGCCCCAAAAGGTGGTAGCCGTAAGGCTGGTCCGTGGGTACCGCACGATCTCCCGCGAAGCGGCGAGCCTCCTTGCCGGATTGCCGCCATGGGATCTGGAGGCGATAGTCCTCGCGCGCCTGCTTGAATGGCGCGCGGAGGCGCTACGCCGGGGGGAAACTCCGCTGACGCGGCAAATTGTCGCTCAGCGGATAGACTTCCGGCGGGATCTCATGGCGACATGGAGAGAGCGACTGTCGCAACCCTGTGTAGGGCACGCCACAATAGTGGCGATAAGTCCCCTCTTTGAGGAGTGGCTGGAGAGACGCCACGGCGTCCGGCTTACCGGACATGGATGTTTCGGAAAGTTCCTGCACCGAATCGGGTGGGAGGAAACGCCCGGGTGCTTCCATTGTGAGGATCGAGCGGAGAACACCGTGGAGCACACCGTGGAGGTGTGCCCCGCTTGGGCGGAGCACCGCCGTGTCCTCGAAGCAGCGATCGGCGGCGGCGACCTCTCGCTCCCGGCCCTGGTTCAATCCATGGTCCGGAGCGAGACGGAATGGGACGCCATCACCTCCTTCTGCGAAGCAGTCATGCTAGCGAAGGAGGTGGCGGAACGTGAGAGGGAGAGATCCACACGTCCCGGCCGCCGGCGTCGGGGGCCACACCGTAGGCGCGGGCCTGTGGACGGTGAGCTATGGGCTAGCTCGCCGTCCGTCCGTCTCATGACGACAGGCTGTGTCGACGGCGCGTTCGTATTCCACGCACGCCTCAAAGAGAATTTTGGGGTAAGCTCCCCTACATGTGAAGTGGGGATGTTTTTTTTTCGTCTTTTACCCCATCGTGTTGGGTATCGTTGAATAGGTCTTTTAAAATGACTTGGGGTTTCTAATACTATTTTTCGATTAAATGCTCTATTTACGAAATATTAAACTTTAAAGTAAACATTTTTGTTCCAGTAGCCCCCCTCTAAAAGCTTAACTGCGGGTTTTAAAAATCTGGAAAAATTCATGATGATAGTGCATTTCATGAACTTTAAAGGAAAACTATAGCGGTTAAGATAACTTTATCAGTTTAGCAGTAATAGTTGTTGAACTTTGGTGTCGGAAAATTTTGTACCAAAAACAAAATCCTTAGAATAAATCCTAAGATGAAGTAGTTGCTTGAATATAACGGGCTACTACGGAAACCTATACTGCATTTGGCCCGACACGCACTTGTTACTTCTTCCTTTGTGACCTCAGGAATCAGTTGGTGAGTTTGGTTTAATGTTTAGGTGACTTCGTGAATTTTAGAAGAGCCCATATCTGGATTTGGTATAAATACTTGTTTAACATTCTGGGTTACTCTTACAGATGGGAGGTTGGTTAGAAACAAGAAGTTTAAGCTATTTAGTTACTTTCCATAAAGAGTATTTTGTTTCTGCTGTTGCGTCTAGGTTTTAGGATGTTTGAATATTTTGCTTTTCATTATCTTGTAGTCGTGATTTAATTTTTGTTTGTAAATAGTTCAGATGTTTTTTGTCATTGGGATAACCTGTTTTTTGCCACCTATTTCTTCTAACTCTTCGTTTTTCAGCTAGTAGTTCCCGAACAGATTTAGGACGTTCTTGCTTATGGTGCGAATCTGTGTGAACTGGAGTAGCATTAGAAAAAAATTGGGTTTTTTTAGCCTGGGACAACTTTTATTTGAAATACTTATACGTAGAATTTATGAATATGTGGTTTCGATCATGTGGCCACCGCGACGGGCGCGAACGTACCGAAATCTAGTCGTCCAGGCTGAATTTGGGCAAGAATGTGTAGAATGTTGGCATCCAAGTGCTCAGTTGTGCCTAATTTCGTCAAATGTTCAAAAATGATGATGGACAGAACAGTTACAGTCAACGGTGAGCGGTACAGAAACATGATTACTAAGTTTTCGTGCCTCAATTGCAAGTCATTAATGTTGCAGACATGCGGTTTCACAGGACCTGGCTGGACCAGGGATCCATATTATTATTAGACGACCCGAATGGCGCAGCGGTAGTGAGGCTGCCTTACGTTTTTAGGGTCCCGGGTTCGAATCCCGGTTAGAGCAAATGTTTGTGTGGTGAGCATGGACATTTGTTTCCAAGTCATGGATGTTTATATGTATAATAAGTATGTATTTACAAACAAAAAGTATCTATGTAGTATATCAACTATCTGGTGTCCACGACACAAGCCTCGTTGCTTAGTGTGGCAGTAGATGGCGCTGTGTGTTAATGTCCAGCGATATTTATAGATATTTTATTTATTATATGTCAAAATGGGAAGAATGCACATTTCGATTATTTTTCGGTTGAGTGCCAAAGAAAGGTTGTAAATGAAAGCTTGTTGCTTCTGTGTTTAGTTTCAATTTAAAGTCATCCGCCTCTAAAAAACATCCTGTATAATATGTAAGTATGTAAAGACTAAGCGTCAGTTCACACCGAGACGCTACGGTACCTACTAGAAGAGGCCAGTGATTTCGCGCGGCGCCGTGAGACGCATCGCAACGTCGCGAGGCGCATCGTAAAATCGTTGGCAACATGACGCCTTGCTGCTTAGCGAGACGCTGCGTGGCGCAGCGGAACGTATCTGCATTCGCCGCGTGCCCCCGCCCCGCCGCGTCCACCCGCAGGCTACCACGGCAGCCTCAGACTGTGGCTCTTGCACGCCGCGCGTACCAGCAACTGCGTCGCGATGCATCACTCTACGCCGCGTGGCGTCTCGAGGCGCAGCGCTGCATGTTGCAACGTATTCTGAATTATCACGATGAAACGTGTATCTTTTCGTGTAGTAAATAAAGTTATATTCTGAGTCGCTCTATTAAAATGTGCGCGCAGCGCCGTGTCGCGTCCCGTCTCTGTGTGAACTGACCCTTATGCTGAAAATGCAAAAGCGAGCTCGAAAATTTTAGTATCCTGCGGGTCCTGCCTGGGATAAGTTAAGTTTCTTTTGACAGCCTCTAGCTTAGCTTTGACAGTTTCAGGAACTTCACAGGGCACGAGCCCAGTGTACCTAATGGAAAAGATGGCTCTGACCACTATATCAGGTGGATCAGCTACAATAGTCCTGTCAATGATGTTGGATTGATCCCAGTACAAAATGTTAGGGCAAGTTGTAGGTTCTGTTTTCGCTGTAGAAAGGTGCGTGTGACACATGACACTGACCATTCCTTTTCAACCTTGAACGTTAGTTACACTTACCGCGATTTACAACCATGACTGAATATTTTTGCTGCAACCTAATTAACATAGTCGTAAAATACGGAATCAGTAATAACTGTAGTAGGTAAATTAAATAAATTTACCCTGCCAAACACTACAAATAGAATCAAAATGAAAAAAAAATAAGCAAAGTGTTATGGGTGTAACCATGGGCGCCCACTCCGATTCAGCCTGTCCCCTTGCTGTCCTCTCCCAGCGACGCCCTAAGCCGAGCCCTAAGCTAATTTACGGTTTTCAGACTTTTTCCTTTACATGTGCTCTAAGACCTTTCTTTTTGCCAAATTTCGTGATGAAATTTCTAGGTCAACGGGAACTACCATATAGGTTTTCGACCCAAAACCAATAGGGTACTTCCGGTTGACCTAGAATTGTCAATTTTGGTCAAAAGCAAGGTCTTACAGCACCAGTAAAGGGAAAAGTCCGCAAAATAAAAAAGTTGAAAATTAAGGCACACTTTGGTACTTACAAGTTTTCGCGAAAATATAAATTTGCCCATATCTTTTTATTTTGTTAACTCAGGACCTTGATTTTCATACACTTAGTAGGGACTATAGACCTCAGGATCTGGTATAAATTTCAACTTGCTAGGTCCACCCGTTCCTGGACTGAGAAAATCGGTGGTGACAGACAGACTGACAAGAAAGTGATCATAAAAGGGTTCCGTTTTTTCCTTTTCAGGTACGGAACCCGAAAAAAAAATAATCATGGGCGCCGGCAGTATTATATCCGGGAGGGTACATTTTCAATTCAATGAAAGCACGTCCTGAACAATAATAGGTCATATGCGTGGCCGCTACTTTAATCACTACGCGACACTAGCAGGAATTGCCGTAGTCTTCGGCAAATTGCCATAAAAAAATAATAGTTATTTGTTATACAAGAGTACAAAGTTGCTTTTTAACCGCGTGCTCAATTTTGATAACCGAGCAAGCGAAGGATTCTAAAATTGAGTCACGAGCGCAGCGAGTGATTCAAAAATTAGAATCCTGAGCGTTAGCGAGGGAATCAAAAGAGCACGAGGTGAAAAATCTTTGCACTCGAGTGCAACACGTAACTTTTCATCCCACCTCAGCGAGGAAATGACTAAATGCAAAAAAAAAAACATTTACAATCACAAGATACTTTTACTTTTATTTCAGTTTAGGTGTTAACTACTACATTATGGTAGGTAAGTATTACAGAATAATCTTTAAATTATAACAAATAATACTTAGGTACAATTAAGAAAAAATTAAAGTAACGTTGCTACAGTTAGTTAAGTTGAGTGTAATATTTATGTATTTATTTATTAAAACTATAAGCACAAGTAAAAACTGTACAAAGGCGGACTTAATGCCTTGAGCATTTTCTACCTATTTTTTTTCAATTTTTTTAATATCGTACTGTTTCAAATCCTCCTCGCGTGATTGTTGAGGGAGAAAGGTCATTTGCGCATTATTAACAGTTTCAGTCAATTCTGTTGGCGTCAAATAAACTTCTTGGTCGCCAAAACCACTTATTTTACGTTTTTCACTTGTTTAACCTAAGGTTTTAACAATTGACCTGACAAGAAAATGGCGCGCGCAAAGCAAATTATAAAAGTACAACAAGAAGGTTCCGAGTCTGAGTTTTTAACAAATTAAAAAAGGTTGTACCTATGATAAATTCGGCACCATGGAGGTAGAAGTAAATAGGTTTAATGATGTTTTGAATTCACAAACTTAGTGCACACGATGTTCTAAATTCAATTTACTTTATCCTCTAGAGGATAAAAACGACTTTTGCACTCAGATATCGAAGAGCAAAAATACTCTTTCCGAGATGGGGGGATGAAAAATATATATATTGTGACATTCACGGTTGTCATCAAAGTTCGGTGTAAAACCGAAGCTTGATATTCCTGGATATCAGAAAGATACGTAATAAGCCCTGCTGGTACGAGGTACGAGGTCACATACATCCTCGTACGAAATTGTATTGATATTCATTCATCATTGACACAAATTTTAATTCTGTTCGTGGATACAAATTATAATTTTGGAACGCACCCTAAGTGGAAACCACATGCACTGCTGCTTTCACTGAAAGTTATAGCCGTAGACAGAGAAAAGTTTTCTCTGTCTACGGTTATAGCACTCGGCATATGCAGCAGTGCACATCGTTTTCCGGCAATCGTTCGTTGCCGCTTAGGAATGTTTTTTTTTGGTTCCTACACCTTTATGATCTTGGAGGGTTGTATTGATGTTTTTATAATAATAATAATAAAATGAAAAGTTTATTCCGTAATCAACAGGTTTTTACAGATACATTGTAGAGGCCCTCTTCTAGGTGCAGGAACGACTTTGACCTTGAAAAAGCAGATTCCCGCGATTCATAGTTTAATTAATCAACATACAACCTGACACTGACTTGGAAATTGACCCCCCTGACAAATTGAAACCCTCCAAGCGCATAAAGGTGTAGGAATGACTTTGACATTGAAAAAGTAAATTCATACACCTTTATGAGCTTGGAGGGTTATATTGATGATTTTGATGATTATAATTCTGTAACTACATACGTCTTACAGCCGCGATTCATAGTTTAATCAACATACAACCTGACACTGACCTGCAAATTGCAAAAAACGTAAGAAAATTTGAATTTCGCGGGCCACCCTGGCTCATTTACCTTAAGGTGGATGCTCCAGGTGCGGTGGTTGCGGGTGGTAATGATTTTGACCTTGAAAAAGACGTTCCTCGACTTTTATGAACTTGGAGGGTTGTATTGATGATTTTGATGATTATAATTCTGTAACTACATACAACTTACAGTCGCAAACAATATTTTAATCAACATACAACCTAGCACTGGTCTAAAAATTGCAAAAAACGTAAGAAAATTTGAATTTCGCGGGCTAGGTTGACGCTTTCACCTTAAGTGCTTTTTATTGTATTAAGGTGAAATAATTCGCTTTAAATATGGTAAAATTGTGTTGTGTGAAGGGGTGAGGGGTATGCTCGATGTGGAATTTCGTTTTTCAGGTAAGTTTTTTAACTTTGGTTGTCTAGTACGACTAGGGTTACCAATGTTTTAGATTGACAAACGGGTAATATCCAATTATATTAAGTAAGTAAGTTCGAAGTTTCGAACATCGTTGTCGTACATAGTAATCAAAAGTATATTTTTATTTTATAAATTAGAAACATCGCACATGGTGTCGGTAGTAACTAGTTTGCTTTTTAAATAGAAATATTGAAAAGAAAAGAGTCCGCCGCACCGGTCCGTGCCATGACGGTCCTAAGGATTTTTCCATGCTTCTCCAGCAAAAGAATCCATTTGGCGAGCTGCAAGTGAAAATGATTGGTTTCGGAAGGTAAAATAAATATTGGCGAATGTTACTAAAACATTTTAGGTAAACAGTCATAGCATGAATATGCGATTTTCCATGTCTGAAAAAATATATAATTTTAACGGAGTCCTCGAATCCCCGAATACAAAAGTCGTCTGGATAGACAGGTTGCAAAATGGATAGTTTGCAACTGGAGTGTACAGACATATATTTAAGTTATAGGTAATAAGTTAACATAAAAAGTTAATGACATCCACTCTTGTAGCTTAATCGCCTAGAATGCTATTGATTTGCAGGTCATCATAATTAAATAATAAAATATCAGTAGTCTGTAACTGTCTCAAGAGTTAGTATGATAATTGGACACCCTATTAGAAAGAGACAACATCCACTCTCAAGCTTTCTCGCTTGGAACGTTATTCCAGTTAGTATTTAAGTTCATTGGATTTTGATGATTATAATTCTGTAACTCTAAACGTCTTACAACCGCGAGTAATATTTTAATCTACGTACAACCTAACATTGGCCTGCAATTTGCGAAAAACGTAAGAATATTTGAATTTCGCGGGCTGGTTGGAGCATTCACCTTGGATAATCCGCCATACCTGTAACTGTAGTCTTTCTGTACTCCATATTATTTTTATTATTATTTTAGTTATTTACACTAAAATTTAATTATCTACTATGATAAATACATTATGTATTCATAACAAGTATATTTTTGTAACTTAACCAAGGTGTTGCATTGTTTGTTTTGCTAATGGAAGAATATAGTTCATTTTATGTCTATCTTTTTTTACTTGTATCACAATTAAAAATATGGTCGTAAATAAATAGCTGAATGCATATTAAGTCCATTTTACCTTCTGTGGGTATGACTTTTTTTAATCTACTGATTTTTCCTTCGATCTACTGCTAAAAATTTAATTTTTATACAGATTTCTTCAGATTCCACCTGGCAACACTGGCCCCTGTGCCTGTGCGCCATTTTTCTTTTTCCACCATTGTTCTACTAGTGTGCAATCAAGGAAGTCGTATCGATCAACTGGAATTTATTTGGAAGACCGTGCCTTAGGTGTATGTCCGTGAAGTCGTCTACTTTGTTTTATTCAGTGCGATTTCATTAAGTCACCATGCGACGACAAGTTGTTTTCCCTGTGGCTCTGCTATTTATAGCGCTCGGAGTTCCCTCAAACGCACAAAGTAAGTGTAAAATTTTGTATTGTACACCTCGACTTTAAAATTACTAATAGCTGCTACTACTTACTAATAGCCATCTCGTGATGGATAAGCTAAGGGTTGTCTGATCGGCGGCGGTCCCGGTCGCGCAACTGGCGCCGTGAGTCCGAGTACGACGCAAGTAGTCGATACCGCCGCAGTTGACGGGCGACGGCTGCTTGCGTGATGTCACTGGATGAGTAATTACTTCTTTCGACCTATTTATGTTTTAATTAAAACGATAGTCATGTGCAGCATAGCAGCACTGCGGGCGCAGTGCGACAGTGCGCTCGATGTGCTCGTCAAAAATGATTTGTATTTAGACCAAGGACAGTCGTAATCGACAAATACTGCTAGCGATACTTGGATCAGTGACGCTGGTCCAGTTCCTACTGATAATACTCGTATCTAGCTGGAGCGACGTACTGGATATGCTCGTCCTCCATTTCTCGTTTTGAATAGGTACCAATGCTAATAAAACAATGTTCATTATTTCATTACATACATATAACATCACGCCTGTAATCTCCGAAGGGGTAGGCAGAGGTGTACCTAAGAGTACACCCACATTTCATCATATATCATCATCAAAGGGCCTATTTCATCAATTAATTTGCATGAAAGCTCTGAAGGAAGCAGATTTAACTAAAATTTAAATGTAACCTACCTTCCTTTAGAATAAATACATTCCAAATAGATGGTTATAATGTCACATGCCTAAATTTAATGACATGATGGGTTTATCTAATGATAAATAGCACATTTCATTTAAAACTCCCTAATCATTATGAATATGGAGTACAAACAATGAAACAACAGAGCTATAACTGTAGATAACAGTTTCCCTGGTCTTTGTGTTGTTTGTTTCACATCTTAACTTTATCAGTTAAAGAACGAACACATAATCTCTCCGTTTTCACTCATAAAACAATTTACATGTTGTTCATTTACTTAGGCTTTACATGCGGCACATTTGCCACAATCTATACTCACCTGTATTTAGACAGGGTAACATGAAGGACTTTCCTCTAAGATGAAAAATCTTTAAAATTTCAAACACTAAAAAAATCTACTAAAGGTATTAAAAAAATATATATAATTGTAATAATTAGTGTAACTGTTTTCCATGATATAATAACCATTGGCTGATCACACTAATAAATTAATATAATAAACAAAGTGTTAACAAAGAGTGGCTTCCCATTGGAAGCATCTACTCATCTGGTGCCCAGAGCTACTGCCGGTCTTCTAGCTCTAGGATATGATGACGTTTTAGTCGTCTCACATACTGGTCCACAATGAGTTGGCGAGCAAGTTCGTTAGGGTGATGGATTTACCGCTTTTTGTATTTAGCTGCCAAACACCGAATTCCTCTTTGATTGTTCTCATTTCAAGATGCTCGTGAACTTCATTGTTGGTTATGTACCATGGTACTTTTGCAATATTGTTCTTAGGATCTTGTTCTGTTGGCAGTGGAGCATTTTTATGTTGGAATCGCTTGCACAAACCCATACTTGCAGGCCATATGTCCAAATGGGCTTTAGGATGACTTTATATAAAAGCAGTTTGTTGTCCAAAGAGAGTCGAGTTCCTTCCACAGCCTAGTGTTCCTTCCTAGCATCCAGCAGGATGCTAGGAAGGAACACTAGGCTGTTGCACTTTAGCTGAAGCTCCTTTTTTTTACATTTGATGTGGTGCCTCCAGGTTAGTCTACAATCAATGTGTAAGCCAAGATATCTGACGTGGTCACTTGGGGTAGAGTACATTGGCCCAACTTTACAGGTGGGCAGTCTCCTATTCTAAGAGTGAATGTCACCTGTACTGACTGCAGCACTAGCCTTTATTTTCCACTTTTGGAGCCATTCGTTTACTTTGTTGAGGCCTTTCTGCAAGTTCTCTGATGCCAGTCTCGGATCTTTATTACTTGCTAATATAGCGGTGTTGTCTGCAAATGTAGCAGTGTACAAGGTGTAGAGCATGGGACCGAGAACTTCCTTGTGGCACCTCGGCATCTATCTCTCGGAGCTCAGAAGTGGCGTCACCTTCTTTCACATAAAATATGCGATGCTCGAAGTAAAATTTGAAAATTGCAAAGTATGAATGGGAAATATTCTGCTTGATCTTACATAGTAGGCTTTTGTGCCAGACCTTGTCGAACGCCTGCTGGATATCCTAAAACGCTGACGAGCAGTATTCCCTTTGTTCTAAGAACTTTCTTATGGTGTCACATACTCTGTGGGCTTGTTCCACTGTGCCATGGCGTTCTCTAAAGCTGAATTGGTGGTCTGGTATCACTGCGCTCCAGGAGGCTTGGCATAATTCTGCGAAGTATTGTCTTCTCCAGTACCTTGGATAAGGTTCAACTGCAACAGACTGATTGGTCGATAGGATGTTTTTCAGTCATTACTTGGCCAGCCTTGTGAATCATGATGATTTCCGAGACTTTCCACGCACTCTGGTAGTTTTTTTTTTTTTTAATATGAGTTTTTCTACCGCGGACTTGGTGGTCCGCGCTCTTATTTAAATTAATATAGTTGTTTGCTTTGTTTTGTTTCTTAACCTTTTGACCGCCACGTCAAAAACGAAAAAGCGTGCCCTCGGCGCCAAGCTATGAATTCATCTTATAATACCTGCAAAATAATAGTGAGTTCGAAATTATATCGATAAAGCACTAACTATTTATTTTGTAACCTAGAGTATGTTTTTAATAAAAGGTCTATACCGGAACAATATAATACAGGAGTTTTATTTCATTCCGCTTTGTCCTTTAAGACAGAAATAATAATGATATGTGTCACAGTTTCGGCGTTAAATCCACAATTCAAAACAACAATCGATAAAACCAAGTCAATACTATCACAGCACTATGTTCAATCATGACGTACTTTCTTGTCACCTTATGATGACAGTGGCGTAGCTGGCACGGCTTCTTTAATTTGCTCGCCTCTGCGCTAGAGGTGCGCAACCGATATTTATAAATAATATCGAAATAATAATAAGTATTTTGTTTTAATGGTTTTAATGGTTGGTCATGGTCTCATTATACTAAACGCAAAAATATTGATCTACGCACAGTTAAACTTTGCATTTTTGGCACATTAAACGAGTGTCAGACCGTTTTAATTTTGCTGCACATATTTTGCATCGCTGACTTTTGCCGGTTAGTATTCTAATAGGAAAATGCTATAAAGCATAATTGAGTAATGAAATAAAACAGTACATTAAACGAGCTGTGGTATTTTGGTCGTAAATATCGACCCTGACTAAATCGTCATGGAAAATATTTGTCGGATTATATCTGACGTAAGCGGTTAAATAAAAGGTTAATAATGGATGACCGCATCCATTATTTATAATATTTCATAACAGTAAAGGAACTACTCTATTTAAAAAAAAACCGCGTTTGACGTCATGGGTATGTCAAACATAGACGACTGTGGCGTCCCCGGCACAGACATTACAACAGTGTGATAGAAATGGGCATCACAGTCATTACAATTAATCGATAATCAACTAACTCTACTTTTATAGAGCGCATAGCTCAGTTTTATAAAATTTTCTTGATTTCTCAAACATAAAAGTTCAATAGCAAATGTTTTATTTATTTACTATTGCAGAATTCAGAGTAAATTAAATATAACGTAACCTACGTTATATTTAATTCTGCAACTGTACCTCCGTCGAGGTATACTACACACACTATACTGAACACTATGAAAATGACAAGTATTATTATAATGAAACTGAAAGATATTAGATATTTAAGTTAGTCTTTTAAATAATAAATATTTTCTCCTATCGACATTTGTATTTCTTAGTGCCCGCACTATGCGAGTGATATTCGTAGGTGTGCTTCGTGGAATAGGAAATTAATTATTTTAAATTTTTATTTGAAGCCCACCTACAGGTGTGCTAAGTGGAATACTTTAGGTGTGCTTCGTTTAGGTGTGTTTCATACTTCATTTTGTGTACTTACTTGAAAAGTAAATGAACTGAAAATAATTTTAGTTTAGAGGATGTGCTAAGGTAACCCGCAAAATTATTTTTCTTAAAAGGTAAAAAGTTCAAATGTGTTTAAAAAATTTAAACTCTTAAAATGGACTTTATGGTCAGACCATGAAGACCATTTTGAAACTTTAAAAATTTTAACGTGATTCTTAGGATTCTGCTAAAGCGGCCATTTTAGGCCCGCAGACCTCGCGCCATGTTGAGACGTCATAGCTGTCAAATTGAAGAAATTGGGTAGTGTCAACAAAAAGATAATTATATGTTTTGTTATAATTATTATTTTTGCCAAAAAAATACAAAAAGGGGTTTAGATTCTCCACAAAGTAGGTAAAAAGTACGCAATTGTAGAATTTGCCATCGAAAAAATATTACTTGAAACATTGCTATGGTGGTGGTGGCATAAAAATCATAAAGCAATTGGAGAATAAATCAGTCGCTTTTAAGATGTAGTTTGAATCAACACTTACACGCTCTTAAAAAAAAACGTTATTAATATAAAGATAATAAAAAATATATAAAAAAAGATGCATAAATTGCACCAATGTGACCACCAGATGGCGTTTGCAACACTTCCATGCACACAGGGTTGATAAAAATCATGATTTTTATATAAAAATCAAAAAAATCGGATTTATTTGATTGATTTGATGGTTTTTTTTAACCTTCTTTATTTAAGGGATTTTTGTTCACAATTGCGACGATGTCAATCCCATCGTACTTTTACAAATATTAACCGACTTCCTAAACGAATTTAACTTATAAAAAACCTCAAACCGCACGAACTTAATCTAGTTTATTATCTAATAAAAAAGTATATAAAATGTTTGCTGCTTCAGAGGTAGGCTTACCTAAAAACCATGGAACACTCCAACATCCATTACTAATAATTTGATCGCATTGATATCTGCCTTTCTCTTATTAGTATATCGGACACATTCCACCAACACATGCTGTGCATCCTCTATCTTGCCACACACTTCACAGTTTGGAGAGTCACCCCCGAATACTGAAACGTCACTCAAAATGTAAGTAGCACTTATATTTAACAGATTCTCAAAAGTGACGTTTGGCCATACAAAATTTAAAGTTTAGGACCTGCTCAAATGTTAAGCAGCCCTTAAATTTTTAGTGACGTTTCAGTATTTGGAGGTAAGACTTTCGCATGAGATACGCAAAGTTGTTTAGTGAAATATGTCCTGACCGCAATCGATGTGCAGCAACAATTTGGCTTCGATGCAGTTTCGACCCGGTGAACCAAGGTATATGAGGAGGCTCACATTGTATACTTTTATACCAGATTCCTTTCGATTTTGATCTTTCATTAAAGTGTTCTTTCCAAGATAGATTATTTATTTTTCTATATTTACACAAAATTTCCGAATAGCTTGGTAATATATCCCGTGTTTTTGTTCCTGACAGAATGGCATATTTGGCTAGTCTGTCAGCCTCCTCATAACCGGGAAGTCCAACATGGGATGGCACCCACTGAATAACTACATTTTTACTTGTTTGGTTAAAAAACTTAATTTGTTCTAAAATTCTGTATGCTATAGCTAAGCCCTTTGACCCCTTATGAACGACTTTCATCACATTTAGTTCCAGCCCATATTTCAAGGCCTCAGAAATGGCAAATAGTTCGGCACTCATGATAGAATTATGATTATTCATATTATAAGTTTTATGATATTTATTTGCTAAATCGCAAAAAGCTGCTCCGACATTATAAATTTCAATCCTTCGCTCGCTCAAGACTCAACAAAACGAATAGCAAATGAACTTGCTCACATGTTGCATACAAAACTTTTCACCACTCCCAGCAAGAATGTATTCAGTCATCATAGGTAAATAAATTAAATAGTCACAAAGCAAATCAAAATAATTCTTTATTATAAAATAAAAAAAAAGCTGTTATTCATGAAAATAATTTAAAAATGAAATTTAAAATTACTGCAATTTTTCAAGTTAAAAGTAACGTTTTTATTGGGTACATTTATCGTTGTTTTATTACTATTCACTTGAGTGTTTGATATTCCTGTATCATTAGAAGGGGCCTGAGGTGGGGCATTGACAGTATCTTCTGCCGCAACACTAGCCGACGTCGTCGTAGACGGCTTCGTCCAAGAATCTGTAGGTTCCATTTCAGCACCTCCCCTTGATGTTGACGGCTGGGGCGACAAAGATCTACTTGACGGTTTGAGGTTTATTGATTTTATTATATTGTTGCAGATTTTGGTTTTATTTTCTATTGAATCTTCAATATAACTTTGGGCGACTGTGTTAGACCGCCAGCCACCGTGTCGTTTTAATGATGTAAGATCTGCTCCCGAATCGGACAAAAGAGTTGCCGACGTCCTTCTCAGGCAGTGTCCCGTGTAGAGGTGTACATCTTCAAGATTTAAAAATTGCGCAATTTTCTTTGGCACTTCGCCAATTTTATTAATGCCCATGGGCTGTCTCTTCCACTTCCCATTCTAATATTGCAGTAAAATATGGTCGGTTTTGATTTTGTCAGGTCGTAAAGCAATGTATTTATTGATAATAGCGCAGTATTCTTCCCTTATCACAAAAGATCTATTAATTTTGGTCTTCGTTTCAAGTAATTTTATGAGCAGTAATTTTTCTGAGTGTTTCTTTACGTCTTGAATGCGCAGATTTAACATTTCTGAAGAACGACAAGCTCCACATATTCCAATTATTAAACATACTGTCTGTGAATTTTTGTCAGAACTAGCAAAAGCCAAGCAAGTTATTTTAACCAGGGTGAAAAATTGTAGGAAATACAAAATATTAAACTTAAACTTACTTTTAATCCGAGAAAAGTATCATCTGGGGCATCGTTTAAAAATTTCTCAACTTGATTTGCAGTAAAAACTTCTGATTTCTTGCTTTTGAACCCAGAAGACTGTATTTTAAGAAATGAAATCAGTTTATGATATTCTTTTATATTTATGTTATGTTTCGTTACCAATACTAATTTTATCATAGAATAAATACTCCACAATGTACTGGGTTGCTTCGTGTTTGAAAATTCCATGAAATAAGACAGCAAAACCGTTTCGGAGAAAGTTTTCGCATTTTTTGAAAGTCTCCATTGATTGAAGGTATCGAACGTTTTAAGATATCTTTCCTTCGACTTTTAGGGCAAAAAACTTAGTTCGGCATTTGAAACAAGGTTTTTTAACTTTTTTGGAGTTAAACTTAAATCTAAAATCATCATCTAATCTTAAATCTTCCTCACTAGAATCACTCATTTTTTTTAGTAATCAAAATCGCACGTAAACAAAACTTATAATTTTGGCGCTTCTAATGTACTTCTTTCACAGGCTTCTTTCTTTGAGTGCGTTCAAAAATTATAATCCTAAATTTGACGATGTAATTTTTTCAATATTTTATTAAACTTTTTTAATGTTTCTGAACTTATAAGTACACTTACAATAATTTGATAAATTTATAAAAAACATTAATCTTAACTTATAAATATTTCTATTCCAAGCATATTTTTTTTTTTTTTTAAATATCTTTAAGACTTTACATAAAAAAATCAGGCAAGGTTAGTTTCTGAACGGGATCATTACTTTCCTCACTGTTCAAACAGTGAGGAAAAACCAACTTTCCTCACTGTTTTCGTAGAGGAAAGACTTCTTTCGTGCGGGAGTGGTGAAAATATCATAATGTGATTTTGGAGCAGCTAACTAGCTTACATTTAATAACATCCATAATATCTATGTTAGACACCCATATCTCTGAAGTAAACATAAAAACTGGATACGAAGACGAAATCTCCTCAGCTGCTATCATACTTTGTGAAGTAACGAGTAGAGGTTTCCTCTTCCTATTCCAGTACCTATTTTCCATCATACTACTAAGATCTGTAATCAAACTCGTAGATATATCATTCGTCCTGGATTGTAACTTTAAACAAAATTTTTGCGAAACGATGAGGTATACTCAATTCGCTCTCCATTACGTGTATCGGAGTCGACTTAATAAAACCGCCGATTATCCTTAAATCTACGTTTTGTAATTTTTCCAATTTATAAGTGTGACTAATTGCAGAGTTATCGTACAAAAAACATCCGTAATCAATTCTGCTCCTAATGAGGGCCATATAAAGTCTAGGCATAAATATAGGGTGAACACCCCATGCCGACCCCGCCAGAACTTTCAGTAGCCGAATTTTTTTTTGTGACCTCTCATACACTTCGTTAACGTTAACCCCATCTTAAGCATTTGTCCAGCCACATTCCTAAATATTTAATATAGTCAACAGTTTTTAAAGTACTATTGTTTACTTTAATGTCAGCTATGAGTTTATCTTGCTGTGCACCAAATTGAATGCAGAAAATTTTTCTTTCGACCCAAGCGGAAGAAGCAACTGTACATAGCTTGATTATATCCAATTTTTATTCGGTTATAGGCACATTTTTTCATATTTTATATTGCGCGCCGTAGTTTATGTCGGGGGAAGTATCTTGAAACATTTTGGCTCATTTGCTCGCAGTAAGAAAGTATAATAAATAAATATCGCTGGACATTACACACTGCGCCATCTAGTACCACACTAAGCAACGAGGCTTGTGTCGTGGGCACCATATAGTTGATGTACTACATAAATACTTTTTAATTGTAAATACATACTATACTATATACTATTATACATATTGTTAACTGGCAACTTAAGAAATTAAAAAGTTACCTTATTATGGTCTCTTCGCCACCATCTTTGCTTATGGTAAAGACTACAATTGATTTTCTTTGCGATTGTAATTAATAAAATCTGTCTACTAATAGTTTGGAAGTAAATAAATACATTAAAACCATCTCCACGTCTCCTTTATTTTTTAAAAAACGATACATGAAGCTGACACACACACATCACATCCATGACTCGGAAACAAATGTCCATGCTCATCACACGAACATTTACTCCTACCGGGATTCGAACCCGGAACCCTAAGAACGTAATGCAGTCTAACTACCGCTGCGCCATTCGGGTCGTCGTAATGATTTAAATCATTGATTTTATAAAAACATCACCCATTTTAAATAAACGATAATAATTTGAAGATAACCTGAACAAGATAATAACAATTAAATAGTATTATTAACAATTTATTTGGGCAAGTAAAACTTTATTGCTAACCATACTTTTCTAGTGACAGTTGACAGATAGAGGTTATTGACGTCACAACGGTCGTCACAACACGGCGCGAGATCAGTCCTGGGTCCAAAATTTTAGATTCTTAAAATGGACTTTATGGTCATAATCTTAAAGTCCATTTTAAGAATTTTAAATTTTTAACGTGATTCATATTATGATTCTGCTAAATCGGTCATTTCAGGCCCGCTGTTCTCATTTGAAACGCATTGTAAAAGTCATTCAACATCATACAATTTTAGTTTTGTAATATTCCAATAGTACAATCACACTATTAAACTAGTATAAAGTTCTTCCTCTTATTTGTTCATTATTTGCTCACATTAAGTTGTTGTATCACGGTAACATTATTTTGCTTTGAACTGACAAGTTACTGAATTCAATTAAATGTCTAAGTATAGTGGCAATATCATTTTTTGCTGCAGCCATAAAATTATTGACTCATTGTATATTTTATAACACATTTGCTCGTAAAGGGTCTCTTATTTCACCAATTTCAATATTGTATTGTATCTCATTACGTACTTGTGCGTTATTGTAATGTAAAACGCACGGTTTATCAAGATGCTCAACAATCCGTCTAAACCGAACGTTACTTTTTTAAATCTTAGCAAAGAGTTTTTATGTCAGTTAAGTGGTCAACATTTTATGAATAAAATTAACTTTGGGAGATGAAATATAATAACTAAACATTTAATTCTTTAATTTAATTAATTTTGACAATTAATTACAACCATTTTTATCTGTAACAAAAACACAAAAATATTAATTTACTTTATTAGTAATGGCTGACTGGCTGTTTTTTGTCTTTGCCTTCAAGAAAAGCGCTGATGCGCGCGCATCGCTAATTTGTGAACAGGTAAAAATTATTTCGCACGCTTTTCTTTTCGATATTGTTTTTATTTGATTTATTTGTTTCCTCGCAAATATGTTACATAATGTACTATTACTTTCTGATTGGCACTTTTTTAATTGCAACCTCATGTATAGGTACAAATCCTTGTAAAAAAGAATATTCTGGAAATACAAAAACACAACGGAAACCAAATTCTGCAATTTCCGAAACTTCGTTATTTTTCATTTTGTTGTCCCTTTTTTAAGTAAGTCTATTTTTATTTTATTTATTTTTTGCACTTTTTACATGGACACATTTAAGTTTACCATTATTAAAAGTAACTAAAAAAATACTGAATTCATTCATTCATCAGAAGGATGATTCAGATTAGCCAAGCTAAAAAGATGATATTGGCAAATGGAACAAACTAACAAGGAAAGTTTAATAAAATAATATAAAAAAGAATCAACAAAACCAAGAAAATGATCTCTTCAACTTTATTGTTCAAGTTTTGAACATGCAATATGCAGCTGGTAATGAAATCTATTCATGTGGATAACGTAAGCCTGCAGATATTCATAGGTAGGTAGGTTCGGTAGGGTAGCTAGTGACGCGTGGCGTGCGCAGACGCAGACGTGACGGTGGAGGAGGGCGCGCCGCTCACGGTGGAGTGTGCGCTGCGCGTGGAGGAGCGCGCCGAGTGGCGGCTGGACGGCGCCGCGCCGCCCGCCGACCTGCGCCCCGCCGGCGAGGCCGCGGCGGCCGGCCGGCTCACGGCGCGCCTGCACGCGCCCGCCGCGCGCGCGCAGCACGCCGGCGTGTACACGTGCGCGCGCCAGCCCGGCCAGCGCGTCCGCGTGCACGTGCGCGCCGCGCCGCACGCGCCCCCTACACACGCGCCCGGTACTCACCTAGTGCACGCATGCCGCCCGACGACCCGCTCCGACACCGCGCTCGCTCGTATCGCACGGTGGGCAGAAAATCGGCTTTCATAGACTTAAGGATTTCAATTTGCAAGTGCTTGATTTTGTGCCGGATATCGCTACAATTAGTAATTATTATATACAAAAATGACACCCGAGCTATTTCTGCTCAAAAACGAAGGAATTATATTTTTTTTTACGTTAACTTTGAATGAAGTTAGTATGAAAATCTAATTATCTCTTAAACGGAGAGTTAAACACAGATATCCTTACAGGTGAAGTAGTAGAAGTAAGTGCTAATTATTTATGATTTTTGTCGCCGATTTTTTGAAACATTTTATGCCGTTTTTTTTTTAAATCGTCAAAATATTTTTATTTATTTTTACATTTGAAACGGTTCTTTTTAGTGTCTAAGTTAAGAACATCGATATGTTATTGACCCTAATATTAAGAATACGTAAAACAAGAAAAATATAAAAAAATGCTGTTTATTCTCTTTTTTTGACATATAATTCTATAAGAATGAACTCGGCTGTCATTTTTGTATATAATAATGACTAATAGAAGCGATATCCGGCAAAAAATCAGGCACTTCCAAATTGAAATCCCTAAATCCATGAAAGCCGATTTCAGCCCACCGGGTATCGGCTGTAACACTCCTGTAAGCGAGCGCCCAGGCGCTTAGACACCTTAACAGTGGTTGCAAATTTCGATTTTGTTTTAGGTAATCAACTTTACTTATTCTCTCATACTAATAACGTTTTGTTTCGTAAAGATAGCCAGGCTAGGACTAGCCACAGTGTAAGTACTAAGTAGGTGCTTATAAAAAACTATAATACTATATAGCACTGTGCGTAGAAGGACGGCCTTGTTTGACGTCGCGTCGCCGTCGCTCGCGTACGGAAGCAAGTAACTCGCGCGCTGCTCGGCCGCTGATTATCAGTGTCGCAATGCAGTGCTACAAGGGTCGCCACGTGTGACGTGTGTCGGACGCACGACACGCACGCGACCGGCATGCGCGTCACGTCACGGCGGCGTGTTAGTTCTGCAAACTACCAAGCAAATGTACCTACTTGACTAATAAAATATACTTAATTGTCTGATTTCATACATAGAAGACAAAAACTAAAATGTCGGTATTTGTTAAGACCACTCTGTGGAACCTATATTAGATTAGAATGTTTAACCCTATCGTAATGTCGGCTACTTTGATACCATTATTGTTAAGCGGGTCGTCTCGCGGTAGGCGCGTGACGTTCGTTGGCTGCTGTTGGCGCCGGCGCAGAGCCGCTTGCAGGAGTGCCGCTACGGTTAGCTGTGGGCTCCTTCCGCACCACACTATTGATTGCCAATTCCTTCGTTTCAACTTGGGATTAGGAACGCATTGCGCCATATTGAGCATGGTCCACGTAGCCGTACTGCCGTACGGGTGAAGGAGCCCACAGCCGGCCGCGCCGGTGCACTAGCACAGGGCCGTGGCCAGAGACAGACCGAGCGAGGCTCTTTCGGGCGCGGACACTCGGCGGACATGCTAGCTTCGCTCTACGTACACGTCCGTAGTTTGAATTATTTTTATATTTACCTAATGCTATTGATTTTTCTTTTCAACAATAATATGTTTTATTTCTGTTTACGTATTGTTTCGTTTTTTAGAGATGACAGTAGTAATAACACAATGATTTTCGCTTACAAGTGGCATATTGCGTACAGTATCGCCATGAACCGCTCCCGGGCCGGTCAGTGCCGCCACAATAGCATCACACTTGGCGCTTCACTCCACATTTTATTTTATTATCTATGTCTAGCTAATGAAGTAACGACGTATTGCAGATTCTATATGCCTGTAGTTAAGCCGTAGTATCTATGTAGGTGTTATTAATTGCAGTGTGATGTTGATTTGTCGCCAGTAGTATCTACTTACTTTACTTATTTAGATAAGGTTGTAGTAACGTTATCTGTGGTAGTGATAAGTACTTTTGATTTAAGTAGCACAATGATGTGAGAAATGCCGAGATAAAGCGACCGACTGAAGGGGATATACTAATTTATTAAAAAATGGTCATGTGATTGACAGGATGGTTTTGCTCCTTTTATTTAATGATTTGAATAGCATTTATCTTCACCAGTTTTTAATCCATGTGCTGAAAAGTATTCAGGACTTGAGGTTGACTTCCACGCCACAAGCGGTAGTTAGACAGATACCCCGGAAACAAAAATAAGTATTGCAATAATAATTAAAGTCCACCCAATCCGTACAATGTAACGTACATTGTACGATTGTCTGCTGGCACGAGCGCAGGCACATTTGCAATGGTGGCTCTTGTCAGCGCCGTAGACAATATTCTATTTCTCAAAGTTTCACTCGAAGCCTCATTTCTAAACTGGCCTCAAATTAGTTGCGCACGACTTCTTCTTTCTTTATCGTGTTGTTAGAGTGCCTAACCTGGTGTCAGAGTTTTTAAGCCGCCCATGGGCCTCTGACTTGGATTAACATGCCGTCGAGAAATATCTCTCAGGCATGCTGGTTTCCTCACGATGTTTTCCTTCACCGAAGCAAGTGATAATTAATACAATACGCACATGAATCCGAAAAATCAGAGGTGCGTGCCTTGGGTTCGAACTCGAGACCTATGACTTGGCAGTCCGACGGCCACACCACTAGGCTATCACTGCTGCGCACGACTGAGGCGACTCTTTCTAGCGATTCTGTTCTGAATCGTGTTTGCATCGCGATAGTAGTGATACAGAATCGTGGTTGCGTGGACGACGGTACACGGTACACAGCCAGAGCGCCAATGACTCTGCTAGTGACGGCGCGTATGCTTGCAGGTGAGACTACGCCAACGCCGGCGGCCGCGGGCTCCGACGTGCCGCTCGCTCTGACCTACTACGACGTCGGCCGCTTCTTCTCCTTCAACTGCACCGTGCCGCGCACCGCGGATTCCAGCTACGTCTGGTGAGTCACCACATCACTAACTCCCACCGCCCACTATTTAACCCGTTGATACCTGCAATGACCTGGTGCTAGTATCAAAGAGATAATAATCTGCAAAGTTACATAAGACAGCACAGCTAGATCTAAAACGCTCACCTTTTTTATTATTTTGAAACGTTGCTTAAGGTGAAAGCATCAGGATAGCCCGCGAAATTCATTTCGCGGGCTGGTTGGAGCATCCACCTTAAGCATTTTTCAATAATAAATAATGTGTGCCGGTCCTTCTGTCGTTTGTTACCGCTTACCGCGTCACGTCAGTCAATAATAGGAGGACGCATTTCAACTGTCAGTTATAGAGTAGTTCCGATTTCCGATTCTCTAAACGTTCGATTCACAGAATGTCTAGCTCAAAACGCCCGATTCGCAGATTGTCAGGTTCTATGTCCGATTCGCAAAATGGCCTAGGCTAACATACCTATTTTTGATTGATTTCTTGTGCGTGTGTAGATATTCTGCCATTAAAAAAACCTGGCATTGTGAGATCGGAAAATTAAAACTCTAACGACCTATTTTTAACAAAAATAATAATTATTTCAACTTCCATCCAAGTAACGAAGCAAAAGCATACAATTTCAACGAGGAAACCGCAATTTCGCGTTTTTTTGTAACAGGCCCCATAAATGACGAAACTTATCCAACATGGAATAGAATCGCGTTTTCGTCTAGCGAAATAGTTGCAGTTTCTTAAAATTATTGTAAGGACTGTTTTGTAAACGAACGCGGAACCAAATACTAAAAACACGCTAAAGTGGACAAGTAAAGGTTTGAGACAAAGTTGCAAAACTGAACGGAAGCTACGGTACCTCTACTACAAAAACAAAAATGTCAATAAAAATATAATAATTACTCTAGTCGGCTAAAGAAATGTATTTATAATTCAAAAAAGAATCCAAATATAAATATATTCATACTCATGACAATAAAAGCCACATGGACCGTCATTAAAAATGAAATAAATAATAACACTCACAAAGACACTATACACTGTATAACATTAAATGATACTTAATATAATTACAGATCCTGTACAAATGGCCAATATATTTAATAACCATTATGTAAATTTAACGGCCAATACATACGGCCCTTTAAATAATGACGACCTGATTAGTAAATGAAATTTTAAATTTTCATAAAAATTGCGTTCCCCCAAGTCTCATACAACTTAAAATACTTTCAAAATCGACGTTACTTCTGATTTTTTTTTATCGAGCAAAATGTTAATTATTGTGTTTTTACCACAAAAATTACTAGATCAAACATCTATCTGTACTATATATTTTTTTCCGAATTGAAATATGGTGATTTATCTGGAAAAAACTCGATCTAGAAACGTAAATTTCAAACAAGGGCCCCTTAATGTATCAAAGTTCTATACTTAAATAAATAAACAAACCCTCTGGTGGAACGACGGAGCCGCAATCATGTTTTAAGCAGGTTTCAACATGTAGAAACCTGTCGAGAGGCCGCTCCCTTGTTCCACGCATTATTATGGGCCAAATTGGCGGGGGGTGCGGGGCGCGGAGCAGGGTACCGCCGGCCCGCACGCTAAACTTAAAATGTATAAATAGAGGGCCCCCCATCACAGTCGACTAGCCACTCCGATCCAGCCTGTCCCCTTGCTGTCCTCTCCCAGGGACGCCCTAACCCGAGGCCCGTACCCCGCAGGGGGTGCCCTTAGCGTGTAGTCGCTTAGTTTGTAAGTTTTTTGCCCTGGCTGGAGGCCTTACACTTAAGGCACCCACAGGAAAGTCCGGTTAAGCAGACGACAACCTCTCAGGTTGAACTGCGAGATGCCATTCGACAAAAAAAAACACAGTCGTCTAGAATCTCTCAAATTGTAACAACGTGTTACCTCTAAAGAAAATTAAACAACGTGATTCATCAAGAAGTCTTACAGTAGCCGACCAATACAGTTTACGGTCCACTACAGTTAGTCCTTCGAGCCGGATACAAAAAGTCAGCTGCGTAAGTGAACTTAGAATTTTCGATGGCACAATTCGAAACTATAGGTATGACGGCAGAGTGATGAAAAAAACCAAGAAAGCAATTTTGAAGAAACTTAAAAGTGCAGTCTTGGTTTTTTGAAAAAGCTGCCTGAGCCAGGAATCGAACCCGATCCCTTTTGTAAAAAAAACATCCTGTATTAATTACACTGATCGATAGAGTCGCTGATAAGGATCAAATTCTGCTAAGGAATACTTTGTGTAAAATCAGTGTTCGTTTTTGCAGTAATTAAGATTTTTTTATTTTTAAGGAAAATTGAAAAATAAGTAATAAGTATTTTCCCTTGATTTGTCATAGCATTTTTGTTCCCAGTATTTGATCTAGATCGGTTCTAGATAGGTTAGAGAAATAAAACAAGGTGGTGTTTTGGTTAAGAAACGGTTTTAAATCCTGATTAACCCAAAAAAAAAAATGGTTTTATTTATCCTCAAAATCGAATCTAGCCTAATATGTCTTCAAAATCCCAAGTTCATTTACGCAGCTGACGGATGTTCTCCCACTTACATGCAGGCTGCTATTCATACTGTTGGCCGCAATGAGAACTGTCACTGGATAACATTTGTTACGTCCTCTTCACGTGTCTCGTGTCTGTCGCAGGAGGAAGAACGGCACTCTGGTGGAGGAGATACCCGACCTGCGCGACCGCTACAAGGTGGAGGACTCTGTGTTCCGCATGACCGTGCGCACCAACGAGGACGACTACGGCAACTACTCGTGCGCAGTCGGCGGCGCCACGCCCGCGCTGGCCTGGGAGCTGCGCGGCCGCCCGCACGCCAAGCTGCCGCCCAACACCAACGTCGTCGAGGGCCAGAAGCTCAAGCTGGTGTGCAAGGTACGAGCCGGCCCGCCCCGCCCCCCCCACCCCACCCACTCACACACTCACCGCCCCCCTCTGTCCGCAGGTGGTGGGCAAGCCGTACCCCGACGTGAAGTGGCTGGTGTCCAACTCGTCGGAGGAGGGCAACCAGTCTGACGTGAGCGCCGTGCTGGGAGCGCGCGCGCAGCTGTCGCGCTCGGAGCAGGGCGTGGACAACGGCGAGCTGGTGCTGGAGGCCGCCGTGCGCGCCGACGCGGGCGTGTACACGTGCGCGCCGACCGAGGGACTGGCGGCGCCCACGGTGCTGCGCGTCAAGGACATGTACGCGGCGCTGTGGCCCTTCCTGGGCATCTGCGCCGAGGTGTTCGTGCTGTGCGCCATCATCCTGGTGTACGAGAAGCGCCGCACCAAGCCCGAGCTGGACGACTCGGACACCGACAACCACGAGCAGTGAGTGCGTCCGCTCCCGCGGCCCGCCCCCCCCCCGGCCCGCCCGCTGGACGCTCACGCGCTCTGCTTGTGTGTTGCAGGAAGAAGTCGTAAGCGTCGTCGCGCGCGGCGGGACGCGGGCCGCAGCCAGTCGCCTTGTTGACTTTGTGATCGTTGTTATGTTTCGTTCGCAATAGATTTATATGTATCTCCTCACGTTGACGACGGCACGTTCCGCCCGGCCGGCTTCACTCCCGCGCGTTTCTTGTCTTTCCTGCGCCTGTCGCCCGGCGCGGGACGAGCCGCTAACTAAATATATTATAAATTAATCCGAGACTAAAGTACAAACCGAAAGGCACGCTCTACAGCGTTCTTTCTTGTCTAAACACTAAAATGCAATGACTAACCTCCAATGATACTGTTTGTACCATAGCTTTGTAATATATTATGCGCTGACTTCTGTGTACTTATAATTTTGTAGATATTTTTACTAATCGGTTAAAATAATGCTCCTCACTGCTATTGTAAATGATATCCATATTACGTATTCGGGCGGCAGACAGTCTAGCAGCTGAAGCTCCTACGAGTCAATAATACATGTCGCGCTCTCCCTTACAAATGTTTTCTTAATTATTTTCTTGCAGCCGCTCGACGCCGACCATAATTATGTATTGTGAAAACCAAAACAGTAGATTATTATTATTGTAATAAATTATTATGTTGGTACCACTGTTTCATTTTAGGTTTTAGAACAACCTTAATGACTCGTTCCTTTTTTGGACAGGCTCATTGTGGCGGAGTGAGGGTAGTACACAACTCGCGCAGGTGGACATGCGTGTCATTTAGTGGTTTCAGACTAGCGTATTTGTTTTAAACTTTAAAGTGCAAATTTTTGTTCCAGTAGGGCGTCCCCCCTCCCCTCTAGGGCTAAACAGCTGGCTTGAAAAATCTGATAAAATTCATGATGATGATGCATTTCATGAACTTTAACCTATTCACCGCCGCGGACTTCAAAAGAAGTTCCAGATTTTCGTGCCACCAGCGCCACTTCATTAGAAGCTCTTCTATTTACTACGCTATAAAAATAAATTTACTGTATTTAACAGGATTTTTCATTGTATTATTTAAAATAGCACTTTCTATTCCCTGTTTTGTATTTTTCCACACAAAAGAAGCCCTTATTGTCTTAAAATTGGCAAAAACAAAAACTCCGAACATTTTTAATGTCCCCAGAACGCCAAGGACTTTAGATATAGTCGGCCAGTGATGTGACGTTAAAGTTATCACTGTTTGATTTCACCCGTTGAAATATTTATAAATATTAGTATAGAAAACAATTTGAGGTCAGTAAAATATGAAGTTAGTTATGGAAGCACCACCGATACAAATTGTGCGTATGTCAGCATAAGAGCGGACCTACATCGCGGTACTTGCGTGTGATAAAATTGTTGTCTAGATTTAAGTTTAGACCCTAGGACCACACTCCGTGTGCGCATCCGAATCTGTAAACACGTTGCCACATATTCAATATTATCAATTTATAAAAATCTCGTCTAAGACGCTCCCAATCCTGACTGGCGCAGCCGGTAGGATCACTGAGGAAGCTGTCCCGCGTTGACTAGTGATTTTTCGCGAATAGACTTCCCGAAGTGGTCCAACGAACCAAACAAATATTGTCAGCGACGCGACTTTGAGCCGAGAGCTGATGATGGGCGAGGCAGGCTGGTGAGTACGACTTTTCACCTCCTTTCTTATACCTCATATAGTCATATCCATCATACCCCTTGTTAACTTGGAATTGGACATTTTCCATTTTGACTGTTATATGGTTTTCTTAAATTAATTATAAGTGCCTAGTGTAAAAATACATGAAATAGTCAAATAAAAATATATAGAAAGATAAAAATAGAGTGATAGAATATTATTAGAGTTTTATATTGTAACATTAGTTATAACATAATCTTATTGAGTTCTAAGATATAATTAATAATTATAGGTAACTAGTTATAATTATTGTAACAAATAGGTAGAGTTCGTAGAGTTAATTTCAACGTAGAAACTTATCACAAATTATCGCCGAAATGTCGGAAATTAAACTTATTCCCAATGAATTATATAAAATTCTCCCAAGTTTCGATGGCAATAAACGCCATCTGAATTTGTTCTTGCGTAAATGTGAGTACATAATTCAAAGCTGAGCGAAGTGTCACAGTATAGGTAAGCGTGCAGTACAACAACTTATTTTATTAAATTGTCAGCTTGATTTATTATAATACTGTAGTAATTGCGAAAACCTAACATTTATATAAAATAAATTAATTTGAATGGATATTGTAAATGTAAAATGCTGCGAGTCAAGATTTATTCAATTATGTGACTAAGTTTCTTACATTGTTTTTGTCTCACGAAGCGACACGCGCTTTATTTGTTGTATCTGTCACCAAACAGTTCACAATCTTTCGAGTTTACAATCTCGCGAGATAGATTATAATCTAGAGGTATTTAAAATTTTACGGTGTAAAAACACCCTGTGATTGTCTGCGTGAAGACGAGTAGCGTCATTACATGACACACACACACACACACTTCCGACTTCTTTATTGTCAGTTTTATTTTTTTTAATTTTTTGTTGTAATTTTTTATAAAAATATTTGCTAAGCATTTATTTTACATGATAATAGGAGTATCCCCAATAAAATGGAACTTAACATACCTAACTGTCGAAATGTGGGTGTATTGTACACATCTGCTTACCCGCTCAGGGCATACAGGCGTGATGGTTTGTTATGATGTTGTGTAAACAATAAACATCCAAGTGATTGCTGCAATCGCGGTTAAATTGCTGTAACTTTTTGAAGAGTTCCGTTGTCTGTCTCTGAAACTCATAATCAGATCCATATGAAATTTAAATGGGACCAACTTCGGGGTATACCCTTTCTAACAAAAAAGAATCATCAAAATCGGTTCACATACGACGAAGTTATGCGCGACACATAAAAAAAAATATATAAACGGTCGAATTGAGAAACCTTCTTTTTTTGAAGTCGGTTAAAAATGTATTTCTACCATATACTAACAAATGGCAAAAGCAACTACGATTAAATAATATTTTAATCCAACCTTCCGCACTTTATACCTAGCCACTTGTTTTTATTTTTATTCCCCTTACTTCACAAACAAAGGAATAAAATTAATAACAAAAAACTTTCTTGCAAAAAATAAAACCGACTTCAAAAAACAAAAAAAGTGAAAAATACTTTTAGCTTCAGAAGTCGGTGACTTGTTTGTTTGATTCCGTTTTTTCTGCCACCATTTGTCACATTTTAGTTGTAATATCCTATACAAATATTTGCTGTGCAAACTTCTATCTTAATTAGGTATTATTTTTGTACGAACAGAACATTTTAGCATATTGAACCATTTGAAGGAAGCCCAACTAAACGTAACTACTGTAAATCCTTGAGGAATTCCCTCGACTGTCTATGGTCCCCATCATCAGACCTGTAATGGCACTTATAACCCATATGGGTGCAAAGGTCTCATCAATAGAAATGAATTAAATCCAAATACAAGGTAGCTACTGTAAAACATTGAGGAGTTCCCTTGTCTGTTCTTCGTCTTTATCATCAGACCCCTAATGATAGCCACAACCCATCTAGGTGTAAAGTTCTCATCAATACAAATTAATCAAGCCCAAACACCCGATTACTGTTGTGAATCGTTGAGGAGTGCCCTCCACTATCTTCGGGTTCCATCATGATATCGACTCCAGACCTTTATTAAATAGTAGTGCTTAATGCGCAATGAAAAAAAATAACAAACGCACTAGTCGCACTACGTTTTTTAAAGGTTCCCCTCGATTTCTCTGGGATGCCATCATCAGATCCTGGTTTTCTGATCATGGTACCACTCTTGAAATATCTTCTTACCAACAAAAAAAGAATCATCAAAATCAGTTCATAAACGACGAACTTATCATAAGGTCAAATTGAGAAACCTCCTCCTTTTTTTAAGTCGGTTAAAAAATACCATACCATTATATTTACACTACGATCTATGAATAAATCGTTCGATAAATCAGCGGGACAGCCGTGCGCCAGCAAAAGGGACATAGGTCCTACCTCGTCAAGGCCCGGCGGGCGACTGAATCCACGTACGCAAGCCGCTGTATTATACAGGGTGGAATTTTTCAATGCCACCTGGAGGGAAAGTACTCTAAATACTGAAGATAGCAAATTTTACTCAAAGAAAACATTCCTTTATTTTTAAAAAGAAACAAATCTGCATTCACAGTTTTTCGAAAATTCGTTTGCCACATTCGGGCATCGAACCCGGGATGGATCGACTAAAGTTCGAAAAAATAATATTCTGTACCTTTTTGACAATCGATAGGGTCAATCATATGGATCAAATCTCTCTAACAAACACGATAAATTAAATGAAAGGAAAACCATGAATAAAAGTGCCATAACTTATTGAACTTATCCCATTGAATTTATAACTTATTTAGATTTCATGATTTTCTCGTCATTTAATTTATCATGTTTGTTAGAAAGATTTGATCCATATGATTGCCCCTATCGATTGATGTAAAAAAAAGTAAAGGATGTTATTTTTTAGAACTTCAGTCGGTTCGATACCCGAGTGTGGCAAGCGAATTTTCGAAAAACTGTGAATGCAGATTTGTTTCTTTTTAAAAATAAAGGAATGTTTCCTTTGAGTAAAATTTGCTATCTCCAGTATTTCGAGTTCTTTCCCTCCAGGTGGCATTGAAAAATTCCACCCTGTATAATAATTAATTATTAAAAGGATTAAACTCTTTTGCAAAATGTAACCACAAATAATTGTTCTATATGTTATTTACTTTGCTTAGATATTTTTTTTTGAAGTAAATTTTCATTTTCTTCAGGAAAAATAAGAAAAACATAAAAAAAAAATCGAATTAGGCTCCTGTTCGGATTTTTTTTTATCGAGTGAAGTTTTCGGTATCATGTTTTGAACCACAAATTATCAAAGTAGATATAGTCAACATTATATCTAAGTCTAAGTCAGTATTATACCTATCTATATTTTTTTTGCTTTAAAAAATTATGATTTGTTAGTTTACTATTGAATCAAAGTTATGTAAAATTGGTAAAATTTAGTCTACCTGCCCTTAACGGGCGACGCAGCAGCGCTGATAAGCGAGCGCGTAGACATCCGGACGTGGGCGGAATTCAAAGAATTATTTGAGACTAGCTGACCCGCGCAACTTCGTCTGCGTCATATAAGAGAGACAGAGAGACGGTTAGAGAGAGTGTGAGACACCCTTAAAAGATAGACATAATAATGCTATCGCGGACTTATTATAGAACTTTTTAAGAGGAACAATTCCGTCATACAAGATTGTTGCGTAACTTTAACCGTTTACGCAGCGCTTGCAACGAAAGATCTCAAAAGGAATATTTTTTTAAAGGAACATTTTTCATTGATGCTTTGCTCCTATTGATCGTAGCGTGATGTTATATAAACGTTGTAACGTTGTTGTTCGTTGTTGCCTTTTCCGATAAATGGGCTATCCAACACCAATAGATACTTTCAACTCGAACCAGTAGTTCCTGAAATTAGCGTGTACAACCAACCAAACAAACACTTCAGTTTTATAATATTAGGTATAGTATAGAATCAAATAAGTAACAATTTTATTTCTCTGAAATATTTGCATCAATCGCTAAAATATTCAATTTTTCTAATTATGGGCTTCCCTCGCCAGCCTCCAGTCAGTCTTACGTTATCATCCTTAACTTGATGACAGTCATACTCCAGCTAGGTCGCAAGTTCTTATCAAGGTGCATAGAATGAGCCCAAACACGATACAGATGCTGTAAACTCTTGATGACCTCTTGCAACTGCCTTCTGTCTCCATCGTCAGACCTTCGATGAAAGTCATACTCTAGCTAAGTTTAAAGTTCCCATCAAGGTCCATGAAATCAGTCCAAACACGAAATAGCTGCTGCAAACTGTTGCGGACCTCTTGCAACTGACTTTTGTCTCCATCGTCAGACCTTCGATGACAGTCCAGGCAGGTTAAAAAAGCAGGCAGGCTTAAATTCTCACCAAGGTGCATGAAATGCGGCCAATAGCAATATAGCTGTAAATATAATCTACGTAAACTGCGTATGGATTATTGATTATTGCGAATAGCACAGCACAGTTCTTGCACGGCAAGAACACGTGAATTTGTTATCCCAATTTATTTGGGGTCGGCGCAGCATGATTCTGTTCTTCTTCTATACTCCTCTATTACTTTATGGAAAAATATATTTCACGAAAAAAATATATAGAAACGCAAACAATTTAAATACAAAAAGAAATCTATGAAATCTCACAACATAAAAAAAAAAACAAATCATAAAAAGTGAAAATAATGTTGGGGGGTTTGTACTTGCAACCCCGTAGTATACAGAGCGGTGATGAAACCGCTAGGCTATTTACTTCGTTGACATAAGCTACAAATAGCCGTTTTCATGTATTACGTCATGACTGGAACGTCAAACAATTGAAGTATACGGACATAATGCAAAATTGCCTACCCCCTTAAGGAAGTAGCGTGATAATATATAGCCTAAATATTGAAGAAGCCTTTAAAGAAATCTATGCAGTAGTTTTGACCTGATACACGCACAAATATTTCGTACCAACTACAAAATAGCGGAACTCAAGAACATCAGCTTTCCTCGGTTCCGCTATTTTGTGCGTATTCACCTCAAAAATCAAATTCCAGAAAACTGAGAAATTATATTTACCTGTATTAGATATGAAGTATATGTAACAACTCTAAAAGGTTACACTTTATTGGTTTTGATTGTATAGTAGATATGAGCGCCGATGGCCAATTCCGCGGCGGCGGCGTGCCCTGGAAAGGAGACAATTTTTTTTGTTTGGAGAACAGGCCACCTCTTAAATTGTAGCGTTTAGTAATGAAACGTATATTGATTTCTTCCTTATAATCTCTAGATTACAGTGGTAATATTAGCTAAGCCTTGTCTAACCGGAATGCTGAGAAATTCGAAAATGAAAACGTGAATCTAACAATAACCTCAAAACGTGCGATATTGTCGAAATGGATATGTTTAACCGGTATTTAGTAGTTCGCTGTTAAATAACAAAAGTAGTATAAAACAAAGTCACTTATCCATGTCTGTAATACTTGAAAGATTTTGATAGGATTTTCACGATTTGATAGACTGAAATATGAGAAAGAATTTATAATTCATTTCGAATAGTGCGGCATCGCCTAGAATTTACATTGAAACTTTCCTCGTGAATCAATTTATTTCGTCATCGTCATCATCAACGTACAACAGTCCACTGCTGGACATAGGCCTCCTCAATCCCACGCCATTTAACTCGATTCTCAGCAAGTCTCATCCAGTTGCTACCATAGGTTGCTACCAGCCACCCTGCGAAGATTGTCTCTCCACCAAGCCTGAGGGCGTCCCACCTTACGTTTGCCGATTCGCGGTCTCTCAAGAACACGTCTACCCCAACGGTCATCGGTTCTATATACGGCTAACATGACCAGCCCATTTCCACTTCAGTTTATTAATTCTGTGAGCTACGTCGACAGCTCTGGTTCTCTGTCGGATCACCTCGTTCCGGTTGCGATCCCTCAGAGATTCCAAGCATAGCCCGATTTATTTAATCGAATCAATTGCATCTAAATACTTTCAGTAAAAAGTTCCGAGGAAAATCACGGACTAACAAACAAGCATGGTGTGGAACTTTATTTCTTTTAATCTGATTAAGTATTCGGCATAGGCACATCCCAAACACCATTATAGCCACAATGACTAGATGATATAACAAATATGCTTCTTTATAATATTATATCTACACTGATAAATAATAATATTTATCAGTGTAGACATAAGCAAATAAGATGTCTAAGCTGGTCGTGTAAGAAGGAAAAAAACCACATATACTTAAAAAAATATATTTATTTATTTATTTCTGTTTTTATTACACACACAAAAATATTACTTGGTGCAATGGTATCCACTGATATTTCTTTCCTCGGAGTCAACAAGGACAGCATGTGTTTGGTGTGCTCTTAAAATTGAAGATCCACATGGAAAGCAAACATTGAATGTGCAGTATGAATACTTTCATTCAATAACATTAGGCAGTTTCCACAAACTGCATCTAGTGGGTATAACTGTAAAGGAATAAAATAAGTTAAGAAACATAACACTTTTTTTCCACTACCCTCCTTCTACTACAGTCTGATAAAAATATAAAATTATTTAGTCGCGTTTTAATCTCTCAAGCCACGAGTATAATTTAAAGAATGTACCTGTCTTATTTCTTATTAGTTCATTACACGATAACTAAATCCTAAAGGGTGCAGTTGTGACCAAGAACTAGTAAACAATGAGAAATTGGAATAGGCGGGTAAACTCGCACTATATCTACTAAAACTATTCTAACTTTTTTTCATGGTATCCTCTTAGCTACAACACAAGGATGCGACGTAAATAATATAACTAAGATCACATTATCAAAGCTTTATCACCACTCACCTCGCGAGAAATCCAAACACATACTTACCTATACAAGTTGGCAGACGTCGTTAAAATCTTACTGCACAATTGACACAACGACTTTGTGGAGTATGCGCTGTACTTGCAGATGTCATTTTCGTAAATATTTTTTAATAAATAAATCGAAATAAACGGAAGAAGTAAATATCAAATGGAGTTGTCCGTCAAGATTGAAGTGCGTCAACCACCAAAAAGACGGATTTACAACGTTCCGTGCCAAGACGATTTTTTAAATCATCTACGAGATTTTAGCGTAATCATTTAAAAGTAGTAATAGAAAAAGTTCACAGTTTAATACTATTTATTTTCATATATTCTATTCTATTTCTATTATAATTAAAGCAGATATTGTTACCACTGGGTACCGTACGTTTTTTTGTAAATGTAAAAAACGTCCCTGTTCACGTGAGTATTTTCTGTGAAATGACATTGACCACAACAGGAATGATTTGACTCGCCAAAACATATCATAATTTATCTTATTTATTATGATTTTATGATTCCGGTTACGTTTCAATGTAATATTTCGTTTATTACTATAATAAAACGGTTACTTTTTTTGGTGTAATATGAATAATAAACGCAACATACAAGCAGGGGGCCTAAAAAAAATTGTCTCCTTTGCACGGCGGCGGCGGCGTCGCGGCGGCGCGGCATGGCCGGCCGTGGGCCTTAGTTTTTTTTTTATTATTAGGGAGAGATTTATTAAAAATAACAAAGAAACCATATTGTTGTTACAAAAAAAGTTTACAGTCTTCTAAATAATAATTGGAGATCACGTTTACTGAAAAATAATCATTTCAGCATTTTGAGTTGAAGTGAAACAGATTTTTTTTAATTAGAGCACTATCTATTTAAATAATAAAAACTATTAAAAAAAATCGAAAATAGAAGTATTTAATTAGTATCTTATATTTTGTTCATCTTTGATCTTATTATTTACATTTTTAAATATTTCTTATAAAAAACATATAAAAACATTTAAAAATAGTAGTCCGCCGGTGTCGGGAGCATGGTCCAAGCCACCGGTGGTTAGGGCTGCACAGACAGGAACCTCCTCACAATGCGAGCCGTATCAAGGAGTACTGCCTTCTGAACCAGGCCCTTGATCCAACCGCCTAAAGAGAGCTTCCATAGATGCTCATCGAAGCTCTTGGCTATAAGGCCATTGGCCGTCACGACAATCGGCACAATGATAACCGAGTTCATATTCCACATGTCGCGAACCTCGTGTGCCAAGTCCAGATATTTTATTTGTTTCTCTTTCTCAGCTTTCACGAGGTTCTCGTCACGCGTAATGGTAACATCGATTATCATTATGCGGCGCGCTGATCGGTCTATCACCACTATGTCAAGCTTATGGCGACAATAGTCCTGTCAGTAATGATAGACCGATCCCAGTACAGCGTGACATGGTCTTTCTCGAGATCTGGGTTGGGCACTTACTTGTAGTACGGTACCACAGATTCCACAAGTTTATATTTCAAGGCAAGTTGCTGGTGTATAATCCTGGCTACTTGGTTGTGCCTGTGCAAGTACTCGCAGTTAGCCAGACGAGAACAACCAGAAATAATATGTCTGATCGACACACCCGGAAGGTGGCATGCCCGACACACGTCAACCGTTCCGTCCTTCATAAAGTATTTCCGGTACGAAGTCAGACAAAACCTTCAGTTTCCCCAAAGAGATCGCCGAAACGTAACCAGGACACGGACTCTAGAAAATCCACATCGGGCCCATGAAGAGCCCGGTAGAAGCACCCGTGAAGTTCTTTGCCTTGCCATACTTCCTTGCGGTCATCGGTGGTAAGTACTTCAGGTTTGGGCCAGTTCTCTTTAGCCATGGACAGCGGGGTGAGGCCCTTGTCCACTGCGACCACAACTCGGTGCATACCCACTTCGGCTTTTAATAAATATTCTCTCGAGACTGCACACCTCGCGGTTTTGGAGGGTCTTCGCGTTTAAAAAGCCTCGACCTTCGCACTTCCGCGGGATGTGCAGTCTCATCACCGATGATCGTGGGTGATGCATCCGGTTTTCGGTCAGCAGTGTACGAACTCTTCTCTCCAGGGCGTCGAGTTCGGTCCGAGTCCATTTGAGTATGCCGAAAGAGTACATTAAAACCGGCATGACCCAACCATTGAAGGCGCGCACCTTGTTCCCCCCTGAAAGAAGGCTATTTAATACCTTCTTCAGGCGACCGAAGAAGCGCTCCCTCAACGATTGCTTTATGTCAGTTAATGCCTAACGCTTCCGACATACCCAAATACTTATAGCTTTCGGATGAAGAAAGAGATCTTAGGTGTATGGAGTCCGAGAGCTGAAGACCCTCGGATTCCATAATCTCCCCTCGCTTTACATACATGACAGCACATTTGTCCACACCAAATTCCATCCTGATGGCGCTACTAAAAGTTTCAGTTACTTTAAGTAGCTCCATCAGTCGCAATTTGTTGGGGGCAAAGAGTTTCAGATCATCCATGTAAAGCAGGTGAGATATAACCTGACCATCTTTCCTCAACCGGCAGCCTAGGCCTGAATTCTCCTTGGAGGCCTTGGAGGATTCAGAGCTAAACAGAACCAAAGTGGACTCAGACTGTCGCCCTGGAATATTCCCCGCTTAATCCATACAGGCTCATCGCTCCCCTGGATCTGTCGACATCCTGGATATCGAAGGACCGTCTTCCATTGCCCCATACATAACTCAAGGAAGGCGCGTAGAGTTGCATCTATATTTTGTACAACTCCTGCACCCTCATGAGCCACGTATGTGGCACTGAGTCATAGGCTTTCTTATAATCTATCCAACATCTCGACAGATATTAGCGGGATCGACGAACCTGTTGGCATATGTTTTGTTTGTTGTTAACACCACACAACAATACACGTTTACTCGGTAAAATATTCGACTCGACTGCGTTAGCGACGAGTGTGGCGAAGCGACTAAAGTACCCGTCACGAGAAGCTATAAATTATGTAAACAAACATCTTTTACTAAGTAAACATTTTATACTGCGAGATAATAATAAATTGACCATATTCAATCGACATGAAATATAGACGGGTTATATGAAAGTAACAACCTATTTAATTTAGTCGGATCATATTTTAACGACGCAAAGCGCTATCGTTTGTGTTTCTTGGTACCGGAACTCGTCCGTCGCAGGGATTGTAAACTATCGGGACGCCATTTTGAAATAAACGCGTCATTCGAGTTTCGAATGCGTACGAGTTTGTTTCATTGCTTTGCATATATCGCGGATCTGGTTGTTATTGTTAATTTTGTTATTGTTTCGTTATCACTTTTTTATTGTTGTTACTTTAATTGTTGCGTTAATTTTATTTGTTATTACGTCTAATGGAGCCAGTAGCCAGTACATCTAAGGAAATAAATTCGCCACGAAAAAAACGTCAAAAGGTGCGTAATACAATTTATCTAAAATATATAATAAGTAAAAAGAAAGAGTTGTTTGTTCAAACGCGCTAATCTTTGGAAACTTAAGGTTAATATTAGAAGTAGGTTTTAAATTGTGAAGTAATTGGTTAGGTTAATTGGTATACCTGGAGATATAGCTTGAGCTTCGTGTGACAAGTGACTACAGGTGATTTTTACAGGTGACGAGCTTTACGGCTAATGAGAAAAATATGGTGATCAACGTATATAAGTACGTGAAAGATAATTGGCCATCGAATGAATATCCCTACAAAACCGAAATAAATAAAAAAACAGCATCGATTTTGGGAATTGGCATAGCATCTGTGTTTAATATATTAAAAGAATATAAATCAGAAGAGGGAATAAAATCACCTATCAAGTCTAAAGACAGGCCTAAATTTTATCAGAAAGTAGACGATTTTGATAAATCCGTAATTAGGAAAAAAATTCACAGTTTCTTTTTAAATGGCCAATTACCAACAATTCCCAAGATTCTTCAGGCAGTCAATGACGATGAAGATATGCCAAATTTTTGCGAAACAACTCTCAGGCGGCTAATAAAGCATTTAAACTTTAAATATATAAAACGACAGCGAAATAACGCACTTATTGATAGAGATGACATAACAATATGGCGGCGAAAATATTTGAAATCTATTAAAGACTATAGACAACAAAATCGCCAGATATTTTACATGGGTGAGACATGGGTGAATGCAGGTTAGTGTGTGTTTTTTTTATTGCAGTGAAACGGCAGACTACCACTCGGTTCGCCTGATTGTAAGCAAATGCCGTCGCCTTTACCGTGAAGTGATGTGTATGATACTGCAAATCTATTTGCAAAATATAACCCACGCGCCGCCGACCTTGAGACATTAGTTCTTAAGGGCTATCACAAGTGTGTATTAATAATAATGTACTTCAACTCTTTCACTGCGCAAGACGCTAATTAACAAATGTTTAATTGTTTTTACAGGACATACCGTAAATAAAACTTGGGTAGACAAACAAGTTAAAAGTAAGAAGCAGGCTTTCCTAGAAGGACTTAGCATTGGTGCACGTAACCCAACGTCAAAAGGTAAACGATTAATAATTACCCATATCGGCAATGAGAACGGTTTTGTAGAGGGCGGTGAAAATATATTTGAATGCAAGAAGACGGGAGATTACCATGAATCAATGGATGCAACACAACTTGGAGAAAATGCAGTAGTGGTAATGGACAATGCACCATACCACTCAAGGCGTCTTGAAAGAATTCCTACTACTGCCTGGAAAAAAAATGATATACAAAATTGGCTTGTAAGTAAGAATATTTCTTACGACGACAATGAAATTAAGACTGAATTACTGCTAAAAGTAAAAAATGTTAAAGACAATTTTAAAACTTATGTAGTGGACGAGCTCGCAAAAAAATATAAGGTGGAAGTATTGAGACTCCCGCCATATCATTGTGAGCTTAATCCAATTGAGCTAATTTGGGCCAACGTAAAAGGATATGTTGCTCGCAAAAATCCAAATTTTAAACTTGACGAGGTAAAACAATTATTACAAGAGGGACTGCAGCAGATTACTTCGGAAAATTGGAAGCGTTGTGTGGAGCATGTTATCAAGGAAGAAGATAATTTTTATTCCAAAATCGATGAGATGATTGATAAAACTGTAGACAGCTTCGTGATACATGTCACTGATTCTGACACAGAAATGGAAACATCTGAATCTGACGAATAATTATTCTTAAATAATATATGTTAATTAATATTTGTTACTTAATAATTTATTAAATCTTAAACAAATTCATTTTTTTTGTTGGTCCAAATGTTCCAAATGTTGAATGCCCATGTCACACCCACTCCTATCAAAATCGGAGACTCTATACTCGAAGTTGTAGACGATTATGTGTACCTGGGACAAACGGTCCAGTTAGGTAGGTCTAACTTCGAGAAAGAGGTCAATCGTCGAATCCGACTCGGCTGGGCAGCGTTCGGGAAGTTGCGCGGTATCTTCTCGTCCAACTTACCGCAGTGTCTCAAGACGAAAGTCTATGACCAGTGTGTGTTGCCAGTGATTACATACGGGACCGAAACGTGGTCGCTCACAATGGGCCTCATCAGAAGGCTTAAAGTCACCCAAAGGGCAATGGAGAGGGCTATGCTCGGAGTTTCCTTGCGCGATCGAATCAGAAATGAAGACATCCGCAAGAGAACCAAGGTTACCGACGTAGCCCGAAGAATTGCCAAACTTAAGTGGCAGTGGGCAGGTCACATTGCTCGCAGAACGGATGGCCGATGGGGCCGAAAAGTTCTGGAGTGGCGACCGCGAACCGGAAGACGTTGCGTTGGAAGACCTCCCACTAGGTGGACCGATGACCTGGTGAAGGTTGCGGGAGTCCGCTGGATGCGAGTCGCATGGGACCGGTCAATGTGGCGACACTTGGGGGAGGCCTATGTCCAGCAGTGGACGTCTTTCGGCTGAAATGATGATGATGATGATGATGAAATGTTGTGAACTCCTGAACGCTTGTTTACAAAATTTATAGCTTTTCATGACGGGTACTTTAGGCTAACTAATTACGGAGATGCGGCGCGTCGCGCGGTGCGTTGTGGGGCGCGGCTTGCTTTCAATTCTAACATACTATGACGATTGACGATGTATGAGAGTGTTTACGGAGAAGCGATTTTACGCGCGTTTGCTGACACACGCGCAAAAACAAATATATCGCAGATGACAACGTCTCTCCGTTAACAGGAAAACGCGCAACGGGCTTCAAGACGCGCCGCACAACGCGCCGCCCGACGTGCCGCATGAGCACTTATGCGGTCGGCCGCGCGTGGAGCGAGAAAGCAAGTTGCGACTCGTTGCGACGGCGCGCCGCGCGCTAACCTCGCGGCGGCGCGCCGGCATGAATTCACGGCGACGGCGGCGGCGCGGCGCTCATATCTATTGTATAGGTATTTGAAGTTTATTAATTTTAAACACAAAACCCTCTTTTTTGCGTCTCTGGATGAGATTGAAAAAAAATGCTAAAACAGGTATTTCTTTATTTTTATAAATTAGTATTTATTCTGAGTTTCATGATTCTAGAACAATCTAAAAAATTTTTCCATACAAACTTTACCCCCCCCCCCCTTTTCACCCCCTTTTTCCAAAAAAAAACAAAATTTCTATAGCCTAAATGTTATTCTGAATGTATTTAAATAGATTTGTGAACATTTCAACAATATCGGTTCAGTAGTTTTCACGTGATGCGCGGTCAAACAAACAAACAAACAAACAAACAAACAGACAAACAAACAAACAAAAATTTTAAAAATGGTTTTAATATGTTCAGTTACTTATTTTAAGTCACCCTGGTCGGTTTTTTTTTTAAATCTTCAATGTACAGATTTTTTGGTCTCAACGATTTTATTATATGTATAGATAGATACACTTTGGTGATCCACGAAGCGAAGAATGTCTGGCTATAGAATTAGAGACATTAAAAATGAAAAGTAATGAAAGTCACACAGATGTTTGCGCACGGATTCAATCAGTAAAGTCTGTTCTGTTATCAAAAGTTAATCAAACCAATGACCAAAACTCACGAGTAAGTAAGACTGCCATATATAATAATACAGCCCTTCAGGTATTTTTAAACAATTTACCTGAAAATATGGTACGTGTAGTGCGTCTAAAAAAGCCACAAACCTTGGAAGAGGCCTTGTCCATAGTTTTAGAAGAAATTAATTTCTATGAGCAGTATCAAATGAGAGGTAAAATGCTAAACTCAAACCATAATTCGAAACCACAGCTTACCGGAACAACGGCACCTCAGCAATCTTTTAAATTTGGTTTACCTCAACAGCCTACAGGCTTCAGACTTCCGATGATGCAACAAAATCAACCATTTAAAAATAACTTCGGTGCACCGCAAATATCACCTCAGCAAGGTTTTCCTCTTAATGAAGTAGGACTATATCCTTATAATGATGACTATTTTACAAATCCCGAGGGATATTACTATGATGTTGGTGCATATTTCCCTTGCGAAGAAAATACTTGTCCGGTAGACTCGGTAACTGAAAAACCCAAAGATAGAGTTAGAAAATAATGATAATAGTAACCAGACGGCTGAATCCGTCCCACAAGTGGAAAAATTTTATATGCGGGCCTCCACAGAGCAACACCTGAAAGAATAACATTAAATTATAATGCTATAAAATTAAAGTTACCTCATATATACATACCGGAAATAGACGGCAAGTTCATGATCGACACGGGTAGTACTCGTTCATTTATACATCCTAGAAAAGCAAATCAATATTTCCATAAGTATATTTCATACGAACCATTCGAAGTAGTTAGCACACACGCCTCAAGTAAACATAATCAGGTAATACAAATTCCCTTAATCTCTATATTTCAAAGTACAGATCATCATAAATTTTACGTATATAATGTTGATTCACTATACGATGGGTTGATAGGAAATGATCTTTTAAAGCAATTAGAAGCCGTTATAGATCTAAAAAGACGTGTTCTAGTAACAAAGACAGCGGAAATACCTATCTGTATAGATTCGGATATTAAGGTGGATGCTCCAGGGTAGCCCGCGAAATTCAAATTTTCTTACGTTTTTTGCAATTTGTAGACCAGTGCTAGGTTGTAAGTTGATTAAAATAATGTTCGCGACTGTGAGACGAATGTAGTTACAGAATTATAATCATCAAAATCATCAATACAACCCTCCGAGTTCATAAAGGTCGAGGAATGATTTTGACCTTGAAAAAGTCGTTCCTCGACTTTTATGAACTTGGAGGGTTGTATTGATGATTTTGATGATTATAATTCTGTAACTACTTACGTCTTACAGTCGCGAACAATATTTTAATCAACTTACAACCTGGCACTGGTCTACAAATTGCAAAAAACGTAAGAAAATTTGAATTTCGCGGGCTAGCCTGACGCTTTCACCTTAACGTTATACATGTTGTAGAACTTCCTCCACGAACAGAAATTCGGGCAAAAATACCAACTAATATAATGAATGGAGAAGGAATATTAAATTACATTGAATTTTACAGGAGTGCGGATGCCTACCGCACTTGTGAAGTGTATTAATGGTTATGCAACAACCGTCGTACAAAACACATCTGATAAACATGTAGAACTATGTGTCACAAAGCCTTTTGTAGTATCTGAATATAATGAAACAGAATGCCTTGTTAATTCCATAGACAATTTAAATATAGAGACTGACCAAGTATTACGCGACAATTTAACTAAATTACGACTAGAGACCACATGAATGATGAAGAAAAAGCATGTATGCAAAAGTTATGTGAAGAATTCAGAGACTTATTCTATTGTGACCAAATACCTTTAAGTTTTACTAATCAGGTTAAACATTGCATTAGAACAAAAAATGAAGATCCAATTTATACTAAACCATATAGACAAGCCCCTGCTCAAGCAGCAGAAATCAATAGACAAGTCGAAAAACTTTTGAGAGATAACGTAATCCAAGAATCCTTCTCTCCCTGGAGTTCACCAGTTCATCTTGTGCCAAAAAAACCTGATGCTTCTGGTGAGGTAAAATACAGAATGGTGATCGACTACCGAAGACTTAATGATATTACGATAGATGACAAATACCCACTTCCTAAAATAACTGACCTTTTTGATAAACTGGGTAAAAGCACTTACCTACTTTACAACTTTAGATTTGGCTAGTGGCTATCATCAAATAGAATTAAATAAAGACGATATACCGAAAACTGCCTTCAGCACCCAAAACGGGCATTATGAGTTCTTAAGGATGCCGTTCGGACTTAAAACAGCTCCGGCAACTTTTCAACGAGCAATGGACAACATCATGCGAGGTCTTCAAGGAATACAATGCCTTATATATCTCGATGACGTAATAATTTTTTCCTCCAGCCTTCAGGAGCACCTACGGAAACTTAGAGCCATTTTTAATAGACTACGACAGACTAACTTAAAAGTACAACTAGACAAATCTGAATTCTTACGTAGAGAAGTTTTGTACCTAGGACATACGATCACGAAAGACGGACTAAAACCAAATAACGATAAAATTGAAGCTATTCTAAAATATCCTCTCCCTAAAACAAAAACAGAGATTAAAAGTTTCCTTCTCGTCGGATATTATAGAAAATGTATTAAAGATTTCGCTAGAATTACCCAACCTTTAACGTCTTATCTAAAGAAACGAAACAAAATTATCATAGATCAAAACTACATAGATGCTTTTAATAAATTTAAAGAAGTACTTACTTCTGCCCCCTTATTACAATACCCCGACTCTACTAAACCCTACATTTTAACAACTTACGCCTCTAACGTAGCCTTCGGTGCTGTCCTATCCCAAGGACCTAGGTATTGGAGCAGACAAACCAGTCGCATATGCAAGTCGGACACTAAGCGACACGGAAACACGCTATAGCACGATAGAGCGAGAGCTTTTAGCTATTATTTGGGCTGTTAAACATTTCAGACCCTACTTGTACTGAAACAAATTCCAAATTTTTACTGATCACAGACCTCTTGCTTGGCTATATTCTCTGAAAGAACCAAACAGTAAATTGACCCGCTGGCGCCTCCGCCTTCAGGAGTATGACTTTACAATTATTTATAAAAATGGCAAACAAAATAGTTATGCCGATGCATTGTCACGTATAAAACTCAATGCCATAAGACGATGATCATGATGATGATGATTCTGACGACGATGTATCAATGTATGTTAATGTAGATGAATCAGACATACAAAAGGTAATATAACCATTAAAAGAACTCGAAAAATTTACTACTAAGCCTGAAATTAAAAATGAAACAGAAATAATAACGATTCCAGACTCTGACTCTGACTCTAATGTGACCACACCAGAAGACGTATTCCAAGAAAATTTCCCTATTCCTTCAATAACCAGTAGCAGTAGAACAGATACAGTAGCCTCCAATACAGAACCAGACTCATCAGGGATGCCAATCTTAAGAGAAGCAATTGACACTAAACCAAACCAAATATTAGTGTTTTCCTGGTTTCAAAATAAATTACAAGTCCAAAACTTGTCTAGAAAGAACCAAAAAGTTTTAGAAGTATTTCTCCCATTACATAACGAAGAATTAATCAAGGAATTTTTAAAAGAATATATTACACCCAAGCGAAAATATTTTATGTACTTTGAGAGCGAAATACATAGAAAGTTATTATAGACATTTTTAAGAAAGATTCAGTAGAATTCTTTGAGTGCACTGATACTGACTGACTGACTGAGTGCTTTGAGATATAGAAGATGAAAAAGAACAAAAAGCTGTTATATTAAAGCATCACGAAGGAAAGACATGCCATAGAGGAATTAAAGAAACAATAGTTAGGATTCGTCGAAATTATTATTGGGAAAACATGCAGGATACCGTAGCAGCAGTAATAAATATGTGTGAGCCCTGTAAACAAATGAAATACGAAAGAAAACCCATAAAACCGATTTTGCAATTAACACAAACACAGGATGCTCCTTTTCAGGAAATATTTATTGACTTATTTAGTATGGAAAAGAAATATTATTTAACATTAGTAGACGCTTTCAGTAAACTAGGACAGGCCATCGAAATCCCAAGTAGCCAAGAAGTAACTCGACAGAAGTAGCGCGAGCCTTAATAAAATACTTTTCAATATACGGTGTGCCTAGGAAGATATCTTGTGACCCTGGCACCGAATTTAAAAATGAACTCATGCGTGAGCTTTTAGCTATGTATAAAATAGAGATCCACATAACAACGCCAAACAATCCTAACTCTACTGGCATTGTAGAGCGATTTCACTCTACAATTATAGAGATATATAGGCTTGCAAAATATGAACGTAAATGTACAAACGCGGCTTCCATAATGACCTATTCCATAATGGCATACAATCACACTATACACTCCACTACAGGATTAACACCTTTTGAAGTAACATTCGGACATACTGACTCCGGTAAAATATTTGATGTAAACGTAGAAAAGGCGTATACACAACAACTAGTAAAAGATCATGCAAAGCGCACAAAATATCTGTACACGTACATAGCTGAAAAGATTCTTACCACTAAGCAAAAGGCTAGAATAAATAAAGGCGGCGAAACTGAGCTAAGTTTACAAGAAGAAGACAGTATTTTTGTGAAGGTTAATATTCGAAAAAGTAAAGATAAACCTAGGTACCATAGAGCAAAAGTAATAGGACAAATAGATAGGAACATAGTACCAGTACAGATAGGAACAAGACAAACTAAAGTGCCTCTTAAAAACGTTAAACGTCCTTCACAGGTCGTGGCGGATCATCGTGATCTTGAACATCGTAATCAAGATCCAGGGCCTTCGACTTCAAGAGATTAAAAATAACCCAGGCATACTACCCATTAAACAAGGCCAGGCGGTAGTAGAGAGAGATAAGTGGACTATAGTTAAGATATTAGATTTTAAGGCGATAAATGATGATTTAGTATTTAATATTAATAGATATAAAGAGTTTAGCAATATAGTTGACATCCATAAGCCATACGCAAATGAGTTCCAAAATATGAAATTACAGGTAGAATACTTGCGTAACTCTACAGTCATGAAATTCAGGCAACTTATTTCATCAAAACGCTTCAAACGCGGCTTCATTGACCCTGTTGGTTCAATTATAAAAACGCTGACCGGTAATCTAGCCCATGAGGATGCTATTCAATATGATACTCAAATATCTCAACTGAAAATTGGCCAAACTCACATAGACAAGAAAATAACTATCATTTCAAAAATGCTTGATTCCATTACTAATAAAAGTACATCTCTACAGGAAAATATACAAATCCTGGACGAACGCATGAAACGCATAGAGAGAATTGTTAAGAATATAGGTACTAAAGAAAATAACTCTATATACTCTACATATGTTTTAAGCATGTTTGATATGTTTGTAAGTAATTTTAGGACAATATCTTAATATATATAAATCTCGTGTCACAATGTTTGTTCTCAATGGACTCTTAAACCACTTAACCGATTATAATAAAATTCGCACACCATGTGCAGTTCGATCCAACTTGAGAGATAGGATAGTTTAAATCTCAAATTATAGTCGCAATTTTAATTTATTGCTAATTATTTGTCTGTTATTATTTGACAGTCACAATTATCTGTTAACTCCAAATGATTCTAACAGATGTCGATACCTTTCGACTGGGTTGAGTAAGTAATCAATAGATGGCGCTGCTATGGTAAATCTACGAACGTCAAAATCAAAATCAAAGCATTTATTTCAAGTAAGCCCAGTTACAGGCACTTTTGAATTGTCGAAACAAAGATGAAAATTAAATGTAGCTACAGTCCCAGTCACAAGACATAAAAACTGTGAAAGTACTGTAGTTGCCCATTCCCTAGCGTAGATCTCTATGGAGAAGAACGGGCAAGAAACTCCATGGACACTCTTTTAAATCAGAATATTGTTACAAAATCTTGGTTACATCATTCATGTTGAGATGGTATATTATGTGAGAACAATGTAGCAAGATGTGCACGTTAAAAGTGTCCACAGTAAAACAAAACAGAAAAAAAAACAATTCAAAAACTAAAATAATTCATTAAAATAAGCCCTGGCAACTGAGAGATGACCAGTCACAACCGACAGCGCCCGTTCACGGACATGTCATATAAGGTACATCTTAACAGCATAATTACCACGTGTTGTTGACGCTATAAAATTAATTAAATTTATTTTGTAGTGAACGAAATACCGTATAATTCAGCTAATTATTTGTCTGTTATTATTAGTAAAAAAATATGAATAGGTACATATGTCGGCAGATTATATTCATCTATTTGGTGGACTAAAGGATTTACAATAAAACAAAAAAAAAAAAAAAATACCAAACCCGTGCGAAGCCGGGACGGGCCGCTAGTATACCTATAGTTTTAAATGAAATCGAAACTGCGCTGTCATTTACAAAAGTTTCTGTTGTACATCAAGCCATTGTTGACCCATCTGAATTATTTTCACTGTTAAACAATATTTCTAAAACTGAAAGTTTAATTTATCCTGTAACAGAAATACTTTACTAATGTTAGAAAGAACTATGTCTGTTAAAGCATATATATAAGAAAACCAAATAACATTCATTATGGAAACATTATGGAAATCCCATTAATAGATAAAAATACGTACCTACAACTATTTTAAAATTTATTCATTACAAATTCTTAATAAAAATTGTTTAACTACTGTTTTAATTCCTAAATATCCTTACCTTCTGGTGAAAGGTCCTATATACTTACCGCTAGCCAGCCCATGTGAAGAGATTGCAGCCAACCAATTCCTGTGCAAGGAAAACGATGTTGTATCCTGAAAGTACATGTATAGAACCATTGATGAATTTTGCTTCAAACCTCAGTCTATGTAAACCGCTCGTGGTTAACTTGGGAAGCTTTAAAATACAGCCTATTGATTTCCTGAAATGGATAATTTATACAAGAAATGAGATACTACTTACCGAAACATGTGCTGATGATGTTATCAGGAAACCGATCAAGGGCACATATATATTGGAAATTAATGGGAAATGCAATCTTTATTTGAAAAACATAAAACTACACAAACGACAATATAATTCAGGGAAAATACAATATCAAGTAATCCCGGTTGCAGTTCTGCCTAAATTAGAGGAAACATCTATTGATTGGAACAGGACAGTGAACCTAAACCACCTCAATTTCGACGATTTGAAAGATCTATCCTACGTATTAAATGGTGAAATAGTGGAAAGTGAAATAGTGAAAAGTGATAGTGCGGTAAAAACAAATAGTGTTAGCGACTATACTACTCTATGTAATTTTAGTTAAAACATGTCTTAGTATAGTACTTTGGAAGAAAATGTCTTGTATAAGTCAAGGTCTGCGAAATTATCGGAATCCAAATATTACCGATAATTTCGCACTTGGTGAGGGAGGAGCTAAGGAAGCACCACCGATACAAATTGTGCGTATGTCAGCATAAGAGCGGACCTACATCGCCTTAAGGCACCCACAGGAAAGTCCGGTTAAGCAGACGACAACCTCTCTGGTTGAACTGCGAGATGCCATTTCGAAAAAAAAAAAAACAAAAAAAAGGACCTACATCGCGGTGCTTGCGTGTGATAAAATTGTTATGTCTAGATTTAAGTTTAGACCCTAGGACCACACTCCGTGTGCGCATCCGAATCTGTAAACACGTTGCCACATATTCAATATTATCAATTTATTAATTTTATTTCAAAAATCTCGTCGAAGACGCTCCCAATCCTGACTAGTTAGTTAACTACTTTATGACAAAGGAAAAATAGACTAATTTCGACCTTCAGACGGGTGCCGACAGGGAATTAAATAGTTGTTAGCAATCCTTGTTATTATAGAAGTCGTTCTGTGACGTCATAAACGTACGGCTGTCAAGGTCGCTTTGGCATAGTGCAGGTACTAATCGTATTCTTTCAATTTGCTTGTTACAAAAGGTACTACATATTATATTTTACTACTAGTAATAAGTAAACAAATAGGTAGTGAAATGAATGAAAAACTGGATACGGATCAACTGTTAAACATTTTATAAGGTAATCGGACTCGGAGTATTTTGTGGAGAACGTTGAACCTGAAGATGATTCTGAGTTATGTCCAACTAGATAATAATAATAACGTTTATTCATCAAAAAGTGAAATGTTCGGTAAGCCACAAACCAAGCGACGTACGGCGCTTGTAGTGTAGGTATCTTGTGGTTCTGGAGTCGACAAAAATAAAAGAAAGACCATAGGCCACATCCCTTATGAATTGAATTTACCGTGCTCTGAGCGCCAAGGACTTGAAATGAAGTCAAAGAATGACGTCATGAAACAAATAGAGATGTACCTCATTTCCTAAAGCTCTTATTGAGTTATGTATTTGACACATAAAATTCGTAATGCTTTTTCTTACTAAGGATACTGAAAAATAAAACAAATATGTAAATATTTAATTGGTTTTTATTTAAATCCGAATTATAATTAAAACCTAACTTAACGCGATTAAATCTCATTTATCGATATGACGATACCATTATCACTACTGTTTACTATAGATTTCGTATATAATTCTAGGAGACACTTTCCTGCTGGGGTAACGTACACATGCAAATACTGCTAACGTATAGGTACCGGTGCGAAGTCGGGCGGCGTGCTAGTATTTTATATCAGGACTAGCAGACTAGCAGGCTTTTTATTTGGGTGTATTTTTGTATTCAAGGGATAGTAATGTGAAATGAAATAATAATATTTTTTTGGTCCATATTTTATATTTAACAGAAACAGTTAACACCAAAATAATAAACACAATCTTCAAAGAGTATTAAATACATCTAGGTACTTATCCAATAATTACAGTGAGTGCCATGTATTAAGACACGTGTGATAGCGCAGTTTTGTTAATTTATTTTCGGTGAATTTTTATGACACCGTACTTACCAATGCAATGTAATATTAAAAATAATCACTTTTTTTACTAGGTGTGACGTAACTTAGCAACTATTTAGCACAACTTTGTTACCTACCTGATATCTGCCAATAGCCCACGACCGCCTTTTCAAAATATCCAATTGCTCTTACCTTTACTACGGTAACTACTTCCACAGAAAAGGTTTCAGCTTTTACAAAATGACGTAGGTCTGTTGTAAGGCGGTTATGAGATCTTGGTCCAATTGGCAAATACACGATTGGTCATTTCATAATTTTACAAACAAGTTTGGCAAATGATTTACTTGGAAAAAATATTTATTCTATGGAGATGTTCCAGAAATGTATGGAGACTAGGCCAGCACTATGTAACACTAACTATACGCTATAAAGTAACCGTTTTTTATTGTTATTTTTCTTTAATTTCACTTCGTTTCAATGTATATTCAAATTAACTTGGTCAAGGAGAGCAACACAAGATAAAATTAAACATGGTGGATCAGAGCACTCGTTCCACTAAAATCCCCTAGACCAGTCCCCCAGGGGATTACACAGCACTCTATGTTCCACTACGATACCCTAGGGGATCATATAAAACTCTAATTTCCTTTTGAATCCCCTAATTGCTTGAGAACCTTATTCTTGAATGGAAACCTATTTACAATGTAGGTAGCACTGGCTACTATAAGGATAACACTCACATTGACTGACATTTACCGATAGATGATGGATTTTTATCGCACAAGGATACTATGATTATTACATATTCAACGCCATAAAGTATTAAGAAATTAAATTGAATTGATTTAATGACACATCCAAATTCATGTCTGAAGAGTTTAAAATTGTACAAAGAAGAGGCGAAGTGCTATTACACGATGGTTACAAATACCACAAAAAAATCTTACAAAAACGGCGCAGTATTGTGGCGATGCAGTGATTGGAGTAAAAATAAATGTTCTGGCTATGTAACCGTTAGGGTACAGAAAATATATTTATTTACTTCCTAATTATAAGTCAAATTTGATTAAGCCCAGATATTAGTATTAGGTCATTCTAGGTGAACGCGATTCCAACTACGCCACCGCCCGAGACTCTGCTTGGCATCGGCACTGGTTGAACTTGTGAAATTCATCAAAGCTTTTGGTTAATTTTTTTCCAACATCTTACTTATTCTAGAAAAGTTAATTTACGTCATTGTTATCCCCTCTGTGTTAATAAAAAATATGTATTACATATTGTTGTTTTGTAAGTGGTTTTTGTATTTAGAAGGGACTTTTCCACTTAGTAGTACTTAAAGAATCCCCAGCATAGGGTATCGTAGTGGAACATAGAGTGCTGTGTAGTCCCCTGAGGGACTGGTCTAGGGGATTTTAGTGGAACGAGCGGCACTGCCGCGCTTGTTGTTCGCGCTATCTTCTCTATACCTATGTAGTAGTAATAGCTCAATGATTCGCGCAAGTGTCCAAGCGCGCAAATGTCCGTTCGCGGAAAAGTCCATGCGCGCATGTGGCTTTTAGCGTAAGTGTCCTGATACCCTGCGCAACGGGGCTACGTCGACTACGCCTTCTTACAAAATATTAATAATTAAAATGACCATGACCCTTTAACGTGATTTTGTGAAGCGAAACATTTGTAAAGAGAAGCGTTTGCCAAATGCGCGTTTGTAAAGTGATTGTTTATAAAATACTAGCGGCCCGTCCTGGCTTCGCACGGGTGCCAAATGTTATTCAGGGATAATGTAGCATTATAATGGTGCAATAATTAATTGAAATCGGTCAAGTAGTTTTTGAGTTAATTCGTTACAAACATACAAATCTTTCCTCTTTATAATAGTATTGAAAACATTTGAACAGAAATTTTCAACAGAAATAGAGCAGCAGAAAACATGCTTGTTTTTCTGTATTTCAAAGATTTGACCTAATATTCAAACTAATGAATTACTCCTAAACAATAAATCTATTTGAACATGGGGTTTCTGCTACACAGCCTTAATATACACTTATACAACATGTAACGTAATTAACGCACACCCTCAGACACCCCAATTAGTTTATTATGTTATAATCGTAATACATGCACTTTTAATTAAATATGTATAGGTAAGCAATGATTATTTAATAAATTAGTTTTCCTAATTCCGGAAGAATGTTGTAGTCACAGTACAAATCAACGAACGCACACAGTCGCATACGTAGGTCTCATACCTACGTATGCGACTGTGTGAGTCTTGCTAGCCTAGTAGGTATTCGCTCGCGTTCGAGATCAGCTGTTAACGTCGTCGCTCGACTCAACTTCAATAGAAAAGTTCAATACATTTGAATGCCCGTTTTCTTAATTGATGTTTTAATTTTAGAAAGCACTTCGTCATTTTTAATCAAAAGCGTTCACCATCCTATTTTTTAGATCCTCGGCACTTGTTGTCGCACTAAAATAAACTAACGATTTAATACATCCCCACAAAAAAAAGTCGTCAAATCAGCTGATTGGGGATTCTCATCGAATTAATCCCACGTACGAGTAGGTACGCCAATCGGATCCCCTGTCGATGGCTGTGTACTGAGTAGCAGCTAACATAGTCCTACCCTGCGGTCTACTCTTGTACCATACCTTTGGTTCACTTGAATGTTCTGCCACCTAGAACCACATTATCACCACACCACACCGTGCCACACTCCTCACTATTATGCACCATTTCACTGAACATTTTGTGTCAATTATTCGAAAGACATCGCACGCAAAAAACTAGTTGCATACTCTCTACCGAAGGTCGCGCGCACAGAGTACTTTTATATTATATGGAAGTCGCGCGTGACTAAATATTGTTTACATTTATTTAAGTTAGCTTTCATAGTAGGGAGCGCGGGCGCCGCGGGTGTCATGGTGGCTATCTCGCTCTATCCCAGGTTTTTAATTTGCACGAGAAAGGGAACGAAAACAAGTATGACATATTTCGCATTTTGTTGGTATGGGTAACTATTGTTTCCTTTGTATCCAGTGTCTGTAAGTGTGTGCGTGCGGTTAAATCGCCAAGTTTACTTCAACTGTTTTTGTAAAGACTTTAACTTGCTTGAAATAAGGTTCATTTTTCTTTATTTTGTATTGAATGGCGGAGTTTGTATTAATACAAATAAAACTGCACTTACAAAAGTCTTATTGCCTTGAGTTACGGTCCATTTCAGTTTGTTTGGACTACACAAGGGTAGTGTGACTATAAATTACGTAGCTTTAATTATTTTTGGGATAAAAAATTACCTATATTAAAAATTATAGAAATCGACTCAGTAAACGATTCTGAACAAACTATTTTCAGGATGTGCGTTAATTATGTTACATGTTGTATATACTTACTAGTTTGCGTGGGTGCGCGAGCTGCACGCAGCTCGCGTGTTTGGTGTTTTTGAGAAGTATTCTTTACCCCTATAAAATTTTGAGAACCCATAGGCATCTTTAAATGAATTAGAAAATCCGTTAGAATTACCCCTAAAACAGTATGAAAACCCCTACGAACCCCAAATAAAATCGAATACCTTATTTAAAAACACCCACCCAAACCAAACCTTTTCCCATAAAAAAACATTACCCTAAAGTTTGTTTGTCGTCATCCCTCAGTTACGCTTCACCCACTCAACCTTCGTTACGCTACGGAGGTCGGCGGCTCGTTTCGCTCGCCACCTCCCCCCTTCGCTCCACTCGGTCTCGCAGGCTCGCTCCGCTCAGGACCTACCTACCACCGGACAGGTTTCGACGCCTACTATAATATTTGTTCAAACTCCTGATGGCTACCTCTAACCGTTATGAAGTTACAGCCCTTTCAATTTTAGGGGAGGTTGGGGAGGGGAGCTTCACCCACTCTACCTTCGTTACGCTACGGAGGTCGCCGGTTTACTCCACTCAGGACCAACCTACCACCGGAAAGGGGAGGTTGGGGAGGGGAGGGTATAAAAATTTCAACGCTCCTCAATTAAAAAGTATAGTCAAAATCAAAATACCGCTACGTGTTCTAGTTTCCAAGATACGATAGGGGGGAGGGGTGAAGGGGGGGAGAGAGGGGAGTTTTTAAAAATGATTTTGACTAACAATCAGCCCCTTTACACAAATCTGAAAAAAAAAATGTTCCAAGTCTTTTAACTTCCGAGATCCGACTAAAGGGGGGCAACTTTGAAAACCAGTTTTTTCTTTTCCGAGCCTCCTCTATACGAATCCGTAAAAAAAACAAAATACGGGTCTCTTAGTTTCTGAGATACGATAGGAAGGGGGTGAAAAGGGGAGGTTTGGGATTTTTCCCCTACTCGTGAGAGTTACTTGTTTACGAATCTGTCAAAATATACCCCACTCCCCATCCACCATCTGGGAGAACAATGATGTCAGTGAGTGAGTGAGTGAGTGAGTGAGTGAGTCAGTCAGTCAGTGGTAATTTAGCTTATTATAGTATAACTAGCTGTTGCCCGCGGCTTTATTATTATATTATTATCATCGTAATCACAATCATCATCATCACAATCACAATCTTCATCATCGTAATCACAATCATCACAATAAATCACAAGGAACCCTTTAAAGAAGTCGAATCCACCATCTTCTGGAACTCAAAATAAATGCCATATTCGTAATCAGCACCCCTGATAATCTCGGTATCGACACCCATATTGATTTATAGACATTTCAACCCCATCGCACCTCAACAGGGGATGATGGTATTTCAGGTCCACCATATTTAATCTTAAAATCGTTGTTTTTGCAATACACCTGACCAGATACACCATACAAACTATACCCATGTTGATTTTCAGACTTTGTCACCCCATTTTCCCCTCTTAGGGTTTGAATTCTGAAAAAACCTGAAACCCGTTTCTACTCATTTATCAATAGGAGCACTCCTGCGAAGTTTCGAATAAAATAGTCTAACTAATCTTGTTTCCCCATACAAACTTTGGAACCCCGTTTATCCCTCTTAGGGGATGAATTTTGAAAAATCCTTTCTTAGTGCACCCCTAGACCACATAAGGAACCTACTTGCCAAATTTGGAATCTGTAGACCCAGCGGTTTAGGCTGTGCATTGATTTTTAAACTTTGTCACCCCATTTCCCCCTCTTAGGGGTTGAATTCTGAAAAAACCTGAAACCCGTTTCTACTCATTTATCTATAGGAGCACTCCTGCGAAGTTTTGAATAAAATAGTCTAACTAATCTGGTTTTCCCATACAAACTTTGGAGCCCCGTTTAACCCCCTTAGGGGTTGAATTTTGAAAAATCCTTTGTTAGTGCACCCCTAGACCACATAAGGAACCTACTTGCCAAATTTGGAATATGTAGACCCAGAGGTTTGGGCTGTGCGTTGATAGATGAGTCAGTCAGTCAGTCAGTCAGTTTCTTCTTTTATATATTTAAACTAGTTTGCGTGGGTGCGCGAGCTGCGCGCAGCTCGCGTGTTTGGTGTTTTTGAGAAGTATTCCTTACCCTTATAAAATTTTGAGAATCCATAGGAATAAATGATTGAAAATAAATTAAATCACCCATTAAATTACAGAGTGACAGTCAACTCAAACCACACTTAGGCTGATATGCAAAAGTGGCCGGTCGAACTCGGAAACCCGATGCCCACAATTATTTTTTACAAAATATGTATCAAAATCCTATTATTCCGCACTTTTTAGGGTTCCGTAGTCCTGACAAGGAACCCTTATAGTTTCGTCATGTCCATCTGTCTGTTTGTTCGAGGTTTTGCTAAGAGACCGTTAGTACTAGAAAGCTGTAATTTTGTAAGGGTGTGTATATCAATTACGCCGACAAAGTGGTAAAATATAATTTTGTAAAATATTTTTTTTAGTGTAGCTCTCCTACATCTGAAGTGGGGATGTTTTTTTTTGTCGTCTACCCCATCGTGTGGGGTATCGTTTCTTCTTCTTCGTTTCGATGATTCCCATTTTTAATTATTTTAAATTTGTTTCGACCAGAACTCGGCCACGTCGACGGCGTTGGTGGTGGCTTCAGACAGGTCCCTTAAAGTGCAGGTGGAGTTGCACAAAGAGCAGGTCAGGAGGTGGGTCATGGTTTGAGATGAGGCTCCGCAGTCGCACTCAGCTTTATCGGAATACCCCCACCGGACAAGTTGAACCTGCAGCGGCCCACCTGGCTTCTAAGTCGGTCGGATCGGTCACTCACCTACAAGCACCATTGTACTAAAACGAAACTAAAAGTGGGCGCCCACAATAACCTATTACGTAGGCCAACATCCACCGCCTGGGGCGTCTCAGCACATGTTCTCCGGACTTCTGGCATGGCTCTCTGCTTCTCGGCTGGCGAATTTGCATGCCCAGTGTGGTCATGCCCGAGAGGTAGATGTAGTAATAAAACATGTAGAATCATCACTGGCTGCCTAAATCAGACTCCACTAGCTGCCTTATACCCGCTCGCAGAAGTGGCTCCCCCTGAAGTTCGAAGAGAGGTTGCCTGCTCCACCGAAAAATATAAACAAGAGACAGACAAACGCCATTCTCTTTGCAATGTGGAAACGTCGCGAGGCAGGCTGAAGAGTCCACCAACTGGTCGAATATTCCACCAATCGACCATACTAGGGTTGGTGAGGCCCGCAAAAAGCTGTGGCTCCTTAAACATCCCCCCGGCTCGCTATGTTGAGCCTCCGGAAAAGCTCCCAGCGGGTCATCAACTGCCATGGCCCACCTGGAAGACTCTAAACCGACTAAGAAGCCAGGTGGGCCGCTGCAGGTTTATTTCTTGGGGTACCGTTGAATAGGTCTTTTAACCTTTTCACCACCACGGACTTCAATCGAAGTTCCAGATTTTCGTGCCACCAGCGCCACGACTTCATTAAAGCTCTTCATTTTAACTATGTTATAAAAATAAATTTATTGTATTTAACAGGTTTTTTTCATTCTATTATTTAATATAGCACTGTCTAATACCCTATTTTTTATTTTTCCACACAAAAAAAGCCCTTCTTTGTCTTAAAATTGGCAAAAACAAAAACTCCGAACATTTTTAATGTCCCCAGAACGCCAAGGACTTTATATATAGTCGTGTGATGTGACGTGAAAGTTTTCACTGTTTGATTTCACCTGTTGAAATATTTATAAATATTAGTATCGAAAACAATTTGAGGTCAGTAAAATATGAAGTTAGTTAACTACTTTATGAGGGAAAACTAGCTGTTGCCCGCGGCTTCGCCCGCGTGAAGTTCGGTAACTGTCCCACTGGATCATACTAAAGGGATAAATAGTATCCTACATGTTAATCCAGGTTATAAACTATCTGAGGGAGAGATCCTTACGTCCCAGCCGCCGCGGGAGACGCCCCAGGCGTCGGGGACCACATGGTTGCCCCCGGCCACTGTAGGCGCGGGCCTGTGGACGGGGAGCTATAGGCTAACTCGCCGTCCGTCCGTCTCATGACGACAGGCCGTGTCAACGGCGCATTTGTGTTGCACGCGCACCTCAAAGACGTCAGCAAAAGGGAAGGGGTCCGCAAGGGCCGATGCCTGCCGGGGCTGCGGGACTGTTCGCAAGAGGTACTGTGGCCCCGGAACACAAAGAGCGATGAAGGAACATGGATGGGTTTTAGTCAGTAAAAGTCTGACACTCCCTCCTGCCCCGCCCAGAGCGGGAGGAGTCATTTGATGATTTCCCATCGGAAAAAAAAGGTTATAAACTATCTATGTGCCAAATTTCATAATCATCACAATTATTATCATCACAATCACCATCACTATCACGATCACCATCATTATCACAATCACCATAACCATTTCTATCACAATCACTATCACCTTCACAATCACCATCGCAATCACCGCATCACCATCACCATCGCTATAACCATCACAATCACCATCACAATCACCATCACAACCACCATCACAATCACCATTACAATCACCATCACAATCACAATCGCTATCACAATCACCATCACAATCACCATCACAATCACCATCACAATCACCATCACAATCACCATCACAATCACCATCACAATCACCATCACAATCACCATCACAATCACCATCACAATCACCATCACAATCACCATCACAATTATCATTTTCACAATCACTATCATCGTTATCACAATAAATCAACAATAACTTTGTACAGAAGTCGAATCACGACCAACCGATAACGATCGAGTCATCTGGATCTCAAAATAAATGTCTAATAGTAAATCAGCACCCCTGATAATCTCAGTATCGACACCCATATTGATTTTTAGACATTTCAACCCCATCGCACCCCAACAGGGGTATGATGGTATTTCAGGTCCGCCATATTAAATATTAAAATCGTTGTTTTATAATATTCCTGACCCGATACACTATACAAACTATACCCATGTTGATTTTCAGACTTTGTCACCCAATTTCACCAAATTAGGGGTTTAATTTTGAAAAAACCTAAAGCACTAATGTTTACTCATTTATCGATAGAAGTACTCCTGTTAAGTTTAGAATAAAATAGTCTAGCTAATCTTATTTCCCCATGTAAACTTTGAATCCCCGTTTCAACCCCTTAGGGGGTAATTTTTTTTTTTTTTAAGTTTTTAGGGCACGCCACTATAGTGGCGATAAGTCCCCTCTTTGAGGAGTGGCTGGAGAGACGCCACGGCGTCCTCACCTTCCGCCTCACGCAGGTTCTTACCGGACACGGTTGTTTCGGTAAGTTCCTGCACCGAATTGGGCGGGAGGAAACGCCCGGGTGCTACCACTGCGAGGATCGACCGGAGGACAAAACTAAAACTAAAATGTAAGAAAATAATTCTGTGTGCCTTTCCGTACTTTAAGAAATTGTCAAGCAGGCAAAATCATTATATCCATAACCTCAACAATCGCATGCATTTGTTGGTTAGTCATTATAGTGATAGGTTGATATTTTTCGACACTAACAGTTTCGTTCAGAAATTGAAATCAACTAGGAATAATGCGTACTTGCCCATTCGTTTTAGACGTCAAATAGCTCGGCTATTAGCTTTTAATATAAACTCAGACATATGTGGTATGTCGCAGTTTTTTGTACATAGGTCCACTGAAATTAGTAATTATACTAATTGTAATTATACAAATATATTAGATTTAAACTAGTCACTACGACAATAGAAGGTACGAGTGACAATTTAGTTAAACTTATCAACTCTAAGGTATCTTCTAGCTCTCAATTAATTAATTGTCAAAAAGGGGTTGAACAGAATTCTTTCACATTATTTCATCAGAATATTCAGGGTTTTTCTTCCAAACAATTAGAAATAGAACTTTTTTTAGAAACAACCAAGTTTGATATTATCTGTTTAACTGAACGTTGGATGAAAGATTATGAAATGCAAATTAATTATGAGAATTATAGTATGGGCAGTTGCTTTAACCGGAAATCTAAGATGCGTGGGGGTTCATTAATCTTAGTTAAAAATTGTATTAAATTTAAGCCTCGTAATGATATTGTCGATCTATCAGTTGAACATAGCATTGAATTGTCTTGTGTTGAGCTAGATAGGCATGTTGTAGTGTGCGTTTACAGACCCCCTAATTACCTGAACTACTCTATCTTTGAGTCAGTAATGGAAGATGCTTTAGCAAAGCTTGTAACTGGTATTAAACTAATAATTATCTATGGTGACTTTAATGTTAATATCTTGGAGAATAATGTAAACAGCAGTAGATTTTTAAGTCTCTTTAGATCATTTAATTTGTCAAATGTTTTTTCAGAACCCACCCGAATCACTACAAATACTGCTACATGCATTGATAATGTTTTTTGTTGCTGCGACTTCTTAGATAAATCCATCGTAAATTACCTTCCTTCAGATCACAGCGGACAGACTGTTGCTTTTGCGTCCAATATACAATTACAAAGAATTCAGATTCAAACTAGACAAATAACACCCAGCAATTTAGAAAAGTTTAATAAAAATTTAATTAGCAAGTTAAATATACCAGGCCTTATTACAAACAATATAAATGAATTGTATGATGAATTCTTTTCGGTAGTGCACACCGAGTTCAATAGTATGATAAAAAAGAAAACTAAAACTATTGGGCCAAAGTTTATTTTCAGCGACTGGGCAACACAGGGTATTAGGAAAAGTAGGGAACGATTGTTTGAGCTGTACGGCCTTAAGCCTTACATAAACACTGAAACTTTTAGTAAATATGTAGCTACTTACTCGAAAATTTTTAAAAACTCTTGCAAGGTAGCCTAATCTTTCTTCAATAGCAACAAGATTAAATCAGCCGAAAACAAAATAAAGACGGTATGGAAAATTATCAACTGTGAAACAAATAGGAATAAAAAACAAAGTAATGACATAACACTAGAGACCAAAAGTGGCCTCGTGAACTCTAATAATGAAGTTGCTCAAGAATTTGTAAATTTCCACTTAAAACTACAGAAACCTTAAATTCCTCTCCCTTGCTCTCCATTGATTTATTGTAGGCCAACGTTTCAGTCTGTTCAAATGAATTTAAATTTCAACATATAAACCCCATAACAATCATAAAAGCCTTTAAGCAAATCAAGATCAAATTAACCGAAGAACTATGGGGTATGTCTATCAAAGCTTGTACCTCAATTATTGAGACTGTAGCACCGTATTTAGCCTTAATATTTAATTTGTGCGTAGATCAAGGGGTCTTCCCGGATCTAATGAAATTCAGTAAGGTAATACCGCTTTTTAAATCTGGGGATAGTAAAGACACCAATAACTATAGGCCCGTATCCGTTTTGCCGGTTTTCAGCAAGGTGTTTGAAAACATAATGCTCAATCAAATGCTTAACCATTTTAACACCAATAAAATATTGCACGAGCAACAGTATGGTTTCACCAAAGGACGTTGTACAACTGACGCCGGTGTCACTTTATTAAAACACATATTTACTGCGTGGAAAGAGGCAAAAGATGCCATAGGAATCTTCTGTGACCTTTCGAAGGCATTTGATTGCGTAAATCACGAAACCCTGATCTTGAAACTTGAGCATTACGGTTTAGGTAAACTTGCGCTCAGTTTAGTAAAATCGTATTTGAATGATAGACAGCAGCAGGTACAAATAAATGGCGTCAATTCAATGGGTTTAAAAGTAAAAATGGGTGTACCACAAGGTTCGATATTGGGTCCCTTCCTCTTTTTAGTATATATTAACGACCTAATAAACGGGTTTATTTAACAACCATCCGCATATGGTGTTGTTTGCTGACGATACTTCTTTAATATTTAGGATAAGCAGACGTGCCACTGATCTTGACGACGTAAATAACGCCCTACTGCAGGTCCATAATTGGTTTACCGCTAATAATTTAGTACTAAATGGGAAAAAAACTAAGTGCATTAGATTTGCTCTACCAAATGTCAAAAGTAGTGATTGTGACATAATATTAAATCAAGAGAAACTAGAATTTGTCGATAAAACGGTTTTCTTGGGAATCACGCTCGACTCAAGGTTACAATGGGGTCCTCATTTAACATCTCTTGCAGGACGGCTGAGTTCAGCTGCATATGCTGTTAGAAAAATCCGTCAATTTACTGATATTGATACCGCGAGGCTAGTCTATTTTAGTTATTTTCATAGTATTATGTCATACGGTATTTTACTATGGGGACGGGCTGCAGACATCGAGTCTATATTTATTCTGCAGAAAAGAGCCATCAGAGCCATATCTGAATTACGTAGACGCGATTCTCTAAGAGAACTGTTTAAGGAAATTAATATCATGACAGTACCTTGTCAATACATCTATGAAAACATCATGTACGTTAGGAAAAATCTGCATTTATTCAGTAAAAGAGGTGACCAGACACCACTATAACACTAGAAATAGGGACCAACTAGTTCAGCCAGGTTTCAGGCTTGCTAAAGTAGATTCATCTTTCATGGGGTACTGTTTGAAATGTTACAATAAAATACCTCCCCACATTCTTCAACTGAATGAGACGAAATTTAAATCTTGTATAAAACGCACACTATGTAGGCAAGCATATTATAAGTTGGGGGATTACATTGATGATAAAAATGCTTGGCTAAATGCTGGTCCTGCTCCACAACCATAGGGGCAAACTAATTGAATGTACTGGTCGGGCATTATTTGAGTCTATCGACACGCAAAGAAGAAGAATTGATTCCCATGTTAATGTATTGTGGAAGCTGCAGAAGATTGTAAAAATATACCCACTTGCATTGTATAGATTCCGGTTTTTAGTATTATATAATTGCATAGCACATGTGTGAGTAGTTTGTACTGTTCAGCCACCACTTACATTTAGTTATCTTTCATTGACTTGAATATGCTTTGGTGGCTGAGAGAATGTCATGCTCACTCAAATGTCTCGCTGATGGTGGCGGGTGTGTCGGGTCATTTAGTTCCCTTAAATATGGTCGAGTTGAATGGCGCCTCTGAATGGCGCCGATACATGCGTCATGTTCGTGAACGGGCGCTGTCAGTTGGGACTGGTCATCTCTTAGCTGCCACGGTTCGTTCATTTTAATTACTTTATTTTTTAATTTATTATTTTACTCTGAACGCTCTTAATGTGCACGTCTTTCTACATCGTTCTCACATATGTATAATCTCAACATGAATTATGTAACCAAGATTTTGTAACAATATTTTGATTTAAAAGAGTGTCCATGGAGTTTCTTGCCCGTTCTTCTCCATAGAGATCTACGTTAGGGAATGGGCAACTACAGTACTTTCTCAAGTTATTATGCCTTGTGACTGTGACTGTAGCTTTGCTTTTTTGTATTTTCGACATTCAAAAGTGCCGTAATGGTCTAATTGAAATAAATGATTTGAGTTTGAGTTTGAGTTTGAGTTTGACACGGTGGAGCACACTGTGGAGGTGTGCCCCGCTTGGGTGGAGCACCGCCGTGTCCTCGAGGTGGCGATCGGTGGCGGCGACCTCTCGCTTCCGGCCCTGGTTCGTGCCATGGTCCGGAGCGAGACGGAATGGGACGCCAGGACAGGGAGAGATCCACACGTCCCGGCCGCCGCGGGAGACGCCCCGGGCGTCGGGGGCCACGTGGTGGCTTCCGGCCACCGTAGGCGCGGACTTGTGGACCCCGCTATGGGCTAGCTCGCCGTCCGTACGTCTCATGACGACAGGCCGTGTCGACGGCGCGTTCGTGTTCCACGCGCGCTTCAAAGAGAGTCAGCAATAGGGAAAGGGTCCGCAAGGACCGAAGCCTGCCGGGGCTGCGGGACTATTCGAAAGAGATACCGTGGCCCCGGAACACAAAGGGCGAGGAAGGAACATGGATGGGTTTTAGTCAGTAAAAGTCTGACACACCTTCCTGCTCCGCCCAGAGCGGGAGAAGTCATTTGATGATTTCCCATCCTAAAAAAAAAGGGGGTAAACTTTTGAAAAATCCTTTCTTAGTGCACCCCTAGACCACATAAGGAACCTACTTGCCAAATTTGGAATCTGTAGACCCAGCGGTTTAGGCTGTGCGTTGATTTTTAGACTTTGTCACCCCATTTCCCCCTCTTAGGGGTTGAATCCTGAAAAAACCTGAAACCCGTTTCTACTTATTTATCAATAGGAGCACTCCTGTGAAGTTTTGAATAAAATAGTTTAACTAATCTTGTTTCTCCATACAAACTTTGGAGCCCCGTTTAACCCCCTTAGGGGGTGAATTTTGAAAAATCCTTTCTTAGTGCACCCCTAGACCACATAAAGAACCTACTTGCCAAATTTGGAATCAAAAATTGTGACTTTTCAGAAAAACAAGATGGCGGACGCTGTGGCGGCCATTTTGTGAACAGTTGGAATTTTCGACTTTTTTCAAATCCATTTTTCGTGTAGTTGGCAACATCCGACGGGTTCCAAATGTACCGAGCGGTTGTGTGTTTTATTGACGAGTGTTGCCTGGTGAAATAAATTTCCCCATTTTTAGGGTACTTTCCCAGATTTTCCCCAAAAACATGAAAAGTAGAAATAACGACATTTTAAATAAAGACTTTGACTAGCTGACAGCATTGGGGTTCCCCAAATGACATTTGACCATTTTGGTGCGTTTTAGTTGGCAACCCCAAAAAATATTAAATATTTTAATTTTTGGGACTTTTTGACTTTGGCGAATTCATTTGTTCTAGCAAACTCAAAAGTTGGCAACACCAAGTACACCGGTCGGTAGCCTATATTCTTGAGATTTCAGGAAAATTATGGCATTTCAGAAAAACAAGATGGCGGACATTGTGACGGCCATCTTGTAAAAATGACGAAAAATCACAATTTTCGACCCGATAAATGGGACAATTGGCAACCCCCGACTGGATTGTGTTGTATGAACCGGTTGTGTATTTTATTAAGGAGTGTTGCCTGGTGCAAAAATTTTCCCCATTTTTAGGGAGTTTTCCCAGATTTTCCCCAAAAACATGAAAAGTGGAAATAACGACATTTTGAATGGAGACTTTGACTAGCCGGCAACATTGGGGTCCCCCAAATGACATTTGACCATTTTCATCACTTTCAGCTGGCAACCCCGAGAACCATTTTGGCTTGAATTTTCGGGTCAGACCCGACTTTGGCGAGTTCTTTTGTTCTACCAAACTCAAAAGTTGGCAACACCAAGAACACCAGTCGGTGGCCTGTATCCTTGAGATTTCAGGAAAATTATGACATTTCAGAAAAACAAGATGGCGGACAGTGTGGCGGCCATCTTGTAAAAATGACAAAAAATCCCAAATTTCGACACGATAAATGGGACAGCTGGCAACCCCCGACTGGATTGTGTTGTATCAACCGGTTGTGTATTTCTTTGAGGAGTGTTGCCTGGTGCAAAAACTTTGCCCATTTTTAGGGTTCTTTCCCAGATTTTCCTCAAAAACATGAAAAGTAGAAATAACGACATTTTGAATGGAGACTTTGACCAGCCGGCAAGATTGAGGTCCCCCAAATGACATTAGACCATTTTCATCACTTTCAGCTGGCAACCCCGAGAAGCATTGGGGCGTTGAATTTTCAGGTCAGACCCGACTTTGGCGAGTTCTTTTGATCTACCAAACTCAAAAGTTGGCAACACCAAGTACACCAGTCGGTGGCCTGTATCCTTGAGAATTCAGGAAAATTGTGACTTTTCAGAAAAACAAGATGGCGGACAGTGTGGCGGCCATCTTGTAGAAATGATGAAATATCCCACTTTTCGACAAGATATATAGGACAGCTGGCATCCCCCGACTGGATTGTGTTGTATGAACCGGTTATGTATTTTGTCAAGGAGTGTTGCCTGGTGCAAAATTTTTCCCTACTTTTGGGGTACTTTTCCAGATTTTCTCCGAAAACGTGAAAAGTAGAAATAACGACATTTTAAATGAATTTTGCATAACTACCAAGAATAGGGTGGTCCAAATGACATTTGACCATTTTCATCACTTTCAGCGGGCAACCCCGAGAGCCATAGGGGCTTGAATTTTCGGGTCAGACCCGACTTTGGCGAGTTTTTTTGTTCTACCAAACTCAAAAGTTGGCAACACCAAGTACACCAATCGGTGGCCTGTATCCTTGAGATTTCAGGAAAATTATGACATTTCAGAAAAACAAGATGGCGGACAGTGTGGCGGCCATCTTGTGAAAATGACGAAAAATCCCAATTTTCGACAAGATAAATGGGACAGCTCGCATCCCCCGACTGGATTGTGTTGTATGAACCGGTTGTGTACTTTGTCAAGGAGTGTTGCCTGGTGCAACATTTTTTGTCACTTTTGGGGTACTTTTCCAGATTTTCCCCGAAAACGTAAAAAATAGAAGTAACGACATTTTGAATGGAGACTTTGACTAGCCAGCAACATTGGGGTCCCCCAAATGACATTTGACCGTTTTCATAACTTTCAGCGGGCAACCCCGAGAACCATTGGGGCTTGAATTTTCGAGTTCTTTTGTTCTACCAAACTCAAAAGTTGGCAACACCAAGAACACCAGTCGGTGGCTTGTATCCTTGAAATTTCAGGAAAATTATGACATTTCAGAAAAACAAGATGGCGGACAACGTGGCGGCCATCTTGTAAAGATGACAAAAAATCCCAATTTTCGACACATAAATGGAACAGCTGGCATCCCCCGACTGGATTGTGTTGTATGAACCGGTTGTGTGTTTCATCAAGAAGTGTTGCCTGATGCAAAAAATTTCCTCATTTTTAGGGATATTCCCAGATTTTTCCCGAAAACGTGAATAGTAGAAATGACGACATTTTAAATGGAAATTTTGCATAACCACCAAGAATGAGGTGCGCGAAATGACTTTTGATCATTTTCATCACTCCCAGCTGGCAACCCCGAGAGCCATTGGGGCTTGAATTTTCGGGTCAGACCCGACTTTGGCCAATTCTTTTGTTCTACCAAAGTCAACGGACAGCCACCGTTTTTTTAATGATAGGTAACTTGTATCCTGGTTACTATAGGAAAATTGTGACATTTCAGTAATTCAAGATGGCGGCCGTGCCATTTCCGGTTTATTACCACTCACTTACTGACATAATTGTTCTCCCAGATGGTGGAGGGGGAGGGGGGTATATTTTGATAGATTCGTAAACAAATAACTCTCACAAGTAAGAGAAAAGTGCCAAATCTCCCTTTTTTGCCCCCCCTTCTTACCCCTCCCTATCGCATCTCGGAAACTAAGAGACGCGTATTTTTTTTTTTTTACGGATTCGTATAGAGGAAGCTCGGAAAAGTAAAAACCAGTTTTCAAAGTTGCCCGCTTTGGCCCCCTTCTCCCTTCTCCCTTTAGGCGGATCTCGGAAGTTGAGAGACTTGGAACATTTTTTTTTTCAGATTCATATAAAGGGGCTGATTGTTGGTCGAAATCAATTTTCAAAACTCCCCCCCTCTACCCCCTCTCCCCCCCTGCACCCCCCCCCCCTATCGTATCTCGGAAACCAAGAGACTTGGAACATTTTTTTTTTCAGATTTGTATAAAGGGGCTGATTGTCAGTCGAAATCATTTTTCAAAACTCCCCCCTCTCCCCCCTTCACCCCTCCCCCCATCGTATCACGGAAACTAGGACACGTAGCGGCATTTTGATTTTTACTATACTTTGTTGTTGAGGGCCTTTGAAATTTGCACACCCTCTCCTCCCCTCCCCAACCTCCCCTAAAATTTAAAGGGCTGTAACTTCATAACGGTTAGAGATAGCTATCAGGTGTTTGAACAAATATTTTAGTAGGCGTCGAAACCTGTCCGGTGGTAGGTAGGTCTTGAGCGGAGCGAACCTGCGAGACCGAGTGGAGCGAAGGGGGGAGATGGCGAGCGAAGCGAGCCGGCGACCTCCGTAGCGTAACGAAGGTTGAGTGGGTGAAGCGTAACTCAGGGACGACGACAAGCAAACCTTAGGGTAATGTTTTTTAAACTGATTAAGGGGTAATTCTAACGGATTTTCCAATTCATTTAAAGATTCCTATGGATTCTCAAAATTTTATAAGGATAGGGAATACTTCTTAAAAACACAAAACACGCGAGCTGCGTGCAGCTCGCGCACCCAAGCAAACTAGTTATATATATATATATAGATAGACTAATTTCGACCTTCAGACGGGTGCCGACAGGGAATTAAATAGTTGTTAGCAATCCTTGTTATTATATTCCCATCTCTACAAAACAATTGGTTGTCAGCTATTTGTCAGTGCCCCGGGCGCCATGGACTATTATGGAAGTCGTTCTGTGACGTCATAAACGTACGGCTGTCAAAGTCGCTTTGGCATAGTGCAGGTACTAATCGTATTCTTTCAATTTGCTTGTTACAAAAGGTACTACATATTATATTTTACTACTAGTGATAAGTAAACAAATAGGTAGTGAAATTAATGAAAAACTGGATACGGATTAACTTTTAGGAGTATTTTGTGGAGAACGTTGAACCTGAAGATGATTCTGAGTTATGTCCAACTAGATAACAATAATAACGTTTATTCATCAAAGAGCAAGAATTTAATAAGTGAAATGTTCGGTAAGCTACAAACTAAGCGTCGCGCGTCGCTTGTAGGTATCTCCTAAAGCTCCTCTCAGTTCCTAAAGCTCTAATTGAGTTATGTATTTGTTCCTTTGATACTTAGTGTAATGATAAAAAAAAAAGAAAAAAAGGGGTTTTGTATGATATTATAAATGTGTGGTGTGCTCCAAATAAAAATAATAAGTAAAAGTGAAAATTCGGGCGCCGGGAGTACACACAAAACTATGCCTAGGATAGACTTACCTGCGGGAGCTGGCTTTTAATCTTGAAGCGGGAAGGTATCAATAAAAATCGACCATGAAAGTTACAGATCTATTTTATTACCCGAAGGCTGCTGGTTGGGAGAATAACACCAGAAAATTCCTTTCTAAAATTAACAGATATGGTTCTAACTAGAGGTGTAAAACTAAGATAGAATAATTGTTATTTTATGGCCTGTCATTATTGCACTTTTGAAAATCTAAAATAAGTACCACAAACCATACTAAATTCCGTCGAATAAACTAAACCCGAGGAGTCAAAACATGCTCATCTTGGTGACCTCCGCTGAGATGCCAAGGGCGTCCATGATAAATTTTGGTAGAGGCGAGCGTTCAATTATTTAAGTTGAAGAAGAAAAATATAAGAAGAAGAAGAAGAAACGCCGTGGGGCTGTAAACAAACATTAATAATCGTTAGCTGATATGCAGCGTTGATAAAAAATGGCGATCGATGAACAAATACAATTAAACTCACTGTTTCTTCCAAAATATTTAAATGTGTTCATCAGTAGACGACGCAATCCAAGCAAACATATGTTCAAGTTAAAAGATCCTGAAACGATTAAATATCGGAAACTATAAGCGTCTGTTATGAAAATAACCAAGACATGTGGAACGAACTGAATTTACGAAAAATTCGCTTACCATCAAAAATATATGCTATCCAACCAAGATGTGGGCAAGGGGAATCGGCTACCACATAATTCGGACTAGATGCCGCCCATCTGAAGGTATTCTGCTGGATTTATTTTAGGAGCGCTGCAATTTCGCCATAACCCAAAAATTGACGAGTCGAAAAGTGAGAAATGTTAAAGTGAACTTGACAGCAAAAAATCAGTGTGATCACTACACAAATCCAAGTCAACCAAACAATGATTTTTTTATAAGGCAACACCCAAGCCAAACAGTAAAATAAACGACGAGAATATGCATCCATGTGACGAGCTAAAAAGCCTCGTTACATTAGAATATATAGTTTTTTTATTACGGATACTGTGAAATAAAACAAATTTGAACATATTTAATAAGTTTTGATTTATATCCGTAAAATTATAATGAAAACTTAACATAACGCGTATAAATCTCATTCATCGAAATGACGGTACCCTCATCACTACTGTTTACTAGCTACATTATAGCTTGGCGCCTGGCGAGGCATCGCGTTCTGTGTACGTTGGCGGTGAAAAGATTAAATGACTTGGGGGTTGCTAATACTATATTTAATGCTCCATTTACGAAATATTGAACTTTAAGGTGCAAATTTTTGCACTGGTAGGGCGCCCCCTTGCTAAAAGCTAAACTGCTGGATTGAAAAATCTGGAAAAATTCATGATGATATTGCATTTCATAAACTTTAAAGGAAAATTATAGCGGTCAAGATACTAGTAACAGTCGTTGAATTTGGGTGTTGGATAATTTTGTATCAAATACAAAATCCTTAGAATAAATCATTTAAAGTGACCAAGATGAAGTAGTTGCTTGTTTATAACGGGTAAAGACTTTCATTAAAAAACAAAATCTAAAATATAACGGGCTACTACGGACCCTACACTGCGCGTGGCCCGACACAAACTTGGCCGGTTTTTTGTTTTATTTATTTACTTACTAAAATTCATAGTTATACTCGTATTTTAATATTATATTCTAATGATATTTAAAGACGGACTTGAAAGTATGCCTTATGTTTTACTTTACCCTTTTTTCTTGGAGAGTTCCTAAAATGGCATACTAAAATCACCACTAGCGACGCCCTCAAATTAACAGATAAGTTGGTGGCACTGTAAGGGTCTATCAGATAAAAATGTCACACAAAATTCGTGATCCCATGCCTCAGCCTTGTATCCGCTCAAGTGGAGACGCCTGAGTGCGCTCGGGCTCGGTGCGGGTGGACGGTTGTATTTGTGTTTGAAAGGCTTGGCGACTGACGCGTCGAGTTCCCCGAATGAATGATTATAAAGGCTGCAGCAGCTACACGGACACGTGAAGACATAGAGCATATACTGAGCAGTCTGAGCACAGCTTTTTCAATGTTGAGACACGTTCGACCAAAACTTTCATTTTTTTCCGTTGAGCATGCTCAAGTGGATACAAGGCTTTACCGTAAAATGACAGTTGCCACGTTACACTTGTAAGACACATCATAAACCCGTTAGTTATTGCAAAAATGACGTTCGCTTTGCCACGTGTATGGTAACGCAGGTATGTATATGCAAATGTCTTTGGATTAGAAGCAGAACGTCAACACGCCACCTTTGTCAAGTGCAAATGCGCGAAATCCTTCCTTTACTAAGGCACTCTATCTAATAAAAGGAGAGCGTTATCAAAAAAGGTCTAAGGAGGGCGTTATCAAAAAAAAGCATTTAAAAGGAACAATTCAAATCCCTAATGCACAGCCAGCACCGGAACTAGTCGCCTCGCCTCGCCGTCGCCACAGTCATAAGGAAACCATACTTCTTCAACTACCCGACTTTTCCTTTAAATTAAACAAACTTTTAAATCCTATTAAACATAAAATTGACGTGCAAGGTTCATATCTAATGTTAAATGTATACTCTTATATACCTATGTCCCTATTAGGCGCAGACGTATGCATTTGACGTTCATTTAAATTGTGTCTGTCTATTAAAGCCGTAAAGCCCACAACATCATGTTGGTTAAATAATGCGGCATAACATGGGCGCAACTTATATAATTATGGAGCTAGAGGAAAGCCTCTAGATTCCGCATACAAGGCAACTTTATACGTTCTTGCTTATCGATAAATAAAATATCGAAACTATCGATATTTTGTTATCTAATAGAACTAAAACGTTTACGACGAAATAGTTACATTAAAATTTAAATACATACAATTTACGGCTTATTCTGAAATAATGAATCTGTTTTTGTGTGAATTCAACAGGCAATTAACCCAATAAATAAATAAATAACTTTATACTACACTTGCTTAGCAGTTTGTTGTATGGAATTTAATTACTGCCCTGAACATCAGGGTAGTAATCCATTACTAACGCGTTTTGTTTTTTTTTTAGTCTTGATGACGTTGTAAACAAGTGTAGTATAAAGCAGTATATATCACTCGAGGGTAAGTACAGATTACTAAACTCGTGTGGTTCACGGCCCCCCGCTTCGCGTCGGGCCTCAAATGCACACTCGATTAGTAATCTGTGCCTTACTCCCCTTGATGAATAAATAGCTATTATTCATTCGGAATTTTCGGTAATCTGTTACATATTAATAATGAAGTACATAGAGGAAAAAAAAAGGAAACATTAATTTGCTGTTCGTTAAAAAAAATATCGATGTCAGAATCAAGATTAATGTGATTGTCCTGTCATTATGACAGGACAGTCACATTAATCTTACACCATTTGACACCGTTTCTGTCCTCTTACTAGTTTCCAAGCTGGATAGCATTGGAATTCGCGGTATTGCTAACGATATCTTTCGCAGCTACCTGACTGACCGTCAGCAGGTAATAAAAATTAAAAATTTTACTAGCAAGGAGGAGACAGTTACTTTCGGTGTGCCTCAGGGTAGTGTCCTTGGACCTACCCTCTTCCTCATTTATGTGAATGAGCTCTGCCAACTGTCTCCTCCTAATTGTAAAATCATCACGTACTGGTTAAACACAAACCTCCTCACGCTAAATATAAGCAAAAGCAAGTTCATACCCTTCACCCCAGGCATTTTAAGCCAGCCCCCCCGTTCCCTTAATATCAGAGCTCACGCTTGCACACTTACTAATTTCTCTACATGCAACTGTACACCTATCGAACGAACTGACGATATTAAACATCTTGGAGTAATCATCGACAATCTCCTTAAATGGAAAAAACAGATCGACTTTACGGTGAAACGAGTTCGATTGATTTATATATTTAAAAAACTTAGGGGAGTTGCTGACTTCAAATGCCTGATAACTGTCTACCTTGCCCTCGCTCAGTCAGTCCTCGGGTATTGTGTGACCACGTGGGGTGGAGCGCACAAAACTACCATACTACGTCTGGAAAGGGCGCAGAGGGCCGTACTAAAGGTTTTATCAAAGAAACCAATCCGTTTTCCGACATTTGATCTCTATTCACTATGCATGGTCCTCACAGTTAGGCAGCTCTTTGTACTACAGACTGTTCTCAGAAAACACAAACAGATCCACTACGACCCAACTTATAGTACTGCAAAACGCCTCTCTGACAGAGTTTGCAAATATTTACCCTGTGGAACAGCAGTAGCGAGAAGACATTTCAGGTTTATCAGCCCCAGGTTTTATAACAACATAAATAAGACCCTACATATTTATCGTTTACCCCGTAGTCTTTTGAGAAGGAAGTTAACTGAGTGGTTGACATCATTGTCTTATGACGCCACTGAAAAAATTGTGGAAACTTAACTAGTAAAAACACTTACACACACAAACTCTCACTCGCACACTCATACACCCCACACTCCACAAAAACACACACAGACACACACTCCCCCCCCCCCTTTGATCGTTTTGATTGTATTATATTTATAGTTTAAGTCTGGAACAATTGTTTTCTTGTTTATATGGGCGTTGATAGCTGCGACACAGTTATAAACTTTTGTAGCTATCATCGTTTTCTTTGTAATTGTGCCAATTGTCTATGTTCCACAATAAACTTTTACTTTACTTTACATTAAGGCGGGTGACATCACCTTGAAATAGCCAATTGGATCAGATCGGATCGATTGCAGTTGTCTCTCCCCGCGCACCGCGTGCTTTGGCTAAATTTGGTTAACTCGAATACAAAATGTCCATAATGCGGAATCTAGAGGAGGTTATCTGTAAGAAACATAACCATAACAACAGTTCTCGTTAACTCTCATGCGAAGTAGGTCGTTCACTAAACTGTTCGCGAGAAAGTCTCGTGGCTGTCATGTCACAAGGTACACTAGACGCGGTACAGGTGCAGGTCCACGCCCCAGCCCGTGGCGGCCACCCAGGCCGGCAGCGCGCGCAGCAGAGCGTCGTGCGCAGGCGCGCGCGCCTCACGCCCGAACAGCGCGTGGCCGCCCAGCGACACGTCGGCCCAGTGCGGCGGCGCCAGCCCGGCCGCGTGCGCCAGCAGCAGCGACACGCGCCACGCCGCGCCCGCCTCGCCCGCGCGCGCGTCGTGCAGCGACACGAAGTAGCTGCGCCGCGCGCCCCACGCCGCGCCCGGCGCCGGCGCCGCCAGGGCCGAGCTCCAGGCGAGCCGCACGCCGCGCGCCGGCGCCAGCAGCAGCACGGCGTGCGCGGGGCCCGCCAGCGTCACCGTGAGCTCCAGCGCCGTGGCGTTGTGCCGCGCCAGCGCCAGCGCCGCCCGCAGGCGCGGCAGCGGCGCGGCGGGCGCGGGCGCGGCGTGGCTGCGGCCCACCAGCGACAGCACGGGCAGGTAGTAGGGCGCGCCGCAGTACAGCAGGCGCGCGCACGAGGCCGCGCTCACGGGCCGCGCCGCACGCATCTCCGGCGCTGCGGGGGGATTTTTCACATCAAAAACATTCGTAAAGTATTGAGTTCCGTTCGGACTACTGCCATGTGCAGACGCATCGCGAGCCGCTCGGCCAACTGTTACGAAAAAAATCGTTTTACGACCCGGCCATTGCTGCCAAAATTCGAAATTTAAAGTCGAGTGTGTTTGTGAATAGTGTGTTTGTGAACCATAAATTTGAATTACATATCGTGAACTTAAGTAAGATTAGTAAAACCGGGAGTAAAATGTTAACATATCCAAATACAGTGTAGTGTTCGGAGACTCTGTGCACATCGGCACCCTAAAAGCTGACTGGCAGGATGCCCAAGATACCATCAGGAGCCTGTGATCCACATCGTGAGCTGTAGCTGGAATTCGGTGAACTCGTTTCATTTATATATGTTGAATGGGCACGGCCCAGAGCCTTCCCGAGTTTTCATACTTACGTCGACCGCACACTAGCGTGATGCTGATTGCATAAATGGCAGCATAATCATATTGATAAGAGATATATTGGGGCCTCCCTGTCAACAATATCTCCGCATATACCGTTTAAAGCTCAAAAATAATACAGCGTAGCTTGCAATACTGTGACAACGAACGCACACGTGTTAATTAACACAAGGTCAAGTCTTCTATTACATACTAGCATCGCTGCGACCGGCAACTCTCGGGGCACGAATACTGCGCTCCGCGCATTTGCCAGCAACATGTGGCAAAGGAAGACGTGTTCCAAGAAAACAAAAACATAAGCCGAACGCTTAAAGTCAGTAGGACGCCAAAAAAAATAGTTACACCAGAAAGCAATAGATTATTATTTTTTACTCTTGTCTCACTCCGTGCCCAACGAGCACAGATGGTATAACAAACCCTATACAAATAATCTAACAAGGGTGACCAGCGGTGAGCAATAAACCCACAATAACTCAAAAGTGAACCCTACTTTCTCCTATTACCCATGAAACAAAAACAGATTGCATAGTTCGACCATCAACGAACAAACAAAGCCACACTTAAACCACGGTAAAGTTAACCAAAACAACGCAAGATTAAGAGGAGGCTCCCTAAATGTTATGTTACTTTGCATTAATATTCTGAAACAGTCACACATGCAATCAAAATTACACTTTAGTATATGGTTTATTGGATCTTTTATCTTTCCATGTACAAGACAGAAACGTAATTGTAACATTTTCGCCCGATTCATTATCTATTCGAAAATCATGTATTTTTTAAGGATTATTACATTTTTTTTCAAGATTGCTCGGCCTTTATGTCTAAAATAAATGTACACAGTAAGAAAATATACTTTACTATCCAGACACAAAACATTTTTTCTCTACATCAATTATTACTTTAGTTATAAACGAAATCAGAATTGACACTTACGACATTTAGTTTCGTGCTCGAACGCGATCAAAGAGTGCACGCGGTATTCGACTTTATTACTGATCAGCTAGCAGCCTAACCGGCCTAACGCTAAACCGGTTTGTCAGTGCCGCGCTGTGCGCCATCGTAAGAGGTTGTGTTTCGCTCGCGCGCGCGCTCATAGGTATTTTATTTGGGAGTTATTTTAATAAAATTCATATTGAAACGCTATACAATGGGAAACAAAGACAATAAAAGATATGTTCAGAAGAGAAAGAAAGTCGAAAGCTTGAAAAATATTGCAAGAATCATGAGAGAAGCAAAGCGGTAAGTATTATTTTTATTAGTATTTTTTTTTGAATACCTACATATTATTTTAACGAAACGACTACTCTAAAGTATAAAATTGAATGACACAGTCGTGTCGATATTCATACAATTTTATACTTTAGGTTATAGTAATACGGTCCTATTTTCAATGGAGCCAGTAAATTCCGCGAAGATTTTTCCGTTGTCTGAACTTCGCCAAAAATGTAAACAAATATGAGTTTATGCAAAAATAACTTTCATTTCTACATGCTAAAGTTTAGTTTACGCTACAACTTCAAACATTTTTATAACCTTTTCAATAGTGCTAGTCACTCTGAAATGAACTTAATTACCATTAAATAAAGTAGATATTCCTTTAACTTGAAATAACGTCAATTTGAAACAAATAATATTTGAGTACATTTAATTATCTCTATGATGATCAGATTAATTTAATTTGATTGCAGCCGCCATATATTATATATAACTACTGCTAATAATTTTATTATAATTGCATGCAACTGCAACCTAGCGCGTGGGTTCAAGGCCAGATTTTTACAGTTGTGTTGGAGATTGTGAGAATATAGGAAGCTATGGAGGCGATTTGATTATTATAAATAAATATTGAATAACAATATTTAGTTGTAATAAGTATATAACAACATTATAACAAGTAGTATAACAATTATGTTGTTTTTGTTTGTATATAAATTGTTGAAGATGTTTTATCCGAATAATGACTAATAAGTATATACTTTCTTAGGAAAAAAAATGAAGACAAATTTCCCGAATTAGAATGTCATCAGGAACAGGGAAACTTACTGGAGACGCCTTCTCAATTGCATAATCTAGTTTCCGTTCCTGCGAATTACGAAGTTAGGTACGTACTTCTGATTATTTTGAATAAATAACAATATTATCTTACTAATATTATAATATTATATTATATGTCAAATTATGATGATAATGGTAATGGTGATGACAATTCTGTTTTTTAAGGTCTGATCGTAGCAATGATAGTGAAAACAGGCATGGCAATTGTTCGCCTTCATCCAGCCTCATGCATGTATCATCAAATACAGATCGTGACAAAAACAACATTTCCACTATTACCAATAATAAAAGAAACGAGGTAAGAATAAGACTCATACTTGATACAGAAGTAGCCAGCTCGAGCGAGATGCTTAACATCAAAAACAGCTTATTTAAATAGTTCAGCTATCTACTTACTTTTACGTTTATGGCTGAAACTTCATTTCTTTTTCAGATCGAAGTCCAGGAAACCTTGGATTTGTATAAAAAGGGAAATTGTCCTTATGAGGTCCAAAGTTACGGTGAAAATGTAAGTTTCAGCTCAATACCCGGACGTTTTACTTTTACTTCTGACCGGTATTTGGACAAAATTGATTCTTATTTTAGTTTATTATGATGAACTAAAATAAGAATCCATTTTACGTGTACGTGTGCCACGTACGTCATGTGTGTTATGACACACATGATGTACGTGGCACACGTACACGTATGTTATTTTATTTTTTTATAAATATTTATAATTTTATTGTAATTTCAGGTATGTAATGTACTAACCGGAAGACGTATTATTGATATACAGGTTTTTTTTTATAAGTTGCAAGTGATTGCTGATCATAAATCTCTTTTTAACTGTGGATTAAGCTCAATTCAATTGGTTTCTGAACACCAAAATCAAAACTCCAAAATCAAGTGGCGGATGATTGGGAATATACCGCGCGGGCTGAAATGACAAAAGCCGCAGAAATAGAAAGAGAAGCCGCATTAAAGGACGGCCGCGTAAATAAAGACGGCATAGCAGTGATAGACGTCATCGTAGATGGTTGTTGGTGTAGACGATCATATCAAACGAATTATGCTGCAAATTCAGGATGCGCAGCTATCATAGGCAGACGTACGGGTAAAGTCTTATACATGGCAGTAAAAAACAAATATTGTTGCATTTGTGAAAAAAGTGGAAATGCTATAAAAGACCATATTTGTTACAAAAATTACGTCGGCCCATCTACAGGCATGGAAGCAACAATCATAGCAGAAGGTTTCAAAAAATCGATTGAAATGCACAACATTATTTATGGACGATTTATAGCAGATGGCGACAGCAGTACCTACACAAAAATTATTGAGTCAAGGCCCTACGCAAACATTACAGTCGAAAAGATTAACTGTAGAAATCATATTTTGCGCCGATTTTGTAATAACATGCAGAAACTTATGACCGACACACGTTACCCTATAAAAGACAGAAAGCTTTTGAGTAAAATAAAACTTTTGACAGCTCGCAAATACATCTGTGACGCCATCAGAATTAACAAGTCAGACAAAAACTGCGACAACTTGCATCATGATATAAATAATTCAGTGTATCATGCCTTTGGAAAACATTCCAAATGCAAAAAAGACATATGTTCGCACACTGACGATAGAACCACGCAATTTGATGCTTCCAGCCTATGGCAAAGAATTAAAATGCTGGCAGCTAACGTTGCTTCGCATTCCAGAAGTCTCATTGAGGACGTCGATAGCAACGTTGTTGAACAGTTTAACGGCGTCGTTGCTAAGTTAGTTGGTGGTAAACGTATAAATTACTCTCAACGTCGTGGGTACCAAACTCGATGCGCCGGTGCTGTTATATCGTTTAACACCGGGAAACTTTTGTCAACTGTTCACCGAAGTATTCACAATAATACACCCAGAAAAGCATTAAAAAAATACGAAGAAACGATTTGTAAGAAAAGAGAAAAAAATAGGCTGGCACAAAGAAAAAAGAAGCGTCATTTTGCTAAGTTTCAGCCTTCGGATAGCAACTATGGTGAAAATGCAGAACAACCAGATATGGATCCGAAGACTTTTGAAATGGCGAAAAAAACGTTTCTAAAAAATTTAGAAAAGACAGAAGAAGAACGGGCTCATATCACTAAGCAAACAATTTTGCAAAGTGAATGTGGCGAGTGGCTTGAGCTAAGACGCAACCTTTTGACTGCTTCCAACTTTGGTAAAGTCGTAAAAAGAAGAAAGACCAATAGCTGCAGAAATATGGTGAAAAACATGCTGTACGGAGCTCCTATAGACCATGTTTCGTCTATACAACATGGTAGACAACACGAGGCGGTGGCTTTGGAACAATTGTCCAACCTAAAAAATATAAAAATTGAAAAATGTGGACTTTTTATAGACGAAGTCCTTCCGTTTCTAGGGGCCACTCCGGATGGAATCACCAATGATATGGTTGTTGAGATAAAATGTCCCATAGCCCCTTTTAAAATGGGGATCGATGCCGCAATTGACCAAAAAAAAGTTCATTTCTGGAAAAAAAAACAAAATGGTGAAGTGAGTATTATGTTAAAAACTGGTTTGCGGCTTTATTTACAATAGTGAATAAAGCAACATAGACGGACAGACATACACACATAAATAAATACATACGAAATAAAAACATTGTCGTTCTTTTTGGCCTCACTGCAGTCGGGTAATTAAAAATATGTGTTTTTATTTTCAGATTAACGTAAGCAAAAAATCTGACTGGTATTATCAAGCTCAAGGTCAGATGCATATAGCAAAAAAAACAAAATGCCTATTTGCCGTATGGTATGGAGATAACAAATTCAAAATTGAAGTACTGGAAAAAGATGACGAATTTTGGAGAAAGGAGATGGAACCCAAACTAGTCTCTTTTTATATGGATTGTCTGCTGCCTGAGTTGGTAGATCCACTATATCCGAAAAAAAAAAGATACGAGATCCTGAATATGTCAGAAAACGAACAGTGCAAGATGAAAATAGCTTACAAACTGCAAATACAATATCAGATGCGCCAGTATCAAAGTCAAGGAGGCTAGATTTTAGTAAACTTTAAATAAAACTTTAGTAAACTTTAAATACTCTTTTCTTACAAAACGTTTCTTCGTATTTTAACAGACGTGATGGATATATCTAAACACGATAAAACAAAAAAAACTTGAGAGGTGTCAAGGGACACCCGGATGGAACGAAGTTCCTTCTGGCTTGCTTTCTATGAGAGAGAGAGAGAGAGACAGACAGAGAAACACGCGCACACACACCACACCCCCCCCCCACACACACACACACACACACACACACAAAACAAAAAACCGCGACAAGACCATTTTGTAGCAAAAAGTGTCGTGACAACTTTTCGTAAGAATTTTTTCCGTCTAGCCCCCTTTCACAATGCGCGATAAGGAACTTCGTTCCAAAAAAACATATTTCTCAACTAAATACATACTTCAAGTAAAACCGCCAGCGGTCATTGACTCCAAAAAAAAACAAACATCAATTCAAATCTTTTTTATTTGTCGTGTTTAGACTGCGGAGTTTCTCTAGCTAATTTAATTTGACCATGTTTTGAGTAATGTAGTAGTTAGTATTAAGGACGCGTTTGCAAAATTGATAGGTACAAAATCGAACTACTACATTGACACAGGTCATACACAAGTGTACGCACGACTAACTGCGAGAATAGTAGTCAAGTGAACTCATTTTGATGCTTTGAAAGATTTTTACATATTTCTTAGAAATAAAATTATGGTAGGTCACTACAAAAAAAAAATTTTGCTGTTTTTACGAATTACCTCCGGACTTGATGGAGTGACCTGAAGGTATACTTCAGTGACTGCCACTGGAACTTCTCGGTTTCAGTTACGAAAAAAACAAAACGAGCCCAAACTCGGCTCACCTAGTACAACACGTCAAAGAGTTCCAGTAGCAGTCACCAATCACTTCATCAAGTCCGGAGGTAAGGTCTCATCATAACTAATAAATAATAAAAATCTTGCCTTGTCAAGTATCAAATTTGGTTTATCGAATATTTTGTGTTTGTACAGCGATCTTTTTCAACTCGAGCCGCTCCAAACAGGCGTTACGTGTCCACTCTCGACGGCGGCCGTGCGCGGACTAAAGTTTCATTCAGTGTTTGTGCAATAAATCAAGACGGGTATCCAAAATAAAATAACCCCTAATGCAATCGATTAAGATTCATCCAGAATAGCAAAAAATGTGAAAAAATAAGATTTGGTTTTCATTTTTTCTGCAACTATATAAATCATTTAGATAAAAAAAAAAAACCTTGCATTAAGAATTGATTATGTTTGCCAACATACAGTATTTTTAGAAATAGTAAAATATGTTAATAATAGCACAAAAAATGTACCTAAACTCAACCCTGTATCGTTAATTTTAGGGAAAATGGCAACGACAGATCGATTTTACATTATAAAAAACTAAAATTTTCAATGATCAAGTTCCTATTATTTGAAGATGAAGAACCAATCTATACGAGGTAGTTATTAGTTATATTGGATTTTGTTTGGTTATGCCATAAAATTGTACCGAAAAACAGCATAATTTTACCTGATATGCAAACGCGCCCTTAAATAAACTATTATATTTCATAAAATAAAAATAATAATATAAAGGTGTTTCTATTCCATCTATGTTCGCTATTCTAAAATCAAAATACGTAAAGTAAGAATTTTGCGTACGCGGCGACGCGACGTTCGGCTCGCTCGTGGGAAATGAAGCGCGGAGTGGCGGGGTGCATGGGGCGGAGCTTGCGTGAAAATTCTTTTAGAGTGCCTGGTCTTAATAAAAGTCCTAACGAAACACCATTAGTTAATAAGCTCTTTTTCCAGGAACACTAATCAACATTGTCCACAGAAGCAATAATAGCTAGGCCTTTCCTGCAGGCCTGAGTAACAAAGGTTACATTATAAGGAAAAGCACCACGAAGATATCATCATTTTAGCAGCTGAGTACTATTTCATCAACGTAACAGTGCACCAAGCCGGGCCTAGTGCTCCCATTACATACCGCCCCAGAGATCTACAACAAGCTGTAGCCACTATTAACTTACTATATCACAATAACCACTACGACAGCCTTCTTAGCGCACTTAATTCTCAAGACTCTTCAACAGAATATACACCACAACGCCAAATACAAGCGCAACGCTTTCGCCTGCTGAACAACCTGACACCACCGGATATACAATACTAAGACCCCCCACCCTGCCCTAGGAAGGTAACAGAAATGAATAGTGTCAAAATCGCAACCTGGAATGTTAGAGGCACTGCCTCACATTCCAAGAAAAATAACATTGACAAAACCTTGAAAGATAAAGGGATACACATAGCATGCCTACAGGAAACAAACCTGAGTACCGGATAATTTAACTCAAAACACTACACCTGGCACCTTAGTGGCTCTACCGAACGCCGTGGTCTCGCGTTACTGGTAAGAAAAGACACGACTATAACAATTTAAACAACAAGAAGATATACAAACGTCATGGCTGCAGTTATAACAGCTCTCTGCAAAGGACAATCTGTGAACTTGTATATAATAACAATACATATACCAAGCATTAAGCCAACTAAGACATTTTCCGATTTGATCAACTGAATCAATGCAAACCCAAAAGGGTCAAACATGATGATCCTAGGAGACTTTAATGCGCACATAGGAAAGCAGGAAATAAACACCAATGGAAACCAAACGACTAATCAAATTGGTGCCGACTTATTGCACACAGCGTCGAATGACAATGGTGAAATCTTATTAGATATAATAAAAAGAGTAAACCTTAGATTCGATACATCACGAGGCAGAAGAAGCTGCAAAATAACTAGGCAATCTGGACAAAGGAAATCGCAAATTGACCATATACTTACTGCTGCGGACGAGCCAAATATATTTAATTACATAAAAGGCGAGTGGAGGAAAAATATGGAGCTAAAATTGAGAACGGCCCTCAAAGAACTCAAAGAATCCAAACTCCAAGTCCAACAACTCTTACAGGAGAGAGAAGAGAGTGAGGTGGAGGTCGATAAGGTTAATAGCAAAAACACCAGCTTAAAACGGGAGCTAGTAGGCCTACATCAGCAATACTTGGACGTTGTTGATGAACGGGATAAACTGAAGGTGGTCACGGATGGTTTCCATAATTGTAGTATCTTATATGAGGAGGCTTTATATAAAATCAGGGGCCTTGAAGATGAGTTAATTCATGCCAATAATTGTATAGTTAAGTTACAGAAAGAAAAGGAAAGTACTCAGGTTATAGAAACAAACCTCTTATATAATGAATTATTAAAAAGTAATTGTAACCACCCTTCCTTAATAACTATTGATCTGACTGAAGATTCCTTACTAAAACAGAATTTTGTAGTTAGCAATAGGAAGATAAAGAAATATGCAAAATTAAACAGAATTATTAAAAAATGTAATCAATTTAAGAAACAACATAAACGCTTTTCCAAATATATTCCACTGAGGAAAGAGCGTGTTGATTTAGTTAATAAGTTAAATAACTACCAAATAAAATTAGAGGACAGTATAAAAATATATGAAATTGATACTCAGCATTTGCAGTCTGAAATACAGGTACTTCAGGACTCACTAAGTTCCCTTTCTAGTAGGTATAAGATTTCTCAGAAACAAATTAGGGAACATATTTATGCAGCAAATGAGTTGGTAATGGGTCAATGTAGTTGCCAGACAGTTACCAACCATGATACTATTCAGCCTGAGGTAATGGAGGACCCATACCAGGTTGAGAATTTGTCTCAGGACAGCATATCAAATACCGGTAATTTTGTTTCTCCTAATAGTCATGATTGTAATCATTCAGTTATGTTCTCTGACAGTATAGGTAGGGGGCTAGGTAAATTAATTAGTAATAACCTGAGTTATTGTACCCAAAACAATTGTATGCCAGGGTCAAACTACAGTCGTGCGGTCCATGGCCCTTTACGGGGCCCCGGTGTGGGCACGTTCATTGAGGCGGCGTGCCGCCCACCACTTGAACGTGCCCCAGAAGGTGGTAGCCGTAAGGCTGGTCCGGGGGTACCGCACGATCTCCCGCGAGGCGGCGAACCTCCTTGCCGGATTGCCGCCATGGGATCTGGAGGCAATAGTCCTCGCGCGCCTACACGAGTGGCGCGCGGAGGCGCTACGCCGGGGGGAAACTCCGCTGCCGCGGCAAATTGTCGCTCAGCGGACGGACTTCCGGCGCGATCTCATGGCGACATGGAGAGAGCGACTATCGCAACCCCGTGCAGGGCACGCCACAATAGTGGCGATAAGTCCCCTCTTTGAGGAGTGGCTGGAGAGACGCCACGGCGTCCTCACCTTCCGCCTGACGCAGGTTCTTACCGGACACGGATGCTTCGGTAAGTTCCTGCACCGAATCGGGCGGGAGGAGACGCCCGGGTGTCACCATTGTGAGGATCGACCGGAGGACACGGTGGAGCACACGGTGGAGGTGTGCCCCGCTTGGGCGGAGCACCGCCGTGTCCTCGTAACGGCGATTGGCGGCGGCGACCTCTCGCTCCCGGCCTTGGTTCAATCCATGGTCCGGAGCGAGACGGAATGGGACGCCGTCACCTCCTTCTGCGAAGCAGTCATGCTAGCGAAGGAGGTGGCGGAACAGGACAGGGAGAGATCCTCACGTCCCGGCCGCCGCGGGAGACGCCCCGGGCGTCGGGGGCCACGTGGTGGCTTCCGGCCACCGTAGGCGCGGGCCTGTGGACGGGGAGCTATGGGCTAGCTCGCCGTCCGTTCGTCTCATGACGACAGGCCGTGTCGACGGCGCGTTCGTGTTCCACGCGCGCCTCAAAGAGAGTCAGCAATAAGGAAGGGGTCCGCAAGGACCGAAGCCTGCCGGGGCTGCGGGACTATTCGAAAGAGATACCGTGGCCCCGGAACACAAAGGGCGATGAAGGAACATGGATGGGTTTTAGTCAGTAAAAGTCTGACACTCCCTCCTGCTCAGCCCAGAGCGGGAGAAGTCATTTGATGATTTCCCATCCGAAAAAAAAAAAAAAAAAAAAAAGGGTCAAACTACAAACAAGTTATGGCATCAGTATCAAAGACTGTTTGTGATCCTAGTACCACCATTACTATATGTGTTGGTAATAGTTCTAAGATTAAAAAGGAAGACATCACTGACTGTGTCTCAGAGTTGTTGAAGTTAAATTGTAAGAAAATCATATTGTGTGCTTTTCCATACTTTGAAAATTTATGTCAGAAAAAACAATTATATTCACATGTTAAATAAACATTTACATTTTTTAGTAGGTCATTATAGTGACAAACTTATATATATTGATATCAACACTTTTGTTGGTAAACTTAGATCGACTCGGGGTAAAGTGTATCTACCTATTAGTTGTAGACACAAAATAGCTCGGCTATTAGCTTATAATATTCACACAGACATAAGTAGTATGTCTAAGTTTAGTTATATTATTAACACTGCGACTATTAGTAATAATACTAATGTACAGGTGACTTTAAATGAATATAGCATTAGTGCTATAAATGTTTACAAACATTGTACCGAGGAGGATCCATGTGTCACCGTGGAGAATTCTGAATTAGGGTTTATTAGTGATAGGGTCTTGTTGTCTGAGGATGACAAGGGAGTCTCCGGCCTCACTCCAAATATTAATATTAATTTAAACTAGAAAGTGAGACAACAGAAGGTACCATTAACAATATTGTTAAACCTACCAACAGCAAGGTATCTTCTTGCACTCAATTAGCTAGTAAAACAGGGCCTCAGCAGAACACTTTAAAATGATTCCACCAAAATATCCAAGGCATTTCTTCCAAATTATTAGAAATAGAATTGTTTTTAGAAAATAGTAAGTTTGACATTATTTGTTTTACTGAACATTGGCTTAAGGATTACCAAATGCTTATTAATTATGAGAACTATATGGTGGGTAGCTGCTTTAACCGTAAAACTATGCTTCGTGGAGGTTCCCTAATTTTAGTAAAAAATTGTTTTAAATATAAGCAGCGTAACGACATAGTAGGTCTCTCGGCTGAACATTGCGTCGAACTGTCCTGTGTTGAGCTAGATAAGCATGTTATTGTGTGTGTATACAGACCCCCAAACTATCAAAACTTTTCCTTATTTGAGTCAATAATGGAAGATGTCCTGGCAAAACTTGAAGCTAGTAATAAATCAACAATTATTTGTGGTGATTTTAATATCAATATTTTAGAAGAAAATTCAAATAGCAGTCGGTTATTAAATCTTTTTAAGTCATTTGACTAGACCAACACTTTTATAGAACCTACTAGAATCACTCCATCTTCTGCTACTTGCATAGATAATGTTTTCTGCGATTGTGATTACATATATAAAGCCATAGTTAATTGTCCGCCGTCTGACCATAGCGGACAGACTGTAACTTTTAGGAGTAATACACCATTGCAAAAAGTTCAGATTAAATTTAGACCCATAACTTCTAACAAATTAAATAAGTATAATATTTCCCTACAGAACAAGTTAAGTGTATTTAGCCATGATGATATTAATATAAATCAATTTTATGATAATTTCTTTTCAATAGTTCACACTGAATTTAACAAAACTTTTGAAAAGAAGACAAAAAGTATTTGCCCTAAATTTATATTTAGTGATTTGGCAACTAGAGGTATCAGAAAAAGTAGGGAAACACTATTTGAGCTTTATGGCCTTAAGCCTTATATAAACACTGAAACTTTTAACAAATATGTTGCTAAGTATTCAAAAAATTTTAGAAATACATGCAAGGTTGCCAAAGCCCTGCACATTAGCAACAAGATCAAAACAGCAGAAAATAAAATAAAGACAGTTTGGAAAGTCATAAATAGCGAGACTAACAGGAAGAAAATACGTAATACTAGCTATACATTAAATACAGCATGTGGTCCTAAAAGCTCTAATCAGGAAGTAGCTCAAGAATTTGTAAATTTCTTTACCGATATACCGTTAAAAACTACGGAGGCTCTTAATTCCTCTCCTGAAGTCTCAATTGATTTATTAAAGGCGAATGTGTCTGGATGCCAGGCTGAATTTAAATTTGAACACATAAACCCTATGATAGTTATTAAAGCTTTCCGGCAAATAAAAATCAAACTGACCGAAGATCTATGGGGAATGTCTATCAAAGTTTGTACATCCATACTTGAGACTATAGCTCCTTACTTAGCTTTAATTTTTAATTTGTGCGTAGACCAAGGAGTTTTCCTTGATTTAATGAAATACAGTAAAGTCATACCTCTTTTCAAATCCGGGGATAGTAAAGATACTAATAATTATAGGCCTGTATCCGTGTTGCCAGTTTTTAGCAAGGTGTTCGAAAAGGTAATGCTTAATCAAATGCTCCATCATTTTAACACCAACAGAATCTTACACGATCAACAGTATGGTTTCACTAAGGGACGTTGTACAACTGACGCTGGTGTAACTTTATTAAAGCACATATTTGCGGCGTGGGAAGAGTCCCAAGACGCTGTAGGAATATTTTGTGACCTCTCCAAAGCATTTGATTGTGTAAATCACGACACATTACTTTTGAAACTTGAGCATTACGGACTAGGTAAACTTGCACTTAGTTTGGTAAAATCTTATTTGAGTGATAGACAACAATATGTTCAAATAAATAGTGTTAATTCACAGGGTTTAAAAGTCAAAATGGGGTTCCGCAAGGCTCAATATTGGGTCCTTTCCTCTTCTTAGTATATATAAATGATCTACCATATTTACTGAAAAACCAACCTCAAAATATGGTGTTATTTGCCGATGACACTTCCCTAACATTTAAGATAAATAGACGAGCCCAAAATCTAGACGACGTGAATAATGCCCTACTTCAAGTCCATAATTGGTTCACAGCAAACAATTTGGTACTCAATGAAAAAAAAAACGAAATGCATAAGATTTGCTTTACCGAATGTCAAAAGTAGCGATTGTGATATAGTATTGAATCAAGAGAAACTAGGATTTGTCGATAAAACGGTTTTCGTGGGAATCACGCTTGATTCAAGGCTTCAATGGGGTTCTCATTTAACATCTCTGGCGGGGCGGCTAAGTTCAGCAGCATATGCTATTAGAAAAATCCGTCAATTTACTGATGTAGATACTGCTAGATTGGTCTATTTTAGTAACTTTCATAGTATAATGTCTTATGGCATTTTAATATGGGGACGGGCTGCAGACATTGAATCTATATTTATTCTGCAAAAAAGAGCCATCAGAGCCCTATACAATCTTCGTAGGCGCGATTCTCTGAGGGAACTGTTTAAGGAAATTAACATCATGACGGTCAGTCTCGTTACGGCGTTCGTGCGAGGTAGTCGTTTGTTAATTCCTCGAGCCGCGCGCGCACCAGTACGTTGTTGTTATTATCTGCGCGTAGCTGCGGTAGCTATACCCAACGTGTATGTATATACCGTTGGGTTGACTAGCTGCGCGCAATAGCTAACGAGGTATGGTTGTTAGCTTTACGCGATGAATGAAATTAAAGATCATGTGTATGCAACGTGTGATGCGACTATGGGGCCGAGCAGCAGTCCGTGGAGTGAGTTAGTAGTACAAGATTTAGAAGGGATACAATACCAAGAGGAAGTTAATATACAGATGGAAGGTGAAACGAGATTGGAGAAGAGGAAAGGAGATGACGATGATACGGAATGGATTAAGGTAGAATCAAGGCAGAAAAAGAAATACAAGACTAAGATAGATAAGATAGAGATATACATATCATATAATAAAGAATTGCCTAAACAATTTGCTTTGGCCAGAATATTTAAAGATAGCGGCATCACCGATATTTTAAGGGTAAAATATATTAACCCATACAAAGTCCGCCTTGATATGGATAATGAAGTAAGCGCAGAAAGATTAGAGAACTGTAAACAATTACTTGAGAAGGGCTGGCACATACAACGGGCTATGGAAAAGAGTCTATCATATGGGGTTATAAGAGATGTGGATTTAGATTTAACCGATGAGGAGATACAGAATACAATAACATGCCCCACGCCAGCTAAATTGGTGTCAATATTTCGACTTAACCGACGTAACTCGGAAGAAGGCTGGACAAGAAGTGAAGCCGTGCGTTTATGTTTCAAGGGTTCTTTTATACCACCGTATATATCTGTAGATGGTCTAAGAATTAAAGTGGATCCATACATCTTTCCTGTATCACAGTGCACTCAGTGCTGGAGGTTGGGTCATCCAACTAAAAGGTGTTCAAGCAAAGTTACCTGTCCAAAGTGCGGAGAAAACCATGCTAACTGCGATACTACGTCATTTAAATGTGTCAACTGCAACGGTGCACACATGGCTTTATACAAAGGTTGCCCGGCATTCCTCAAAGAAAAAAGGTTACGAGACATTATGGCGGAGTTTAACTGCACGTATAGAAAAGCCCTCACTATTTATGTAGCACCAAGTTCTCCAACAGATGTCACCCCTAAGATATCGTCAATCAAAACGTTCCCTACGTTGGAGACTAAACCTCCGCCTGTACAAGATTCGACATCGTCGCGCCGTGATGCTACACCTTACGTTGAAATCGTTAAGACAAAAGCACAAATACACAAAGGGGAACAGGTCAAACCAGCCCCACAGTCTTCGTCCAGAAAACAATGGAAACGTAAGGATGCTGCTTCTAACCGATCTGAATACGATTTTTTTTTAAATCCAGAGCCACAGGATACCAACAAACCGGAGGTGTTTATGGAGGAGGTTGAAGAAAAGAGAGAGAGAGAAGTGAGCTTTGGAGAATTAATTGTAAGATTAAAAGAAATAATATTTTTGAAAAATACATCTTTTATAAGTAAGATTACAAGCATTATAAAATGTTGCGTCGAATGGATTATTTTAGTGGTGGTAGACAATATTTCAGACTGGCCTATAATAAAACAGAAATTAGGTTTTTTTGTGTAAACAATGACTAATAACAGGAAAAATGTAAAATTGAATATAGTCCAATGGAATGCGCAGAGTTTAAGGCCGAAGTTAATTACATTTCAAAATATTTTACTACAGGAGAAGGTCCACATTGCCGCCGTTAGTGAAACCTGGTTAGAAACGGATAGCCATCTCAATGTGACACATTATAATATTTACCGTAAAGATAGGGAAGATGGTTACGGTGGGGTTGCTATCTTTGTACATAGGTCGATCCAGTCATGCATCTGTGAAGTTCAAAGCACAACTCAGGGTATTGAACTCTTGTGTGTTAAAGTGTTCAACTGTGGTGAAATCGAACACATTATTGCGATATACTGTGCGCCATCTGTGCGTACCAGCCAGCAAGACTGGGATTCAATTTTTTCCTTAGTTAACAAAAAAAGTCTTGTTGTCGGGGACTTTAATGGGCACCACACCAATTGGTCTTACAAGACCGATTTAAGAGGATCTCAAATCTGTGAGGCTATTTTAGATAACGGTTTTGTAACCCTGAATGATGGCAAATCCACCCGTGTTAAGTTAGTTAATGACCAACTTCAACAATCCGCGCCCGATATTACTTTAGTCTCCTCTGATTTAGCTTTGTCATTTAACTGGGACATTATGAACGAAAGTCTTGGAAGTGATCACTTAATGATTAATATATCGACTAATCTCTATGTTGCACCTGGAAACACTTATCGACGGAACTTTAAAAATGCGGATTGGGATAGTTACAAAAACTTACTTGAAAAATTATTTATTAATTTTGAGCAGTCAGGCAGGCTTCAAGCCGACTATGATAATTTTATTGAGTGCATTAATTTGGCAGCAGACGTCCATATACCTTATATCAAATTCAACATGAACCCTGATAACGTCTTTAGTCCCAAACCCTATTGGAATGCAGACCTATCCAAATCAGTTGCAAAACGTAGATTAGCCCTTTCAACCTTTAGACGTAATCCTTCACCGAATAATTTATCGCTCCTTAATAAAAAAATATGTGAGTCACAAAAGTTGATACGCCAAGCAAGGGATAAAGGTTGGCAGGATCTTTGCACTTCACTAGACGGAACCACTTCATCAAATCAGATGTGGAATAAAATGAAATGGTTTAAAGGGCGTAGAAGTGCAAGGCAACACGTCGATGGCGAGCGTGCCAATAATCTACTTCGAAGTCTAACCCCCGATTATGCATCTCCTCACGATATGTCATTTGCTTCTAATAACTCAAAGCTAGAGACACCAATCACGAAACAAGAACTTTTTTGTTGTATTCGAAATAAGGACACGTCACCCGGTTGTGACAATATTTCGTACTCGATGATTAAAAATCTTCCTGAGAACGGGGCTTCTATTTTGTTATCACTATATAATGGTTCTATATCAACCGGTTTTCTACCTAGTCAGTGGCGTGACATCGCAGTCGTTCCAATCCCTAAGCCCGGGCGCGACCCGCAGTCTCACTCCTCACTCAGACCAATATCAATGTTATCGTGTTTGTGTAAAATATTCCACAGTATTTTAAATAACCGAATAGAATGGTTCATCGAAAAAAATAATATCTTATCGCCTTTCACTACGGGATTCAGAAAAAATCGATCTACAATGGACAATTTAGTTAATTTAGTCTCTCATATTCAAACCGGTTTTACAGAAAATAAGACGACAATAGGTTGTTTCTTGGACATAGATAATGCGTACAATAACGTAAATATAATTACATTAATGCAAACAATGGACTTAATTGGGGTAGGATCTAAAATATGTCAATATTTATGGAATTTTTTAAAAGAAAGAAGGTTAAAGATCTTAATAGATAATGTCTACTTATGTCGAACGACAGGTCGTGGATTAGCTCAAGGTGACCCTATGTCCCCTTTGCTTTTTAACATAGTAACTTCAGGTATCTGTGCAAGCATTATAAGCAGCGGAGTATTGATATCTCAATACGCGGACGATTTTGTTCTTTATTCAGTAAGTAATAACGTACAAGAAGGTGTTCAGGTAGTACAAAATTCTTTAAATATTTTAGTTAAATTACTTTCTAACATAGGCTTAGATATTTCATCTTCAAAGAGTAAAGTATGCATTTTTAAGAGAGGATATAGAAGAGAATGTATTGATCTTTTAATAAATGAAACAACGCTTCAAGTAGTAGATAATATAAAGTACTTAGGTGTGTGGCTGGATCGCTCGCTTAGGTGGAAAAAACATATTGGGGAACTAGCCGAAAAATGTTTAAAATCCTTGAGAATCTTTCAAGTTCTTGCTGGGTCGGGGTGGGGCGTACACCCATATCACTTGAGGCTATTATATATTTCTATAATTCGATCGAGACTGGACTATGGCAACTTTTTATACGATAACGGGTACAAAAGCAACCTAGGCAAATTGGACAGAATACAAAATCAATGTATGCGTGTTATTGGTGGTTTTGTGAGGACTACTGCAATTCACGTGATGGAGTGTGAGCTTCACCTTCAACCTTTACATGTACGCAGATACTTCTTAGCCGGCAAATATTGGTTGAAGGTGAATTCATTCCGGGGTAGTCAAGTATTTCTCTTGATAAATAGTCTGGCCGAGTCATGTCAAGGTTTCTATTGGAGACGTAAAAAAAAACCACTACTTGTGACGGTACATGAGTGTCTTATTGACTATCCGATGCTTTCATCACAGGAATTAGAGAGATTTTCTTTGGACACATGGGTCAGCAGTGTGGACCTATCCAATGTAGTAAAACCATATTTAGATTTAATAGACAAACCGAAACATCAGTATAGATGTAGCAACATACTCGAAATTTGTGAACAGTTTCTATACACGAATTATTTACATTTTTACTCAGTCTATACTGATGGGTCACAGGAAGGTAACGAGTCAGGATGGGCTGTTTTTGATCCGCAAACGAAGTCATCTATAAAGTTTAGATCATGTGCCAAAGTCTCAATAATGTACGTTGAATTACAAGCAATCTCTGAAGCTATCTCATACATTGAGTCATTCGAATCAGGTAATTATGTAATACTGACAGATTCGAGGAGTGCTCTGCAACACCTGGCTCGATGCACCTCGAATTGTCGAGGTGCACCGATAGCCTATGAAATTCTGGACACCATTGGTAAGATCCGAGACAAAAGAATTGTTCTTCAATGGGTACCATCCCATGTTGGCTTGTATGGAAATGAGGAAGTAGATCGCTTAGCAAAAGAGGCTATCACGGATGGAATATCTGTTGTATGTTTTCCCCTATTTAGTGACCTCTTGTATCAAGTTCGCGACCAATGTTTAGAATTATGGAAAGTATACTTTGATGAGAGGTCGCTAAGTAAGGGAATTTGGTATAAAACTATTCAACACAGCCTTTCCCGCCTTCCTTGGTTTGTGGGCACAGATATGCAACGAAAAGACATTGTTACTGCTTTCAGACTGCGTTCAGGACATGTTCCGTTGAATAGCTTTGCCTTTTTAATGAGAAAGAGTGATTCGCCCAATTGTTCTGAGTGTGATAAGGTAGAGGATACCACTCATATTTTAGCGGAATGTGTCCGGAACGGGGTTGAGAGGAGTAACTTTTTCGTAGAAAATTGTCTAAAATCTATTGATGTTGGCATATATAATAGTATTTTGGCTGCGCCCTTGTCCAGGACAGCCAAAAAACTATACAAAATAGTAAATTTAGGTATTAAGCGTAGATAGACATAGAATGCCCCTTTGAGGGTGGCATGGTCATACTGATCAAACCCTCTATAAAATAATAAAGAAAAAAAAAAAAAAACATCATGACGGTACATTGTCAATACATCTACGAAAACATAATGTACGTGAGGAAAAATCTACATCTTTTTGGTAAAAGAGGTGACAGACACAATTACAGTACTAGAAATAGGGACCAATTAGTTCAGCCAGGCTTCAGACTCGCTAAAGTAGACTCTTCTTTCATGGGGTACTGTTTGAGATGCTATAATAAAATTCCACAAAGCATTCTTGAACTGAATGAAACAAAATTTAAAACATGCATTAAACGCACATTGAGTAAGCAAGTATAGTACAAATTGGACGATTATATCGCTGATAAAAATGCTTGGCTCAATGCCGGTCCTGCTCCACAAGGACAGGGGCGCATAAATGGATAGCACTAATTGTATTGTTGGTGCTGCTGAAGATTGTACAACTATCTTTGCATTGTATAGATTCAATCTCTTTAGTATTATATAATCGCATAGCCCATATTGTGTGAGTACTATGTACTAGAATGCTATCAGTCGCTGGAAACCTACGTCTTTTCTTGACTTGAATGTGCCCTGGCGGTTGAGAATATGTCATGCTCACTCAAAAGTCTCGCTGATGGTGGCGCATGTGTCGGATCATTTAGTTCCCTTCAAAATGGTTGAGTTGAATGGTGCTGATCTATGCGTCATGTCCGTGAACGGGCGCTGTCAGTTGTGACTGGTCATCTCTCAGTTGCCATGGCTTATTTTAATAAATTATTTTAGTTTTTGAATTGTTTTTTTTCTGTTTTGTTTTACTGTGGACACTTTTAACGTGCACATCTTGCTACATTGTTCTCACATAATATACCATCTCAACATGAATGATGTAACCAAGATTTTGTAACAATATTCTGATTTAAAAGAGTGTCCATGGAGTTTCTTGCCCGTTCTTCTGCATAGAGATCTACGCTAGGGAATAGGCAACTACAGTACTTTCACAGTTTTTATGCCTTGTGACTGGGACTGTAGCTACATTTAATTTTCATCTTTGTTTCGACAATTCAAAAGTGCCTGTAACTGGCCTACTTGAAATAAATGCTTTGATTTTGATTTTGAATATATCAGACCATAAAATTATTCTTGCTGATATTATTATTCTGAACCTCAAGAGGGAAAATCCGACACTGCATATGCCGAAATCCAGCACGAAACCAATGCACAAATCTGAGCTCGAATTCAACTACAGAAATCACGACTATAGCCGACTACAAAACGAGGAAATAATGAAAGAATATCAAGAGGAAATTAAGAGCCAATCTCAGGTAATAAATCTACAAAACAAGGGAAGTAGCAAACTAGTCCCATGGGATTCCCTTATGAATATCATGAAATCAGCAGCGGCGAAGATTCTTATAAGCAGGCCAATCAGATGCAGGGAACATAGAATCGAGCTCGCAAAACTGCAAAAGCCAAGTTTATAAAAAACTGTTACCCCAGAGAAGCATTCGCAATCAAACAACTAAGCGAAGCAAGACACAAGCTGCAAAATATAAAAAATAAAGAAGAGGGAGAAAAATGCGAAGTATTCTTTAGAAACCTAAGCGAAACTCATCCATCGCAACGCATGAAAATCACATACGATTTTTACAGGAGACATAAAATGAACATGAAGCACAACAACAAACAACGTTTATACCCATGTCAAGGTGGGAAGAAGAATTAAAAAAGTCAGCAGGCCCACACATAGAACTCCTACCCAATGAAAACCCATCAGATGGAAAAGAAGAACTATCGGCAGAGGAAATAACGATATCATCAAAAGCATGAGCAACGGCAAAGCACCAGGTACTGATAAGGTGGTGTCCGAGCTATTCAAAGCCTTGCCAACAGAAATGCTATCGGAAATTATAAAGCACATGCAGGCAGCATGGCTAAGCAATGATATACCAATGTCTTGGAACAAAACTATCCAAATTCCAGTGCTTATAAAGCAAAGCCAGACGGAATTAATGACTACAGAAGGCTATCTATGTGTAACGCGGGATATAGGACATATGTAAGCTATCTTCTAAGAAAACTGGATGCTTCAATAAAAGAACTAGGAAACTACCAAGGAACCTTTCTTCGCAATAGATCGACCGACGACCATATGTACTATCTCAACGGACGAAATCTTACCACCAATATAGCTCTTTTTGTTTGCAGCACCCGGTCGCTATTCAAGCGCTGAACTTTCTCTTCCTTGTCCTTTTTTTTTGTTTTTATTCCTATTAGTCAAAAAAAGGTGACCAAACAATAGAATAGAATTTTTGTAAAACAAAAGATAACGTAAAAAAGGGTCGCATATTTTTCGGCGTTTTACTACTATTGGTCCGCACACTCTTTGTGCGGACCAGTAGAAGTCCTTCTTCTTCTTCGTGTCGATAATTCGTTAAGGGTGGTAAACAGATGTGGACATCGTGTGCACGGGATTTTATTTTGAACATGAGCAGATTTCGTTCGTTGTCATGGTACACACTTAGGAGAATTCTTGACGAGGAATGGAGATCAGTCTCAAAAACCTATGAGCTGGCGTTAGACATTGAAAAAGCCTTCGATACGCTGAACTTAAACTCTCTTAGAGACATTCTAGTTACTAGAACTAACAAATACCTAACGAATAGAATTATTAAGGCATGTATGAATGAATCCACCTGCATAAAATGGTTTGGACAGCAAACGACAACGAAAATCGACGCACAAAGGCAAGGGAGTCAAACAGGGATGTCCGCTATCCCCACGACTAATCACCATAGTAATGAATGACGTTCTCAGAACATTAGAAGAAGAGATAGAATGCCTCCACCTAGACCAGGACCATGAGATTCAACTCCCTATTATACTTTCCTTTGCAGATGACGTGATAATAGCAACAAATAATCTCAGTGAACGAGACGAAATAGTCACCAAAATCAAACCGTTGCTGGAATCAGTCGGACTCCACATTAATGAAACGAAAACAAAACTAGTAATCAGAGACCCACATAGCACCGCAACCCGAAGTCTTATTAGAATGGGAGGAACCAGTAATCAACCGGCAGACCAAATTAAGTACCTTGGCACGTATATAACATCGACACTTAATCGAAACAATACAGTCAACGCCAGATGCAAACAAGCGATGCGTAAGTCTAAGGCCTTAATATCCTTCATAAAAAACTCGAAAATGGAGTGAAAAATCCCGCGTCTTATCTATAAAATAGTCATAGAACCTGCAATGACTTACGGCCTTAAGGCAGCGGCACTCACAAAGGCAAACCGATCGAAACTCAGAAGATACGAAGGAATTATTCTTAAAGATATGATAAAGAGTACGCGAAACCCCCCGAACAAGAAAACACGCGAAATTCTTATGGGAAAAACAATTACCAAAATTACAAATTATGGTTATGCTACTACGGGCACATCCTCCGACGAACAGAGCCTCACTTACTACACGCAGCTATTAGATGCTAGGCGAAACGGTTAAAAGTTGGAAGACCAATATATACATGGAACGAATCACTCCAACATGACATGGAATATTTCTACAAAAGCAAAGAAGAATGGATTCAGCTAGCAGCAGATAGAGAAAATTTTAAGTCGGCCACCCAGGAAACATCTCAGCGAAACTGACAGTGAATAAAATACTACTGACGACGAAACATATATACGAAAATAATGATTAAATAAGACGTCAAAAAGGAATGAAATCACAACCTCCAGAAACGAACATGATTCTCCAATGCTAGAAGAGACCGATCAAATGAAGGTCAAAACACCAATGCTCATTCCTATGGATTATACCTGTCTCTACCACTATTCCTATATTGGCTCTAGGCTGCATAGTCGGCTGATTGTGTCCGACTGGCTGCGGTTGGTCGGGCTTCCTCTCCCATCCCAGAGCATGTCTTTCCTTACAAAACAGTGCCCCCTGGTGTATCCGGCTTGTCCGGGTCAGGCTTGCTCCTGGCTGGGTGTGGTGCTCAATCATCATCATCATCACCTCAAAAACACTCGTAAAGTATTATACCACAAATTATTTCTGTGTAGTTGTCATTTTATGGGTCTTTTGAAATATTGATAACTTTCAGTTTACGTCATTTTTTATGATTTTTATATACATTATGTAAAAGTAAACACCGTTGTCACTCAAACCATGATATATAAAAACATTTAGGACAGAGTTAAAAAGGCAGAATAAGTAGGTATTTTACTTTAATAAAAAAATAAAATAAACTATCCAACATCATCCGCGAATTCATGGTATGCGCGTATGCGCCCGAGTGATATACGAGTAATCGCTGCCCGTCACACATAGTACTCGTTTGGGTTCTTACTGACGCTTGCAGTTGTGGCGTGCCGCGTCAATCTATTGCAGTCGGGGTCGACGGCTGCAGTTTATCTGCCGTTGGCAACGTGCCACTCGTCTGTAAGAACCCCCTGTGTAGCAACATTTCCTTCATACTTTTCCTGGCTTAAGACAGGTCAAAATACCTACCATAGGCGTTGCGTGACGAGAGAGATGTAAATTTTATATGACAACAAAGAAAATGAAAAAAATTATCTATACCATTTGGCGTATTTAAAAAGTCCATCACAATTTTATACAGCATGTAAACCACCTCATCACGAAGCCGTCAACCAAGCATTCTGCACAACAAACTAAGTAACTTTACGCAAAATTTATTGCTGGGAAACGACTTTTTCGTACCACTTGCTCAAAATAGTGACATTCTATGCCACAAAAAGCGAACATAACAATAGTCATTTTTAATCTGTTAAAAACAGGGAAAGAAAATTGTACTGAATTTCATTCATCCTCTAGGGGGAGAATGTGGATTTAAATTTGGAACACTTATCGAAATTTATACTGAACTACATCTGTGTTTACACCATTGAGTTTGTATATAAAACATTATACATCAAGGAATACGCATTTATTATGCAGTTATGATTATTAAATAAAATTAAAAAAACCGACGAGGCCGTATGAGCTTGATGCCTTTGCTTTTCCGACAAAAAAATATTAGTCTAGGAATTTGCCGCGTTTTTGTTTTCTTCAAATACATAAACGTTAAGTTTATTTTAATTTATTTTTATAAATAAGTTAATGTTATATATATAATGCTTATCTCATTATATTATTGTGTTAATTTTTTCGCAAATGGTACGAAAAGTAGAGTAGGACATAGGACAATGTGGGTCACACATTTTTATTTTTTTTATTTTAACCCTACGACTGTCTGGCAGTTTGAGTACTATAAGCGACCTACCCAAATGTCCTTTCTTTGGTATTGTTCGTCGTTTCGTTGAGCTCCTTGAGTTATAAGTCGAGCTACACGATAACTGACAAATGCTTGCACTGACTGGACAAGTCCACTCAAATCTGTGTAGTTCTTTCTTCTAAAGACCATCTCAGACACTAATCTGCATAGTCCTCATGTGAATTGAGCAAGATTATGTCTGGACTTCAAAAGAGACTGTGACCTCTGAGTTTGTTTCGGCTGTTTCTTCTCAGAGTAGTCAGGTACGAAACACCGGCCCCATCTAGTTTTAAAAAAATGACGTGTAAAAGTGTTTGTAAAAACCTACTTGCAAAAATAAACATCATTTCATCATCATCATTTCATTTCATCATATTTTCCTCGGTGATAAAGCTGTCTTAGTCTTGGGTGAACTTAAATCCCTCGCTACACTCAGGACTCGTTTAAAATCCCTCGCTTCGCTCGTGATTTAAGTTTTTAACACCCTAGCTACGCTCGGGAGTAAACCTCGAGTCCTTCGTTACGCTCGCGATTTAAATCGTCACCCGCGATAGACACTGCTTTATCCTCTTGGTTAATAATCTACTATTTTTTTGGGATGAAAAATCATGTTTTGTGGTAGAACTCAATGTAACGCACTCAAAACATTGTGCTGATGGATGGATTGAAGAGTACGGGGGTCGTGGAGGTGTTTAAAGTAAAAATCTTGCATTAAAAACTTGTATTTAAAAAACAAGTTGTCAAAAAGTTGTGACTTTGACCCCCAATATCTCCGTAACTAGAAGGTTCCCAGGTATGGTGTGGAACAAAAAAATGATCGCAATGACGAGGAGAACAAGTACCTTTCGGCTTCGTTAAGAGGTGTTTTACACCCTTTAAACAGTTAAAAATCACCGGTTAAATTTACACTGTCAAAATATCTACACATACCTACATTAATCTCAACAACTGTTAAAAATGTGATCCATTTACAGCCAGTCGGCCACACATGCCTCCGCACGTTTTCGTTGGTTGTTTGGCACTCGAACTTTTGTCAAATAGTAGATTATTGCATCGAGCACAAAGTAATTTATTGTTGCACCGAGTGCCTGATTTAGAGCCCGAGCGTTAGCGAGGGCTCTAATCTAACAGGCACGAGGGCAATATAAATTACTTAAGGCGAGGAGCATAATCTGCTTTTCTTTCAACTATTACCTATAGGAATAGTAAATAAAAGAAACTCATACCAAACAGTTAAATAGAAGTTTAATTATTGAAATTAAAAGTTATACTTGAGCAATTATTAAACGTAAGGTTAAGGGTTTTGTTGGGCAAAATTTCTTTCATTTTTAAATCAGAGTTAGCAGCAATCATTTATTAAATTTGGAACAAGTAGGATAGAAGCGAATAATACGTACGTAAAAAAAAGTATTGATATCGGCTGGCTGAATAGAGCTAATCCATTGAGATTGGCACCTTTTGGTGCGATTAATAAAAAAACTGAGCAATAATGAAATTTCGTACATTTTTATTGCTCTAGAGCATTAAATTAGAGCATCATATTATGTGTAACACCTATGTAAGAACAATATTCTAACAAATAAATCTATTATTATTATTATTAAAGACTCGCTTTGTACTGAGTTTTTAGTGTGATTGTGATGAAAAAAACATTATGAACCTGCGCGATTATTTCCACGGGTTGTCAATTTTCCTAGACTCCCAGTCCCAGTCTAATAATTAGTTTACAATAAATGACTTTGAAATTTATTTATTGCATTATTTAGTAGGTACAGCATAAGTCATCAATACTAAATTAAGTTAAGTAATGTTTTTAATCGGTCCACAAACATTCTAACATTATCGTCTTCCATTCAACATACGTTCATACATGTACTCACCGTATTTATCAACGGAGTGCGGCGTGTTGGCGTCGAGCTCCGGCACCCAGTAGAAGTTGTCCACCTGGTCGACCGGCACCAGCGGCGCGTGCAGCGTGCGGCGCGTGTGGAACACCATCAGGCGCTGCGGCCGCTCCGCGCTGTACGGCGCACCCAGCGGCGTCAGCAGCACCAGCAGCACCGTCGCCGCGCACAGCGCCGCCGCCGTCCGCGCCAGCCGCCGCACGCCGCGCGCCGCCAGCACCAGCGGCAGCAGCCAGCCGCAGCACGCCTGCACCAGCAGCGCCACCAGCGCCGCCATGCACGCGTCGGCCGGCAGCGCGCCCGCGCCCGCGCGCCCCATGAGCGGCACGAACATGCGCAGCGAGCCCAGCGCCAGGTACCACGTCTGCGCCGCCGGCAGCGCCGCGCCCAGCGCCCACAGCAGCGCGCGCGCGCCGCCCGGCCGGCCGCGCGCCAGCAGGTCGGCGGCGGCCGGCAGCAGCGCCCACAGCAGCGGCAGGAAGCCGGAGCGCAGGCCGCGCGCGCAGCACAGCAGCAGCAGCGCGGCCCAGTGTAGCGCGGCGGCGTCGTGCCAGGCGCGCGCCGCCCACCAGCCGCGCAGCAGCGCCGGCGTGCCCCACAGGCGCGTCGCCGCCGCCCACGTGCCCGCCAGCGCTGTTGTTGGTGGTGAACGTGCTTCATTTATTTAAATGCTTTATTATTTGGGCCAGGTGTCTTCTCTGCATGACCCCTCACTTCGTTGCCGAATAGTTTTAACGATTGCGCAATGATGGCTCGTATATTTCAATTCTATAGATTTTAGTGTTTATTTTGGGATTAAAGGTGTGGCCAATTAATGCTTGGTACTTGTATGAATTTTCACATTTTTCTGGGCAACTTACCGAGGATGCCGAGCAGATTTTTATTTACAAATTAGCTAAATTATTATAAAAAATATTGCTTCCCTTTTTCAATCAGAATTTAGTACCAATTTCAAGGGTTATAATTTTTTTTGCACAGAACCATAATTCTAAAATAAAAGTAGCCTTAGTGACTCCTTATAACATCAGCTATCTGCCAGTAAAAGGTCCGTAAAAATCGGTCTAGCCTTTTCGGAGATTAACAGGAGGTCTACTCTCTAAGCACGAAATCCGTATTTTCGGCCGAAGTTACGGTCGTTTCCTACTCCGTATGATCCGTATCCCTTACGGACATACGATTCGTTAGGGGGCCGAACTAAAAATGAATGACAACACGATTGGTCATCTGTCCTTACTCCCAATGTGTTTTCAATACTCATGCATCTGAGTAGAGTTTATTCTAAAGTATAAGCTACGTTCGGACGGGCCCCGTATCCTCGTTGACGGACTTCGAGAGTAGATCCCCAGACATCGTTGCTCCACCGACCATGAGGGCGTCCCACCTTACGTTTGCCGATTTGCGGTCTCCACTCAAGAACACGTCTACCCCAACGGTCATCTGTTCTAAGGCTAATATGGTAGGCGCATTACCACTTCAGCTTACTTATTCTGTGAGCTATGTCAACAACTCTGGTTCTCTGTCCGTGTACGCGTACGTATCACATATACTTACGTTTATACATTATTGCATGCACATTACTGTAATTAATGTTAGTTCAATAAAGCCGCTTGGTGAATAAACATGTCGGGGTTTTTCTTCCACATTACACATAAGAATTCCCGGCACACATTGCACCTCAGCGGTAGGACTCCATATATTTTTGGTCCTTCGAGACTATAAGTGAAGTGTGAGAGAAGGTGTCTTCATCAATAGTGAATAGGTCGGCTGGCCTCCCACAAGCGGGTCTCACCAGTCAAGTTGAGACGGCGCACATATTGGTGAGGGGCATCTGCTCACATCACATCACATCTACAATGGAAGGGCTACTACAACGTGAACAAATCATTACTGAAACTGTACAGAAGATTTCTACAAACATCAAGAAAGATTCTGCAATTCGGAAAACTGCCGAGTATACAAGAAAACGGCTAGTGACTCTTGAAGAATTGTGGGATGAGTTTGACAACAATCACATAAAACTAAGAGCTTTAACTGCTTTGTGATGACAAACACGAGTACTTTCAGTCTGGTGCTTACCTATACGTGAAAGAACACTACACAGCTACATGTGCTCTGCTGATAGACATTAAACAGACCGAAGCCATGGCTAAACAAGGCACAAGTAGTCAAGGTGACGAACAACACAATGTCAGCATGGAAGAGAAAGGTATGTTATCCAAAACTGATGAGCTGATTAATCAGCAACGAACAACTTTCGAGCGTTTTCAAGAGTCGTAAGAGGTATCGACATTAACACTATCTCAGAAAAATGGGAACTACAAGACAAACTGCAGATGATACAGGCGCGCTAGAAAACTATTGACGATCTACACTGGCAAATAGATAATCTATTAATCGGCACGGAACTGGATTGAACAGGAAGAACAGGAATGAACAGGAGTACGCAGAGCATGAAAATATTTACGAAGCCATCAAGAGACAACTAAACCAAAAACTTAGCCATACATTTCATCAACAATAAACCATGCCCAAATTGGAGGTTCCATCATTTAATGGCAATTATGCTCAATGGCCAACTTTTATGGACATCTACTCTGAGGCCATCCACAACAATCCCACGCTGAGCAAAACACAAAAAATGCAGCACCTCAAGGGCCAACTGAAAGGTGAGGCATAGCGACTAGTTTAGCATCTCAACGTCTCAGCTGAAAACTACGACGCATGCTGGGATAAACTCACCCGAAGGTACAACAACATACAGCTGCTATGTACAAAGCAAATTCAAATATTCTTAAGCCAGCCACGCCACGACCTTGGAAACGATTCACGCCATACCCAATCTCGGAGTCGAGACCACTACGTGGGATCCGTTTTTGGTGCACATACTTACAGAAAAAATGGATGCAGAAACCTACAGTTTGTACATGGAGTGCCGAAGAGCACCACATAATCTGCCTTCATTCGACGAGCTTATGGCATTTATGGAGAGCAAATTTACAGCTCTCGAGCCAGTCAACAGGAAAAATAACAAGACTGGTTCCACGAAGCACGAGGCCAAGAACATGGAGAACAGTGAGGCCAAAGGTATTTTCCTCAAAACACCTTCCTAAGAAGTTCAACAATAGGCCAAAGACCTATCATGCTCGATCTGAAAGAAAATGTCCATAGTGCAAGTTGGACCACATATTGGTTTCTTGTAAAATATTCCGAAGTATGGCGCCAGAAGATAAAATAAATACAATTGCACAATTGAAAGTCTGTGGGAATTGTATGTACTGCCATAATGAAAAACAATGCGATTCCGCGAAAACATGTAAGGTGTGCAATAACAACCACCATACGACGTTACATGATGCTATACAACGAAAGGCTCAACATATGATTCCTGCTAATAACATGACACCCAAAAGCGTTCCGACAGTATCGCAACATAAATCACATCACGTTGGTAGGAATGTGAACGAAGTTCTACTAGCCACAGTTGAACTGTACGTTATGGCTGAAAATGGTATGCCTACAAAACTTAGGGCTCTACTTGACCAAGGTTCCCAAATCAACTTGATTACGGAATCAGCTGCTAAATCGTCACAGGAGTTGGCATCTCGAACACAAAAGCCATGGAATCGCAGTACTTACTTGCGAGTCCATATACCAAAACTACAAACTCACTACTGAGGCGCTTGTCATGACAAGAATGCTGAACAGTTTACCCAATTACACGTTTGAGCGCCAACAGTGGCCACATTTAGGAAACATCAGTCTCGCGGATCCTAACTACAATATTTCCAGGCCAGTTGACATTTTACTAGACGCAGGAGTTTACGCACAAATAATCATGGATGGGATTCTGCGAGGACCTATACATGCGCCAATAGCTCAAAAGACTAAGGTCGGATGGGTTCTATTGGGCAACACCACATTTCAATGCCATACAGTGCTTAACAACCTGGAAGACATTTCGCGTTTCTGGGAAATAGAAGAAATAACTGAACAGTCTACAACGCTGACGTCAGACGAACAATATTGTGAAACATTATACGCAACTACAACTAACAGGAAGTCAGGCGGCAGTTAAGAGGTTAGAATACCCATGAAACAGGGATTCGAGAGACAGTTAGGTTCTTCAAAATCACAGGAGTTGGCACAATTCCGACAAATGGAGAAACGGTTAGCCAGAGACCAGTCTATTGCTGAAAGTTACAAGGCATTCATGGCTGACTATTTACGTCTCAATCACATGAAACAAAGTTTAATTCCACTGGAACTAAGTTGCTATATACTTACAGCCATTAATCCTACGGTGCAGGGGGTTCGAATTTGTTAAGTCCGCCGACATTGAAAAGTTTTACAGACAAGTCGGAATACAGGAACAAGATCAACATCTACAGAAGATTCTGACGACCCGAATGGCGCAGCGGTACTGAGGCTGCCTTACGTTCTTTGGGTCCCGGGTTCGAATCCCGGTAGGAGCAAATGTTTGTGTGATGAGCATGGACATTGTTTCCGAGTCATGGATGTTTATTTGCATAATAAGTATGTATTTACAAACAAAAAGTATCTATGTAGTATATCAACTATCTGGTGTCCACGACACAAGCCTCGTTGCTTAGTGTGGCACTAGATGACGCTGTGTGTTATGTCCAGCGATATTTTTTTTTTATTCTGTGGAGAGATTCCAAGGAAGACAAGATCCAAGAGTACCAGCTGTGCACCGTAACGTACGGCACTAAATCTGCTCCCTTTTTAGCGATGCGCACAATAAGACAACTAATTCACGACGATGGTGATCAATACCCGCTTGCTGCTGAAATATTGGACAGTCAGCTGTACGTCGACGACCTCCTCGGCGGAAGCAATGATATCCAACAAGCCAAAACCAGTCTGGTGTGTTCTCCTTCACGTGGTTGCCGCCCTGCTCTTGGTCTAATTCCTTAAGAAATAGACGCAACGAAAATCACCAGGCGCTTTTTAACCTAACCATGACCCTCTGTGACCGAGTGGGAGTGGGCTCGACCGCCACTAAACCTAGCTGGCGTCGTGTAGGTAAATCTGATCACCTGCGCTAGGACCTGCGCAGTTGAGCGCCGTAAGCGGGGATGAAGGAGTCCTGGAGGGTTGAGCCGAGCGGTGCTGGCGGTAATGCGTCCGTGAGGCAACACGCCCTCTTTGGTCTGGATTTCAAGCGAAACGGTGGCCCTACCCAATAGCCAAGGGTAGGGAAATGGCCATAGTGTCCCGTCAGAGAGCCACGGCGAGGGGCGGGAGGTCTGCTGAGGTCGTCCTCGGACGGCCGAAGCGGTTGGTGAAGGTCATGCTGAAGGTGTAAGTGAGGGATTGATTAGTCGTCAACCCGATCAAGCGCCCGATGTCGCACTGTAAGCCAGCCTCACGTCCTTATATCTCGAAGGTACTCCCAACGGTTAAGCTAGTTTGTAGCGAGACGTTCCCAGGTGCGGGCTCCATGGAGGGTGGGAAGCCGGAGAGATGAATTTTTACACTATACTATGGATACCAAAAGACCATACGACACCACACACACACCACACACATACGCAACAACCACACAAACTCACACACCCCACACACACTCACACGCACATACTGCACAAACACACACCGGAGAGGAGGCAAAAGCCAGTGATTCTCCCAAAAGGGGTGCTTGCAGCACCTCTCTAGCCCCCGGATGCTCCGCTGCTAATGCAGCGAGCTCTAGTGCGGGTACAGGTCCGGCAGTGGCGAGAACCGCTGCCAGGACCAAAACCAGGTCCTGTAATAAACGGAGGACGACGGCGCTGCTCGGGACCAGTACCGCTCCTCCCTCTTTTTGAGGCGTGGGGCCCGCCACGACGGTTAATTCCTCTGGCCGGGCTCCCCTCATACATCCTCCTCCGCCAGCTGCTCCCCCCCCGGTGGCCGTCACTGGTCAACCGGCGGAGACCAGCACCACAGGTGACTCGCTTTCGCGCTTGCCTGGCAGGTGCAGAGGAGCAGGCACAAAGGCAGGAAGGAGGATTCCTGCAAACAACGCTACTGCGCTGAACCTTCAGTGCAAGCTGCCCCGGCCCCTTCGACGGGTAAACCGAGAAGGAAGAATAGGCCGTTCCTGAGGCAGCGGCAGACACTGTGGACGGGTAAGTCTCCACAACCTAAACAGGCTAACGCCGCAGGCCGGGTAACACCGACCTGCGGCAATGTCAACTTCTCCGCTGGCAAGCGGTCGCAGGCTGCGGCCGGCACTAGCCGACCGGGACCTAGCCAACCAGCAGCCAGCGACGCGAGGGGACCAGCCACCAAAACGGCACCGCAACCCGTTCGGATGGATCAGGCCGCGGTCAAGCGAGCCCTCAACGAGACTTCAACACCTCAAGGAGAGCGCAAGCGGCCGCGTCTTGATAAATCCAAACGGGATGCAAACCATAGCTACGCCCAAGCTGCAAGCTCCGACCTTGAAGTCGCAGTCACCTGCGGCCGTACGGGGCACGGGGCAAGGAGGTGTCAAACCAGGTTCTCGCGGCTATCCATACGAAGATACTCGCCGAGGCCTCTTCTCCCATACAGGACTCACCTGCACCGACCTTCAAAGCGAGGCCGGTGTTCAGCAGCGGGGTCCTCAGACTGTGGTGCGGGAACGACCACACCTTAGCGTGGCTAAGGAAACTGATCTCCTAGTTGCCTCCCCCCACTAGCACCTCGCTAGTGATCAGGAGGCAGGCGGACATCAAGCGCCGGGTAAGATGCGGCATCTACATTCCTGACGAGCAGGGGATCTTCGCGGAGCCGTCCAACATTGGACGTGCTCTGTGCTACCAGAACCCTTGGGTCGGCATCAAGGAGTGGGTGTTGCTGGGCGCCAACAAACAGGCCGAGGCACGGTACGTGATGGTCGGGGTCCCTGAGGACCAAATTCCGACCCTGATGGAATCCAAACGCCGTCTCTAATTTGGTGTAGGGACGGTGTACGTTAAGTTCCAGGGTCCGAACGGCAGATTTGTCGATGTCCCTCAGGGATATCCGACCACTGAAGCCAGTGCCAAGACACAGGTGGCGGAGACAACTCCCCCCCCGAACAAACGCCGCGGTAACATCCGCGGTTGAGCCTGCTGTAGCAGCGCCAGCCGCCCCTACCGCCGCCAGGGCGGGCGTTGTCCCCTCGGGGGAGGAGGTCGAGGACATCATATTGTCTTCGGCCTCTGACCTGCATAGCTATTCACAACGCTTAGATTCGATTTTGGGGCCAATAAGGGGCCTGGAGGGGGACTGCTTCGACACGGGCGACCTGTTTGCCGGGCTGCGGCTGGCTGCTGACGAGGAAGAAACGTCCAGTGATGGCGTCCCCTTCGTCGACCTGTAAGGTCCTGCAGGCCCACCTCCACCACAGCCAGACCGCGACGGCTCAGCTGCGGAAGTGGCTGGAGGTACAACATACGGCCAGTGCCTTGATCCAAGAGCCGTGGATTAGGGCGGGCCAAATACAAGGACTCTCCAATCTTGGTGGTAAGCTCCTAGTTAGTACAGATCACGATAAGCCCAGATCGTGCATCTATGTTACACGTAACATAAAAACACAGCCACTAACAGATTTCTGTTGCAGGGATGTCTCTGCAGCTAGGCTACTGATACAGCGGGGGGACACAGTAGCAACTGTGGTCTTCGCCTCCGCTTACATGCCCGAGGAAGAGGAGCCGCCGCCGCATGACAGGCAATTTAAATGTATTTTTTAGCAAATTAGAGCAACTGTTGAGAATATTAACAAGAAGAAAGTGTGGGAATATTATTATAGCAGGTCACTCAAAAAACAAACTCAAATCATTTATTTCAATTAGACCATTACGGCACTTTTGAAAGTCGAAAATACAATAAAAGCAAAGCTACAGTCACAGTCACAAGGCATAATAACTTAAGAAAGTACTGTAGTTGCCCATTCCCTAACGTAGATCTCTATGGAGAAGAACGGGTGTTCACTAGGTGTTAAGGTTTAAATTAGCTTGATGATGAATAGATGTGATTAAAAGACGTCCTTTCTTAAATGAGTTTATTTTGCAACTAGCTTCATACTACAAAACTTTTAGATAACTAACATCTAGGTAGGTACCTATATACTGTCTATATGAACCATACTTTTGGCGTAAACATTCCGCCCACCAAAACGAATTGTTTTACATTATAACATTCAAAATCAGAGCAATTGGACTGTATATAAAACGAATCTTTAAAAGGTACAAAAATAACTACTTCAGACCCTTATTACTTCAACAAATCAACTTATAATAATGGGTTATTATGTGTTAGTGTCATATTCCTGTGGCAAAAATATTAACTTTGATAGAGGTCTCTTCAATTCATGATCTCCCTTACATTGTACGGTGACCACTCGAACCAAATGGTCAGTCCCAGGATGAACTACTTTCACTCGACCTAATAGCCATTTATTAGGTGGTAAGTCATCCTCTTTAATTATTACAATGTCACCAACACAGGGTGATGGAATCTTGGAATGCCATTTATATCTTTGCTGCATGGTGTTCAGATATTCAGATTGCCACCGCTTCCAAAAATCTTGGGTCATCCTTCGTATTAATTGCCATCTCGTGAGTATACTTATGTTTCTCTCCTTGAAATTGATATCTGGAACACTGATCAGGGGTTCCCCCACCAAAAAATGACCAGGTGTCAGAAGTGTAAGAGTGTCGGTAGTATCATCAAGCTGACATTATGTCAGCTTGATGATACTACCGACACGTAGGGCGTGAATTAAGGCTTGCTTCCACTTGAGCCAATAATGTAGCCGTCTCTTCGTATGTCAGTTTAGTTCCTTGAGTTACTCTAGTCAAGTGCCGTTTGGCTGATTGTACGCCAGCTTCCCATAAGCCTCCATAATTTGGCATTCGCGGCGGAATAAAGTGCCACACCGTACCATCATTGGCTAACAGTTCAGCAATCTCCTTTGTTACACTGGCCTTGCCTCTTGCAAATAGTGCTTTTAGCTTCTTTGCGGCCCCGACAAAATTGGTGCCGTTGTCGCTCCATAAATGAGCACATGGACCTCTTCGAGCAACAAATCGTCGGAAAGCGGCGATAAATGCCTGGGCAGTAAGGTCTGTAACTGCCTCTAAGTGCAGAGCCTTTGTTGACATGCACACGAACAAGCATACATAGCCCTTCGTTGCATGATGTCCTCGTCCCTTAGATGTTCTTATTTGCACAGGCCCAGCATTATCGACTCCGCTGTTAAGAAAAGCTCTGTTGGTGTTCACCCTTTCAGGAGGGAGCTGTCCCATCATTTGATTAGGCGTCTTTGCCTTGTCAACGATGCAGACCTTACAGGTACGTATACATTTTCTTACAGCTGCCTTTAACCCAATAACCCAATATTTACTTCGAATGTAAGTCATCATCATTTGGATGCCACCGTGCAAAGTCTTAATGTGTGCTTCTTGAATTATAAGTCTTGTAATGTAAACATCTTTAGGTATTATTATTGGGTGTTTTGATGCTTCCGGCAGTATCGCGTTTTGTAGTCGGCCTCCGACTCTTATTATGTCTTTAGTATCTAAATATGGTACCAATGTAATTAGAGAACTTTTAGTGTTAACCTTCCCCTTTTTCTTAATGTTTTCTATTTCCCTTTCGTATACTAGATTTTGATAATATTTAATTGCCTTTTCTAAAATATCTTCCATTTCATTAACTGTTAAATAATCTTGTTTTGTTATATTTTTAATATTTATAAATCGCTTACAGTAGGCTAAAACTCTCTTTAGTTTTGAAATGCTAGAAAATCTTTCCCAAATAGGTTTCTCTTCGCAGGTATTGACAAAAGTATGGTGACTTGAAACTTTAATTTCTAGATCAGTTTCAGAAACCTCTTGCCTTCTTTATTTCTTTAAACTTAAGCCAATTAGGTCCCGTCCACCACAGCTCGAGATCTGCTAAATCACTTGCCTTCACACCCCTTGTAGCTATGTCCGCCGGATTTTCAGCTGACTGTACGTGACTCCATTTGTTGCTTTCTAGGACTCTGAAAATATCTGCTGTTCTATTCGCGACAAATGTGCGCCATCGATTCGGTGTAGATTTTAACCATGCCAATACAACCATGGAATCGGTGTAAGCATAGACATTATTCATTTGTATGTCGAGTGCAGCAGTAATATCCTTAACTAATTCAGCCAGTAACGTGACAGCGCACAGTTCCAGTCTGGGGATACTCAGTTGTTTTACAGGTGCTACCTTCGTACGAGATGCTACCATTACGACGTGCACCACATCGTCTTCATTGACAACTCTTAGGTAAATAACTGCAGCGTATGATGTCATCGAAGCATCTGCAAATCCGTGGAGCTGGATTACCTTACTTCGTGGCGTAATTTGAAACCAACGTGGGACCCTAATGGATTGCAGGTAAGTTAATTCTTTTCTATATTTTGTCCACTCTTCCACTAGGTCGAAAGGAGCTTCATCGTCCCAATCTAACCGATGGAGCCATAACTTCTGGATCATTACCTTAGCTATGATAACTACAGGCGACAACCATCCGAACGGGTCGAACAATCGAGACACATCCGAGAGAATGGATCTCTTCGTTATGGGATACTTCAGTCCAGGTAAGTTAACTGTCATCTTGAATTTATCATCTTTTCTATCCCACTTTAGTCCCAAAATTTTTATAATCTTGTCTAGTTTTATTTCCAACTGATCTGTAGTATTTTCTTTTCTCCCCTGTAAACATTTTAATACTTCTTCTGAATTACTTGACCATTTCTGCATTTTAAATCCACCCCTTTTGAGTATTTCTCTTATATTTATACATAGAATATTAGCTTCTTGTACATTTTCATGACCGGCCATTAAATCGTCCATGTAAAAACATTGTTTTATTGCAGCGGCAGCCTCTGGACATTCATGGCCTTCGTCATCAGCTAACTGCTGAAGTGTTCGTACTGCAAGATATGGCGCGGCAGCTGTGCCGAATGTAACAGTCTTCAGTTTATAAGTACTCAAGTTCTTGTCTGCGTTATCTCGCCACACAATACATTGTAGTGGTGTGTGTTGTTCAGCCATTTTCACCATTCGGTACATCTTGATAATATCTGCTATTACACATATTTTGTGTCTCCTCCAATTGATTATAAGGCTGCGCAAATCAGGCTGTAATCCAGGCCCAATCATCATGCAATTGTTGGGAGAATGTCCATTGGTGCCTCTAGCCGAAGCGTCAAAGACAACACGTAACTTCGTCGTGTCTTTGTCCTCTCGGACTACAGCGTGATGAGGAAGGTATTGCATATGTCTGTCATCTTGGTCTTCACATTTTTGTAAATGTCCCATCTCTAAATACTCATCAATTACCATTTTGTATTTTTTCTTAAAATCGTTGTTTCTTTGGAATTTCCGCTCTAATTGTTGGAATCTCTGAATCGCTGCGTGTCTTGTATCTCCTATTTTTTGTATAGTTTCTTCAACAGTCTGCTTTAATGGTAATTGTACAACATAATTCCCTTCTTCATCTCTCACGGTTGTATTTTTGTAAATAGATTCACACTCTTCTTCTTCCTTTGTTAAAATCTTCCTTTTGGTATAAGAATCTGTTTCTATCTCCCAAAATCTTTTTAATGTGTCTTCTTCTTCTTTTTCTTTGACAAATAAAGTAGTTATTACTTCTTGATCTGTACCTTTGTTAGTTTCACCCGACAAAACCCATCCTAAGCATGTTTGCTGTGCTATTAGACCATTTTGTAGTCGTATTAGCCCTTCTTTTATTATTCTACCGAAAACGTCTGCTCCAAGAAGAATGTCAATTTTTGCCGGTATGCCAAACTTTGGATCAGCTAACGTCAAGGGTTGTAATTCGGCCATGTTTATCTTCATGAGCTTAGAGGGTAATCTTGAGGAAATCGATTTCATTACGTGGGCCTTAACTTCAATAGGTTCCCTTGAGTTTGATAGTAGGTGGAAAAATACCCTATGCTTGATGGATTGTTTTTCTTCGCCAATACCACTGACTATACTACTGACTTCAGTTTTCTTAAACCCTAATAACTCCACTGTTCTAGCTGTGACAAAAGAGGCTTCAGAGCCCTGGTCAATGAGTGCACGGCAGACAAGTGACTCTCCGGAACTTGAAATAACATCTACAAGTGCTGTGGCTAACAAAACTTGTTGACCAGGCTGCTGTTTTCTAGAATAGTGGGCTGCAATCTTTGTTTCAGTAGCGTCTTCCGTCTGGGAGGCAACGCATGTCCCAGACGAAGTGCTCTTCTCTTCAGTTGGTCTCGACCAGTCTTGGTGTAGGAGGGAGTGATGCTTCTTCTTACAGATTCTACAGGACGTCTTGTGTTTGCATCGAGAAACGGCGTGGTAAGGTATGAGGCAGTTGAAGCATAGCTTGTTCTTTAGTGCAGCATTGTGTCTATCTGCGACCGATAACTTGACAAGCTCCTTGCAGTTGTGAATGAAATGATCACCCTTGCAGTATATACAAGCTTTCTCACGTTCAGGTTTATCTTCTTTACTGGTGGCGGCATGAAATGACTTGGGCTTATTTCCCCCTTTCTCCTTCATTGTTTCAGGTGTAACTAATTCCAGCGTGCGAAATTTGCTTTCTAAAAAACCTTTCAAAGTCGCCCATATAGGTACGTCATCGGCGTTGTCCTTGTATGCGAATTCTTCCCATTCTTTGTGAGTAAGATTGTCTAATTTTTGCATGACAAGAAACTCCAGGAATGAATCCCACTCATCAATAGCTAGTCCGGTATTTTTCAAACCATGAAGGCACTCTGAGGTTGTATCTACCAAAAGTTTGATGATAGGAGCAGCTTGGTTGGCTACCCGTTTCTGGTAAAAAAAGCCGTTTGAAAAGAGAGGTTCTTAATACTCGTTTATAGCCGTAACGACCTTTTATTAATTCCCAAGCTTGTGTTGTACAGATCAATTTACATTTCACCATCCAGTGGAAACATCAAACACATGCGCTATCGTTACAAAAAGATCGTTGCTATTTCAACTGTCGAAGCTAATACGATCCACTAGGTTGGCTTTCACCTGCCACAATAAAGGCCAAACTTATTTTCCAACAATTGTGGACCACAAACCTGAACTGGGACGATCCCGAACCACAACATGTACAGAAGCAATGGGAAGAGTTCAGGAACGACCTCAAATACATAGGTCAGATCGCTATTCCTCGATGGATGGGAGCTATACACATCCCAGTTGAATTACATGGGTTCTACGATGCATCGGAAAAGGCATACTCATGTGTGACTTATTGCCGAAGCATTAAAAACGATGGCCAATACATGACTCGAGTAGTTGCAGCAAAAACGAAGCTCGCACCGATTAGAAAACTGATGACACTACCCAGACTCGAACTGTGCGGCGCACACTTGTTACCCAGACTAGCGAAATAGGTCATAGAGTCGTTAAACAAACAGACAGCAACAATACAAGCTTGGACTGACTCAATGGTCGTTCTGGGATGGCTACATGGCGACGTTTCCCGCTGGAAAACGTTCGTGGCAAACAGGGTTACGAAAGTTACAAATATATTGCCGCCATCATGTTGGAGATATGTTAAATCCGAGGAAAACCAGGCGGATAGCGCTAGTCGTGGCTTACTTCCGTCACAACTAGTCAAACACAAACTTTGGTGGGAGGGACGTACGTGGCTGAAACCAACAACATCCCAGATCATTCGACAGAATTCGAAGCTCCTACATTAGAACACAAAAACAAGAAGCAAGTCTGTGCATCCCAAACATCGTCATCGATCATTGAAGAGCTTCTATGCAAACATAACTCTATTACACGTGTCGTCAGAATTCTGTTATCAAGGCAGTGCAAAATAAACACTTTGGCGAAGATATTGCACATTTACAGAAACATGGCAAGGTGCATTCAAAGAGTTGTCTACTTAATTTAACCCCATTATTAGACAAACAAGGTCTCTTGAGAGTCGGGGGACGTTTAATAGAATCAGCCTTGAAGATCTCACAAAAACATCCAATTATTTTGCCACACAAAGCTTGGCTCACAAAACTTTTGATCGACATGTCACATATTACGACAATGCACGGGGGGCAAGACTCACCTTGACACATTTGTGAAACAAATACTGGATACTCAGAGGTGTGAGGACAGTAAAAGGCCACATTCTCAAGTGTATCAAATGTCATCGCTTCAAGATATCTACTAGCAAACAGATGATGGGAAACTTAATAAAACTCCGAGTCACTCCATCGCGTCCATTTCAACACCTATGTGCGTACACAGGTGTTGATTTTACGGGACAAGTGGAAGTCAAGGCCAACAAGGGCAGAGGGATTAAGACGTCCAAAGCCTATATTTCAATATTCGTCTGTCTAGCAACAAAGGCCATTCATCTAGAATTGGTCTCCGACTTGAGTACTGCAGCCTTTCTCAACGCTTTCAAACGTTTCTGTGTCTGGAGAGGAACACCAAAATGTATGTACTCTGACAACGGTATAAATTTTGTAGGCGCTGCCAAAACACTCGTACAGGAACACAAAGAGGCGTTAAAGCACTACATCAACGAAGAACTCTTGAGTGAGCTAGGGAACCTTGGAGTTGAGTGGCAGTACAACGCTCTAGTTTGGCCGTCAGCAGGAGGTCTGTCTGAGGCCGCAGTCAAAAGCATGAAGCACCACCTGAGGGGCGTCATTGGCGAGCAAAAGCTGATATTTGAGGAGTTCTCCACACTGATAGCCCAGATTGGAGCGTGTCTCAACTCTAGGCTGTTGGTTCCTCTAACAGACGACATTGACGATCTGGACTGCCTAACGCCTGCACATTTCTTAGTGGGTGGGCCAATACTGTCAAGCCCACTCACCTGACGGGGACATCAGAAACATTAAAACTAGATGGCAGCTACTGACAAAAATGCACAAAGATTTCTGGAAGAGATGGTCATCCGAATACCTTCAAACGCGAAGCAAGTGGCATTATGCAACAAAGAATCTTGCGATCAACGACATCGTATTGATAAAAAATGATCACTTGCCGCCCTCTAAATGGCTCTTAGGAAGGGTTATAGAGACACATCTTGGTAAGGATGGACTAGTTCGAGTGGTGACCCTGAAATCAAAAAATGGCACTCTAAAACGCCCTATCCTCAAATTATCACGACTACCTGTCGAAAAGAGTGATATAGGGTGCGTAGAGAGTGAAGGTGACACAACAACGCCTATCGAATAACAGAAAATAGAGAGACCGAAAACCCGCTAAAACATTCCTGAACAGTTACGTTTGCATATTTTTCACGTTTGCCTTATGCATAGCTACATCACTGCCACAGACTACAGTGAACGTCACCACATTATCGTCAGCAAAATTAATCTACATCGACAAAATTATTGAGACTACTGGAAAATGATTGTGTATTACAATATGACAATATACTGGCGAAGTTTACAATACGTGGCAGACTACGTCGCACATAATTTGAACAGTCTGACTAAGGAAGAGCCAACCTTGATATGGATCGCCTCTCAACTAGAACACGAAATCAAAGAAATACAGCACTATAACGATGTTTTGCGAACGGAGCACGGAACGCGCAAGAAAAGGGGTCTGATAAATGGAATTGGTTATGCAGCAAATTATCTACTTGGAGTCCTTGACGAAAACTTTGCCAAAAAATACGATAGCGATATCAACCCCATACAGACAAACGAAAACCACTTACTCAACAATATTTTGAAGAGAAACGAGGATAACATGAACAAGCAATTCACGCTAATAAACAAAACGGCTCCAAGAAACGAACGAGCGCGTACACGTGGAACGTAGCAATGCACTCAATGTGATGTCATCTGCCTTAGCTGCCAACTTAATAATCTCCAACATAAGAAGAGTTCCAGAATTACTGCTCGACTTAGTGACTGATGTAAAGGGCGGACGTGTCGATGTACATTTACTGAAGCCAGATCAGTTACAAGACCAATTAAACATAATATCTGGACAATTACCAAGTGACCTGTCGTTACCCTGCACAAACAGCCATCAGTGCATTCGACAGATGCATAAATTGTCAAGAGTACACGTCAAGCTGACGAGAGACTTCTTTCTTTTTGAAGTTAAGTTGCCTTTGGTAATCAACGAACAGTTCGAGCTAAGCCGAGTCATTCCTGTACCTTCGATACAAGGACAGACAGAAAAGCATATCATGCCTACATCTGTTTATTTGGCAATAAACCTCAAGAAGGACGTGATGATGCCTCTAACATACGACCACCTAAGCACATGTATTCAACTGAGGAAACACAAGTTACTATGTGCACTGAGTTTACCAGCTTATGACTTAAAGCGAGCCACAACGATGTGTGAGGTACAAATTATAGTAAACAATAAGAATAGGCATGACGACAGTATCAAAAAATTGCAAATCTATTTAGTCCGTCACTTAGAGTATAGGTAATTAATGGACACGTATTTTTTGTTTTTGTAAATCAATGAACATTGACAAAGATAAAACGCATCAAAACTCGGGAGTGGGGGTTCGTGACGTCAGAACTAGCTAAAAATTATACCATGGCGTGACGTATTGAGAATTTAAAAAGCGTTGTATCTTCGTCAATTTTGGTTTACGTAACAAAAGAAAAAACACGGGTCAAATATTTTTTGATAATCTAACTGACGGACTAATTAGATTTTTTTTGTCGTCTCGCCTATTTATCAGCGCGCCACACAACTGTATCAAGTTGCAGTGATAAGTGGATATAGTTACACAATGATGGCGCGTGGCTCTACACGTGTTGTAAACAATGCTTGACTCGCATTTTCTGTCCATCTGGCACATTATCGAAACAATTAAGTGCTCCTGGTATTATCTCACTTGATCCTGGATGTATGTTGAAAGGAGATAATATTATTATACTTCGCTCTCATAACAACTTTCACAGTGAGATAAGCGTGACTGAAGACGAGCTTTACTTGAAAGAATCGACTTTAAATCACTTCATAGAAGACAACAACTATACTTTTGAAATTGAGCATCATGAAGTGATGATGAAGACATTGAAAGCGAAAATTGAAAAGGTTAAGATGCACCAAGAGATTCTAAACGAAGTGGCAACTTCCCACGACACACATCGCTATATCATGTATAGCTTTCTCATCGTTGTTGTTGGGGCTTGTCTATGGATCAGTCTCAAACTGAGGAAACGCTGTGGTGCAATTTTTCGAGTTACCTTCAGACCTGATAACCCGGACCAGGAGCAAGCGATCAGCGAGCTGCATGCGCCAGGACACTAGCCGCGCGCACAAGGTCGACAGGGCAACCTCGCCGGCAAGCTGTTAGATTTAGATATAAGCTTTGGACTTTATATTCTTTATTTACATTGTTTTATTTACTGTTTACTTTTACGTTTCTTTTACTGTGTTTACATTATTTTTACATTATATTTACATTTTGTTTATTTTTGTGATTTGGGAGCATGTACGAGCTCACTCGACAATTTTATGCTGACGCCCGCGATCACATATACTTACGTTTATACATTATTGCATGCACATTACTGTAATTAATGTTAGTTCAATAAAGCTGCGTGGTGAATACACATGTCAGGGTTTTTCTTCCACATTACACATAAGAATTCCCGGCACACATGGTACCTCAGCGGTAAGACTCCACAGTCGGTTCACCTAATTCCGGATGCGATCCCTCAGAGGGACTGCAAGCATAGCCCGGTCCGATCAGACTAGGATCATATTTTGTCATTCAAAAAAAAGTTTGCGATTATTCGCGATTCTACTTCGAAAACATCATCAACAAATCAACGTCGCACTCGCTCGTTATCAATTAAAAATTGAAAATCATCTGAAAATAGGACTTTGTGCTTTCAATATTGAACAAAACGTGAACGACTGACCTGGCAGCGCGTACAGTGGCGCCAGCAGCGCGTCACGTGTGTAGAAGGAGAGGCGCGCGCCGCACACGTGCAGCAGCAGCGCCGGCGCCACCGCCGCCAGCACACCCGCCGCGTGCGCCGCCGCGCCCGCCAGCGCCGCGCGCCCCACCGCGCGCCACCACGCGCCGCGCGACACGCACAGCGCCGCGCGCGCCTGCCCCGCGCTCACGTGCACCTTCAGCAGCGCCAGCAGCAGCGCGCCCGCCGCCAGCAGCAGCGCGGCCGGCGCGCGCACCGACACCACGGCCAGCCCCAGCACGTCGAAGAACACCGGCTGCCGCGACGACGCGTCGGGCTCCGACTCCAGGCTCTCGCTCGACAGCAGCCCTGCGGTATGTGTATCTCGTTCGGTCTGCACGCAGTCGGGCGTACCGCGCCGCGTGTTCGTGTATCTGTGTGTGTCACGTTGTCGCTGGTACGCTGCACGCAGTCGGACGTGTCGTGTCGCGTGTGTATGTCACGTACCTTGCGCGAGCGCCAGCACGTTGTCGCCGGTGCGTTGCAGTGCTGCGGGCGGGACGCGTTCGGGCGTGTCAAGGCGCGTGTGGTACACGTAGCCGTTGGCGCTCCACGCCAGGTCCACGCCTGCAACACGCGCGTCATGTCACTGGAGGACCCTTTCCCAGCGGGAAGGGGCTTTGCTACGTACCGGACAGCTTGCCGAAGTCGCGGAAGATGCGGAAATCGGTATCGGCGGGGATGAGGCCGCTCTCGAACAGCTCCTGCGCTAGCGACGACGCGAACGGGTGCGGCACGGCGCCCGCGTACATCTGCACACCACGCATTTAATGTGTAGGTACCAGTAATTTACTGGTCTGTCAAAGTTGTCGTGCAGCTAGTGTCTTACAGCCTTATTCATAAAAAGTTAGAGCCTCCTTGAAGGCCCGATGCTAAAAAACATGATTCATAAACGTCTGTTAACGCTAATTAGTCCATCAAGGCTCTGCTAAAGTTAGAGGACTGTTGACCCTCCTTTATCTCCCTGCTAAATAACAAAATGGCTGTCGCAAATTTGAACAACTGACTTTGACAAGAGCAAAAAACCATACCGAAGATAAATTTAGTGAAGGGTTACACAAAGATTAAAATCAATACAGGAAAATTTATTTTCAGGAATTTGTTTTTAAAAATCCTCTTAATTAGGTATTTAAGGTGATACGTGTACTAACAATAAATATGAAAAAAATAAAATTAGGATGATTAACATAGTTACGGCTTTTTGCACTTAGGTACAATATAAACATGCGGATCGGAAATGGCGGGAAAACAAACATCTCGCTTTTTAGGGTTCCGTAGCCAAATGGCAAAAAAACGGAACCCTTATGTATTCGTCATGTCTGTCCGTCCGTATGTCACAGCCACTTTTTTCCTTTTCTTTTTTGAAACTTGGTAAGTAGATAGCTTGGTAGGTATTCTGTGAACCGCATTAAGATTTTCACACAAAAAAAAACAATAAATTTTGGGGTATGGGTAGGTCTTCTAAAATGATATTGAGGTTTCTTATATAATTTTTTTTCTAAACTGAATAGTCTGCGTGAGAGACACTTCCAAAGTGGTAAAATGTGCCCCCCCCCTGTACTTCTAAAATAAGAGAATGATAAAACTAGAAAAACATATGATGTACATTACCATGTAAACTTCTAATAAGTAGTTTTTTTTAATACGTCATAAATCGTAAACCGCAATTTACCTTTCATTTTACTTATCAATAACTTAATTTAAAAAAAGATACACTATTGTTAAAACATCGATCAAAGTACAACGAACTACAAGAACTTTTATATTATGTTACTTGCTGCTACGGAACCCTTCATGGGCAAGTCCGACTCGCACTTGGCCGCTTTTATGTCTTTGATTTGTCAAGATGGCCAACATAACGCGTCTAATCCGTCTATCAGCAGCTCATTAACTAGCAGACTGCTAGCAAGCGTTTATGAATCATACTTCTTGACAACCGTCTAACAAGCTTTATCAGTCTGCTAACTAACAGACCGATCAAACCTCTATTAAGGATTTTTTATGAATAAGGCTGTTAGATGCAGAGATGGATTTCTGTGGACCCTTCGTTGCTCGTCGGAAAGACTGGTCGGTAGAAGCTTTCGTGCCGATAGATGAGAATATGATGTAGTAATGTATGGTGGTACCCTTGACCGGAAGCTGTAGCGCGAGGATAGACCGCGGACTAACCCACCCAGTATCTTTCAGCAATCGTTTCGTGTTTAGGTTCATTCTTGGTGTAGTAGTTCACGCGGAGGTGACACAAATATGTATTTTATTACGGAGCACGAAACGGGAACTCGGTCTAACTAAAAGTAGGCCACCGGTAATTGAGGAAACGAAATATCAATATTATGACAGTGCTTAGGTTATTCAAATTTAAATATTTAATTCAAATTTTAATAAATTCATAAGATGTTGTGTTAAATACAGGTGTCTGCTATGTCCCGCCATTGAGGCATACAAAATTCATGTCACAGGTTCGGTAAAAAATACAATACTAAAAAATAATTAAATTAAAATTAAATTTAGATTATATAACAATAAAATTAAAATACAATATATCCATTTGTCATGCAATACATTATGATTAAATTATCAAAATTACTCACAATAGTTAAACAATGGCGTCTCGACCAAATTTATTTTCAGCGACTGGGCAACACAGGGTATTAGAAAAAGTAGGGAACGATTGTTTGAGCTGTACGGCCTTAAGCCTTACATAAACACAGAAACTTTTAGTAAATATGTAGCTACTTACTCAAAAATTTTTAAAAACTCTTGCAAGGTAGCCAAATCTCTCTTCATTAGCAACAAGATTAAATCAGCCGAAAACAAAATAAAGACGGTATGGAAAATTATCAACTGTGAAACAAATAGGAATAAAAAACAAAGTAATGACATAACACTAGAGACCTCAAGTGGCCTCGTGAGCTCTAATAATGAAGTTGCTCAAGAATTTGTAAATTTCTTTACCAGCATCAAGCAAAACTACAGAAACCTTAAATTCCTCTCCCTTGCTCTCCATTGATTTATTGAAGGCGAACGTTTCAGTCTGTTCAAATGAATTTAAATTTCAACATATAAACCCCATAACAATCATAAAAGCTTTTAAGCAAATCAAGATCAAATTAACTGAAAATCTATGGGGTATGTCTATCAAAGCTTGTACCTCAATTATTGAGACTGTAGCACCGTATTTAGCCTTAATATTTAATTTGTGCGTGGATCAAGGGGTCTTCCCGGATCTAATGAAATTTAGTAAGGTAATACCGCTTTTTAAATCTGGAGATAGTAAAGACACCAATAACTGTAGGCCCGTATCCGTTTTGCCGGTTTTCAGCAAGGTGTTTGAAAAGATAATGCACAATCAAATGCTTAACCATTTTAACACCAATAAAATATTGCACGAGCAACAGTATTGTTTCACCAAAGGACGTTGTACAACTGACGCCGGTGTCACTTTATTAAAACACATATTTACTGCGTGGGAAGAGGCGCAAGATGCTATAGGAATCTTCTGTGACTTTTCGAAGGCATTTGATTGCGTAAATCACGAAACCCTGATCTTGAAACTTGAGTATTACGGTTTAGGTAAACTTGCGCTCAGTTTAGTAAAATCGTATTTGAATGATAGACAGCAGCAGGTACAAATAAATGGTGTCAATTCAATGGGTTTAAAAGTAAAAATGGGTGTACCACAAGGTTCGATATTGGGTCCCTTCCTCTTTTTAGTATATATTAATAACCTACCCTCTTTATTTAACAACCATCCGCATATGGTGTTGTTTGCTGACGATACTTCTTTAATATTTAGGATAAACAGACGTGCCACTGATCTTGACGACGTAAATAACGCCCTACGGCAGGTCCATAATTGGTTTACCGCTAATAATTTAGTACTAAATGGGAAAAACACTAAGTGCATTAGATTTGCTCTATCAAATGTCAAAAGTAGTGATTGTGACATAATATTGAATCAAGAGAAACTAGGATTTGTCGATAAAACGGTTTTCTTGGGAATCACGCTCGACACAAGGTTACAATGGGGTCCTCATTTAACATCTCTTGCAGGACGGCTGAGTTCAGCTGCATATGCTGTTAGAAAAATCCGTCAATTTACTGATATTGATACCGCGAGGCTAGTCTATTTTAGTTATTTTCTTAGTATTATGTACATAACTCATATTACACACTCATATCGGCTTCCCTAAGCTATGATTTTAATATAAATATTGTATCCAATGTTACAGGTCCCATCGACTTTGATAATTATGTATTTTTCTCTGTCATAATACTTATTGTTGAGGATCGTGCAAAATACGTAAACATTATGGAACTAAAACTCAGACTTATTTACCTATGTTATGGATAATAGCACACATACAATAATGCAAGAAATAGACGACATAGCTATAGCGCAATCTAAAGAATTGCAAATTGATAATTTTTCAAAACAAGTTTATGTACATAAATCGGATCTTACAATAATATCACAAAATATTAGAAGTATATTTAGATGATTTACTAATCACTTTAACACAATTTAAGTTTAGTGTTGACCTTTTGATCTTAAATGAATGTAGGCTAGACGCAAATAAACCTGTCCCTGAAATTAAAAAACTATTATATTTTTACCACAAGTAACCATATAAACCAGTGCGATGGCGTGGCAGTATATATCAAGTGTGATCACAAGGCTAGTGTTAAGGAAATAATATTAACTCACGCATCATGCTTACAAATAATAATGCCTAATCTTGTTGTCCTTGCTATTTATCGTTCACCCTCAAATAATAACGCTGACAGTTTTTTGGACTCGCTAAATAATCACCTAGACTCGCTTAAATCATATAAAAATATTGTTATAACAGGTGATATAAACATTAACATAATTTATAAAACTACTGAGCAAACGTACGAGCGTACAAACAGATTAAACTACCTAAATATGCTTGCAATGCATGGCTTGTTACCGGGTCATTCCTTACCTACCAGAGGCGAGAACTGTTTGGACCACTTTATTTTGAAACTTGATAAGACTAAAAACGCTGCCTCTGTTGCTGTGTTGAATACTACTATCACAGATCACTTCATGATTTTCCTTAAGTTATCAAATTTAACGAATTCTTACAAATGCTCGAAAACTGTTAAACATGTGGACTTTGAGAAAACAATAACAGACTTAAAAATAAGTAATTTTTCTAAACTTAATTTAATTAATGATCCAATCACGTTATCTGTACAATTAATAGAACAACTCAAAAATTGCCTTCAGCAAAACACTATTATTACTTTAGTTCCGAGAAATAGTCGCATTGTCAAACCATGGATAACTCTAGGAATTTTGCGCTGTATTCAAAACAGAAATAATATGCAAAGAAAGCTACGATCTGATCCACATAACAATATATTACAAATTACTTACAGAAGATATCGCAACCATTGCAATAATCTAGTTAAAAAGCTTAGAAGAAAATATGATAAGGAACAATTACTAAAGGCAAACAAGAATACGAAACAGGTATGGAACACAATAATCAATATAACTCATCGCAAACCAAAAAAAAATCTAAACCCAGAACTATTAGAGATAAAGCCCACCCCTCATGCTTCAGTAGACTACATAAACGATTACTTTGCTAACATTGGGAAAACCCTGGCTGAAGACATTACCTCCGCAAACCGATCACAATCTCAACACGAATCTGATCAAATAATAACTTCAGAGGCTTCCTCTTTCGTGCTCCTCGAAACGGATCCTAGGGAAGTCTATAACGTGCTAATGAGTCTTAAATCAGAAAGCGCTCCAGGCTGGGATAATATTACAACAAAATTTTTAAAAACTGCCCATGAATTTATTAGTCGTACCCATAATTTCGCATCTGGCTAACTTGTGTTTTAGCCAAGGGAAATTTCCGCCAGCTCTGAAACAAGCCATCATTACTCCTGTGCACAAGGGTGGGGACAAAGACGACGGTAGCAACTACAGACCTATCTCTGTCTTGCCTGCAATATCTAAAATCATTAAAAAACTAATTAACATAAGACTAACCAGCTACACTAATAAATATAACATTATTTCACAAGCTCAATATGGTTTTAGACAAAAACTATCTACGGAAGACGCAGCCACAGCATTAACCTCTCATATTGTTAACCTTGTAGATTCAGGAAAAAAGTGTCTAACTGTATTTCTTGATTTAAAAAAAGCTTTCGATACCGTTTCTGTCCCCATTATTGTGCATAGTCTGGAAGGCATAGGCGTAAGAGGAGAACCGTTAGCATTATTAATAGATTATCTACGAGATCGTCGACAAAAGGTTAAGGTAGGAGAGTATACTAGTAAGGAGTCTTACGTGACTTACGGCGTTCCGCAGGGTAGCGTACTGGGCCCGACTCTATTCTTAATATATATAAACCATCTCTGCAAAATGTTGCTAAATAATGGTCGCGTTTTCTCATATGCAGATGACACTGCAATTGTTTTCTCTGGCGATACATGGGAATCTGTAAATCAATCTACTGAAAAGGGTCTTTCCAAGATTGCTAAGTGGTTGAACTCACATCTTCTTACACTGAACATTTCTAAAACAAAATATATTGCATTTACAATCTACAACAACACTCAACCTGGACCTAACGTAACTCTCAAAGTCCACACTTGTCATAATATATCTAGCACAAACTGCTCTTGTAAATTAATTGAAAAAGTGACTCATATAAAATACCTAGGTATAATTGTTGATCAGCGGTTGTCTTGGCACACTCATACAGATATGGTCATGGCCCGTGTTAGAAAACTTATCTGGATATTTAAGAACCTATGACATGTTACAACTAAAAAAATGTTAACTGAAATCTATGTCGCTCTGGCTCAGTCAATTCTTACCTACTGCATACCGGTGTGGGGCGGTGCAACTAAAACGAAGTTTCTTGAGCTAGAGCGAGCACAGAGATCTCTTATCAAAGTCATGTACACCAAACCGTTTAGATTCCCAACCAATGAGTTATACTCCCTGAGCGGCATTCTCACAGTCAGAAAATTGTACATACTACATGCTGTCTTAAAACTACACAAAGTCCTGCCATACGACCCTCACCAACAGGAAAGAAGACGAAAATACAGTGTTGCACCAGCTAAATTCGTTAAAACTGCATATGCCAAACGACAATTTAACGCAAACTCTGCTGCTTTATATCACAAAATTAATAAAGTGATTAACATCTATCCTATGAGTACCAAAGACTGCAAAAAGGCAATAGTTCCATGGCTAAAACCGAAGTCCTATGATGATGTTGAACTATTACTGCAAGCATCGTCAATATGAAGCAAAGAGATGCACACACGCACACGCACACACAAACATACACACACTCACCGGCACATACACTCACATACTCATACACACATACTCAAATGCACTATTTTAGGTTATATCTTTAAGTTTCGTTTTCTTTTTTCTTTTATTTAGTATAGTTCAAGTCTTGTCTTGTTTAGTTTTAGATCTTAGTGTAATTTTTGTTTAAATTCTGCTATTTTTTTGAACACTACTTTTACCATTACAAAATGTGTCATTGAAGAGCGGGATCTCCTAGCACAGGTATATCTTTTACTTAAAAGGAGGTCCCTATGTAAGATTCACTGTAAAAGTTGTACAAGTTTCTGCAATAAACCTTTTTATTTTATTTATTTATTTATGTCATACGGTATTTTACTATGGGGACGGGCTGCAGACATCGAGTCTATATTTATTCTGCAGAGAGCGCCATCAGAGCCATATATGAATTACGTAGACGCGATTCTCTAAGAGAACTGTTTAAGGAAATTAATATCATGACAGTACCTTGTCAATACATCTATGGAAACATCATGTACGTTAGGAAAAATCTACATTTATTCAGTAAAAGAGGTGACAGACACCACTATAACACTAGAAATAGGGACCAACTAGTTCAGCCAGGTTTTAGGCTTGCTAAAGTAGATTCATCTTTCATGGGGTACTGTTTGAAATGTTACAATAAAATACCTCCCCATATTCTTCAACTGAATGAGACGAAATTTAAATCTTGTATAAAACGCACACTATGTAGCCAAGCATATTATAAGTTGGGGGATTACATTGATGATAAAAATGCTTGGCTAAATGCTGGTCCTGCTCCACAACCATAGGGGCAAACTAATTGATTGTACTTGTCGGGCATTATTTGAATCTATCGACACGCAAAGAAGAAGAAGAATTGATTCCCATGTTAATGTATTGTGGAAGCTGCAGAAGATTGTAAAAATATACCTACTTGCATTATATAGATTCCGGTTTTTTAGTATTGTTTAATTGCATAGCACATGTGTGAGTACTTTGTACTGTTCAGCCACCACTTACATTTAGTTATCTTTCATTGACTTGAATATGCCTTGGTGGCTGAGAGAATGTCATGCTCACTCAAATGTCTCGCTGATGGTGGCGGGTGTGTCGGGTCATTTAGTTCCCTTAAATATGGTCGAGTTGAATAGCGCCGATACTTGCGTCATGTTCGTGAACGGGCGCTGTCAGTTGGGACTGGTCATCTCTTAGCTGCGACGGTACGTACATTTTAATTACTTTAATTTTTTATTTATTATTTTACTCTGGACGCTCTTAAATGTGCACGTCTTTCTACATCGTTCTCACATATATGTATAATCTCAACATGAATGATGTAACCAAGATTTTGTAACAATATTTTGATTTAAAAGAGTGTCCATGGAGTTTCTTGCCCGTTCTTCTCCATAGAGATCTACGTTAGGGAATGGGCAACTACAGCACTTTCTCAAGTTATTATGCCTTGTGACTGTGACTGTAGCTTTGCTTTTTTTTTGTATTTTCGACATTCAAAAGTGCCGTCATGGTCTAATTGTTGAGTTGGTTGGTTGGTTGTTAGTTTGAGTTTGAAATCGGTCATTTGACAGATCATGATATATCACATTTACTTCTCAATATTTTGTGTAGTTTTTTTTTAAGGTATTTATATCGCTCATAGTTCTGAGAAAAGGTGAAAGATTATTAAAAATACGTGGGCCCATACAAAAGATGCTTTGGTGCAAAAGCTTTGTTTTACTGGCTACGATGCGCAGCTTGTCTTTGTGTCTGGCCCTAGTTGATTTTATGAACATTACAGTTTCATAAATGTATGCACAAGGGAGAGTTAATATTTTTAAATTTGTGAAGTGTGGTCTGCATGAATCCACTTGGCGTATATTGCACATCGATCTGATACACCGTTTTTGAGCTCTAAAAGAACGCTCTTTTTCTACAGAGTTGCCCCAGCATATGATGCCGTAGCGTATGATTGAAGCAATATCCATAAAAGGCAGTTAGTAGTGCAGACTGACTGAGTGTTCCTTAGTCTGTAAAGAGCTAAGGAGCTCTAAGTCTTTTGCAGACTTGCTCATTATATAATAATATATCATTTAATTCAGGTAACAAAAGACCCTTATCACATATACCTTACAGACTAACATACATATTTATAAAATCCACAATTAATCTATTGAACATGAAGAGACGGCGTCATGTTGCGCTGCGTGCTGTCGCGTAGCCTTCCGCGGAATCGCCGATACATGACACCCTTCGGCCAAAACTCTTCCTTGAGGAAGGTCTCAATATGATGAGTCGGAACTCGCAGCACGAATGACTTAAAATTCGTGTTGTGGCGCGACTCCAACTTCTCGACCCTCAAGGTCCAGCTGGTCTTCGCTCGGACATACTCCACGATCTCCTCAACCCTCGTGGTGTGATGTAGTCGGGACACATAGAGCTGAGTCGATGGTATCGCCGCACGCAGCGTATTGGGTCCTGCCAGCGCGGTCCCGCACTGGTTCCGACAAGGAGGCTTCTTCCTCTTCTTCCTCTCCACCTTCACGAAGCCATCCTTGTCACACGTGGCTGTTGCTGGGCCAAGCTGTTTCGAACCCCTGTTGGCAGGTTTACAGCAGCTCTTATTTTCCCCCTTCTTCATCTGCGATACAGATTTGTGCGTGGCGACAATAGCAGCGTAGGCACGTTTAAGGGTCGACGTACCTACACAAGTGACTGCCTCGACCGGCACCGAGTCAGCAACTTCGGCGGCGCATGTTGCAACGCGTGCGATAGCTGCGGGTGACGCAGTGGAGCTCGCTGACTCAAAACTGCCGACGCTAGCGTTTCTCGCTCCGCAACGTATATGACCTCCAATTTACTTTGCTATCAATAAAGGGACCTAGAAATTTGGTTACATCGACTTCTTCTATGCAAGTTTGAGAATATGATATATTTTAATTGGCATTAAGTTGTACTCGCTGTTTAAAATTCATGATTTTTGATTTGTCTAAGTTTTTTTAAGTCATTTTCATCAAGGCATATTAGTGTAGTTAGGGTGCTATTTATGTCAAGTTTTAAATCAGTTCTGTCATTACCGGTAAACAATATGGTGCTATCGTCAGCAAATAAGGTCATATGTTGCACCGGGTATTGTAACTGTCGAAATGTCATTCACTTATATAAAATAGAACTAGTATTTGCGTGGGTACGCGAGCTGCACGCAGCTCGCGGGTTTCGTGTTTTTGAGAAGTATTCCCTATCCTTATAAAATTTTGAGAATCCATAGGAATCCTTAAATGAATTGAAAATCCGTTAGAATTACCCCGAAATATGTATGAGAAACCTTAAGAACCTCTAAAACATTTGAGAAGTATAAAAAAAAACATTACCCTATGGTTATGGTTACATTACCAGATGCTTGTTAACTTTGGTTAAGTCTGTTTTACGCTTTTTGTATTCTAAGCAACGACCTATTGTCAGGCCTACGCTGTCCCCCCATACTTATGTATTAATGCTGTAACAAAATATTTTGTAATACCAAATCATTTGAAAAGAGTAACCATGGAGTTTCTTGCCGGTTCTTCTCCATGGAATCGACCAACGCGAATCGTGCACCTTTTTCGACGTTTTATAAGTGCCCATCTAGGCCTACGTGAAATAAAATATATTGATTTTTGTTTGCTTGTCGTCGTCCCTGAGTTACGCTTCACCCACTCAACCTTCGTTACGCTACGCCACTCGGTCTCGCAGGCTCGCTCCGCTCAGGACCTACCTACCATCGGACAGGTTTCGACGCCTGCTATAGTATTGGTTCAAACACCTGATGGCTATCTCAAACCGTTATGAAGTTACAGCCCTTTCAATTTTAGGGGAGTTTGGGAAGGGGAGCTTCACCCACTCAACCTTCGTTACGCTACGGAGGTCGCCGGCTCGCTTCGCTCGCCACCTTGCAAACTTGATAATAAATATTTAAGTCAATAAAAATAAGTTGAATATTGGCAATAATTTGTCGTAAAGGAAATTTTTATTTGTGTTATTTATTTAATTAAAGCCACGAGGCCCATACCTATTACATAAACTTACCTTAACCTAACGATACCGTGTATCGTTATTATGTCATATTAAAATATAATAATTAATTCCCTTACCTAAATACATAATATAAAATTAACTAAAAACTAATTAAGCGCAATTTGTACCTTGTAAATTGGTACGTAGGTACCTGGACCTACCTCATCGATAGAATTGTTAAACGTAGGTAGGTAGATATACAAAGAATGGCCTAATGGACCCTAAATTTGAGCAATTTAAAGTTTATTTAAACATTTAAGGTAGGTTTAATTTGTCAATCAAACTAATTTTATTCGTGACTGTACGAACTTTTAAGGACAATTTTATTGTGCTAATAATTTTAAGAGGTTGGTATAATGTATTGCGCGGCCGCTTTTTCATAATATTCTAGATTTGGTCGGGTTACCACGCATACATATTTTTTTTCGATTATCTTGTTAATTAATTAGTGTACAAGTCTGAAATTTCACATGTATATAAGTGAACTGTATTTCTAATTATTGATATAAGATTCAGTTAACACTACTACAGTAAACTCGGTTAATCGGTCGTCAAATAACTCAGCTGCGCGCCGTGGCCGGAACATCATCATAACTTTTTAATTAATAATTACGTATCGGATACTAATAAACCTTTTTTTTTTTCGGATGGGAAATCATCAAATTACTCCTCCCGCTCTGGGCGGAGCAGGAGGGAGTGTCAGACTTTTACTGACTAAAACCCATCCATGTTCCTTCATCGCCCTTTGTGTTCCGGGGCCACGGTATCTCTTTCGAATAGTCCCGCAGCCCCGGCAGGCTTCAGCCCTTGCGGACCCCTTCCCTATTGCTGACTCTCTTTGAGGCGCGCGTGGAACACGAACGCGCCGTCGACACGGCCTGTCGTCATGTGACGGACGGACGGCGAGCTAGCCCATAGCTCCCCGTCCACAGGCCCGCGCCTACGGTGGCCGGAAGCCACCACGTGGCCCTCGACGCCCGGGGCGTCTCCCGCGGCGGCCGGGACGTGAGGATCTCTCCCTCTCACGTTCCGCCACCTCCTTCGCTAGCATGACTGCTTCGCAGAAGGAGGTGACGGCGTCCCATTCCGTCTCGCTCCGGACCATGGCACGAACCAGGGCCGGAAGCGAGAGGTCGCCGCCGCCGATCGCCACCTCGAGGACACGGCGGTGCTCCACCCAAGCGGGGCTCACCTCCACAGTGTCCTCCGGTCGATCCTCGCAATGGAAACACCCGGGCGTCTCCTCCCGCCCGATTCGGTGCAGGAACTTACCGAAACATCCGTGTCCGGTAAGAACCTGCGTCAGGCGGAAGGTGAGGACGCCGTGGCGTCTCTCCAGCCACTCCTCAAAGAGGGGACTTATCGCCACTATTGTGGCGTGCCCTGCACGGGGTTGCGACAGTCGCTCTCTCCATGTCGCCATGAGATCCTGCCGGAAGTCCGTCCGCTGAGCGACAATTTGCCGCGGCAGCGGAGTTTCCCCCCGGCGTGGCGCTTCCGCGCGCCACTCGTGTAGGCGCGCGAGGACTATCGCCTCCAGATCCCATGGCGGCAATCCGGCAAGGAGGCAAGGAGGCTCGCCGCCTCGCGGGAGATCGTGCGGTACCCCCGGACCAGCCTTACTGCCACCACCTTTTGGGGCGCGTTCAAATAACTATACTAAGTTAACTATACTAAGATTACTAAGTTATACTAATAAACCTTCAGTACCATTTATAGACAGTAGTTACCTATATAATAATGTTTAAGTTTAGTCTTTGGAGCGCTTATTGGAAGTGCTAGGACCTACTAAAGCATATTTTCTATTTACTAAAATAACTTGCAAAATGGTGCACTATAGTGGATTCGTTTATTGCGTAACAAATTAGCCAGATCTCATGTACAGTCGTGGTCTTTTCCGCCTGATCAGTAAAATTTTTTTTCGCATAAATCGTGCGGAGGCGCCGAGCCATGCCCCCTTAAAGTTTAGGCCTATTAGGAAAGCGTCAATTTGGCGCGCAAAATAACAATAACTCTCGTTTGGCGTGCGTCACCAGTGCGCTCGGCCGATCGGTATTGTATTTCATTCATTATTTCTATACAAAGTCAACGGGGCGGGGCTAGAGAGCGTTTCTATGTTGCAAGTACAAGCAAAAATAAGCTTAGTGGTGATCAGGCGGGAGTGTCCACGATAGTACATATATTACAATCATCCGTACAGTCAATTCAGAGATACAGCAACCGTGCAAACGTTACTCTAGCAGGATTTTAAATTTCTTGGCAACCGTAGCAAATACAAATTAAGTTCTAAGTACCATTTATTTCAAATTGATTTCTAATTTTTTAGATAAGATTTATTTCTAAATATCGTTTAGAAAAAAAAAGATCTGGCTGGGGTAACGTTACTCCAGCCGGAAGTGTTTTTATCAAATAATTAAAAAACCATCAGCATACCAAATTTAAAAATCAGCTTACCAATTACAGAAGCTGTATTTCTAATTATCTATTGCAATTAGATGACGATTTTCGACAGTATCTGGCTGGGCACACGTAAGGTTTTGTTTTCAAATAATATTTTAGAAACATTTTTAATAGGATCGTAGCTTATGTGGTTTCTGCCTACCCCCATGATGGGAACAAGGTGTGACTTTATGTATGTATGTATTTTAGAAGCCGCTTCTTTACTTTTGTAAGCAGCAACAATTTGTGTACAATTTATGAGTAAAACATTATTTTCATAATAAGTACATGGTGATAAAAATCTTTAGGCTTGAATTATAATAATAACTAGCTGATGCCCGCGGCTACGGCCGCGTGATTGTCAATAAACTCTTTCAAAAACTTCTTTATTTGAATCGGGTTTTATGAATACTTCACAGACGTAATGGGTATAGATCATCGAGTTGGTAAGTAATGTATGAGAATTTATCGAGAAGTTGTAAGTATTTAGAGGGTGTGTTATGGATTATAAAATAAAATAGCAATTGTGATTATAAAACCTTTTTTACACATAGTACCTACCTACATCTAAATTTATATTCAGAAATCAAACCATTTCTACTTTCTTCTATGAGTGACATCTCTTTTAAATTGCAATCAAATAAAGAACTATGGCACGGCCGCGCTTGTTGCACAGATTTTGTTTGCGCTGTCTTCTCTATAGGTAGTAGTAATAGCTCAATGCTATGACTGGAATATTTTTGAAGTTGCTGAATGAAGTAAATCATAATATTTACAATTCTTCGACCCTGTATTAATTGGAAGGTATGAATTTTCTTGAGTGTCTGTTTCAACAAGGTATGGCTCGTCTTCGGTGGTTTCTCTAAAACAAAACAGATAAATGGGTTATCTTAGCAATATGTAAAGGTAAATGTTTGTTAGTTCGTATTTTAATCGCACTGAAATGGCTAATAATACTGATGGTACGAACATAATATATAAGTCAAAACCTCAACTTTATATCAATAGGTATGCAACCGATTATCCGATCTCTGATAAAACCCAGAATATTATTTAGGAATTTAGTACCTAACTACTGAAATATATACAGGGTGTAAACCACCTCATCACGAAGCCGTCAACCAAGCATTCTGTACATCAAACTAAGTAACTTTCTCTTCTTCTTATCCGGTACGCTCTTGACAGAGCGGTCGTGATCGTTAAGTACTGGTAGCGTTATTGGAAGTGGCAGATGTGATGCACTTCACGACATTTCGCCACCGCTGCCTGCTAGAGGTCATCCTGCTGCATTCATTAAGTGAACCCCCAATGGCAGACTTGATCTGGTCAGTCCAACGCGTAGGTGACCTTCCGCGCGGTCTAGTGCCTTCTACTTTCCCTTCGACGACAAGGCGTTCTATGGACCGATTGTCACGCCGGGAAACATGTCCAAAGAATGTTAGGATGCGAGATTGTACAATCGGAAACAGACGCTGCCTGATACCGAGTTCTTGAAGTATCGAGACGTTCGTGCGAAACTCGGTCCACGAAACCCCAAGCATTCTTCTCCAGCACCACATTTCTAGAGCATCTATTTTCTGCCTTTCCACATCTCGCAAGGTCCACGTTTCAGCTGCGTAAAGAAATATGGGGAATATAAGCGTCCTCACGAGCCTGGTCTTCGTGGCTTTAGTTATATTTCTATTCCTCCATATTTTCTGCATCTTGTCCATCGCTGTTCTTGTGATGCCCATACGTCGTTTGATCTCATCGATGCACCCGCCATTGTTTGAAATTAGCGCCCCGAGATAGATATAAGATTGGACTACGTTGCAATTCGCGATTTGGGTCACTTCAGGCGAATTATTCCTGGCACGGTCAACAATCATCACCTGGGTCTTGCTGCGATTAATTTTTAGTCCAAACTCATGGCTCACTCGCTCCATCTTGGACAGTAGCTCTTCCAAGTGCTGCGAACTGGTTGCAAATAAGGTGGTGTCATCTGCGTAACGCAAGTTTGCAATCTTATATCCACCAATTGTTACACCATCCGTCCAGTCTTCCAAAGTGATACGCATTATTATCTCTGTGTACGCATTGAATAAGAGCGGTGATATAATGCACCCCTGGCGTACTCCGGCACTAGGATGGAAGTCACTTGACAGGATATCATCTGTGCGAACTGAGGCTGTGCCCTCTTCATATAGACGTCTCAAAAGGTGTACAAGATGTTTTGGTGTGCCCATGTCTAGCAAGGTCTTCCACAATACCGGCCATTTCACCGAGTCGAATGCTTTGGAGAAATCAACAAAACAAAAGAATAAGGGCTTATTGAATTCTCTTGACTTCTCGATGATCTGGCGTACGATGAGAATTTGTTCTCGAGTGCCCTTCCCCTTTACAAAACCGGCTTGTTCCGGAGCGATCTCCTTAGACAGGTAGGTTTTCAATCGCTCGTTGAGAATATGTAACATTATTTTGCTAGCGTGTGATATCAGAGCAATGAGGCGGTAGTTGTTACATTTCTTCGTCGAACCTTTCTTGTGCAGGGGTGTGAATACGGTATGTGTCCACTCCAAAGGCCAAACTCCTGTCTGCCATACCTTGTTGCAAATAAGATGAAATATCTGGTCACCACGTTCTCCTAAGGCTTTAATTGTCTCTATTGGAATTGCATCTTTACCAGTTGCTTTTTTGCTTTTCAGATGTTTTATGGCAGCGCTTACTTCGGACAGAAGGATGTCTGGCTCCAAATTCTCTCGTTCTGGGTCAGTGCTTTCAAACTGTTGTGAATGTGGGTCCAGGAATAATGACTGACAGTAGCTCTTCCACGTTTCAGAGATTTGTTCGAGTTCTGTTACCACTTCATTTTTGTCGTTCTCAATAGTCCAGGTTTTAGCAGGTAGAGATTTAGTAATAAGACGAATTTTGTGATAAAGGTCTCTAGACTCATGCTTCATAGCGTGTTTTTCGACCTCTTCACAAATGCTACGAAGGTGGTAATTGTGGTCTCGCCTACAACAGGCTTGGATGTTAGCAGACAACTTATTCAGCTCTCTTGTGTCTGTTCCCGCGGATTTCTTATGGCGCCTCTCTTCTATTAGAGCAAGAGTACTATCCGTCATCCAATGTTGACGTTTGCGTATTTCTGATCTTGGATTAGACTCCGCCACTGCATTTTGGATGAGATGTTTAGCCTTACTCCATAGCATGTCTGGTGTAGCTTCATTGTGGTTCACATCGGTCCATTCTTTCCAATTCCGCTCAATGGCTGTATTGAACTGTTCGTTATCTACAACTTCAATCCGTCTTATTTTCTTGGAGGATCGGGCAGCTTTGAGTTTCAACCGCATCTTTATGATAACGAGTTCATGGTCGGAACCACAATCAGCCCCAGGAAATGTGTGGGCATTGAGAACGGAGGTGCGCCAGCGTAATCTAATCAGTATGTAGTCGATCTGGTTTTTAGTTCTGCCTCCAGGTGACGTCCAGGTGAACAGTCTACGGGGATGGTGCTGGAATAGACTGTTCGCTACCACCATGTTGTTCTCGTCTGCGAACTGCATAAATCGTTCACCTCTTTCATTTCGCACCCCGAGTCCGAAATTTCCCACACATTTGCTATACTGAGCAGCGTTTGCGCCGATTTTCGAATTAAAATTAAAGTAACTTTACGCAAACATTTTTGCTGGGAAACGACTTCTTTTTTTGGGGTGAAAATTCGTGTTTTGTGGTAGAACTCAATCTAACGCGCTCAAAACATTGTGCTGATAGATGGATTGAATCTGTTTTTACCCGACTGCGCCAGAAGGAGGGTTATGTTTTTCGAGAGTATGTATACGTATGTATATATGTATAATTGTTTGGCACGCTCTGTGGCCTGAACGTCTCGATGGATTTTAGCTTGAGAGGTGTCGTTAGATTCGTATTTACTGTGAGAGTGGTACACTGGGTATATAAAAAAAAAAAAAAAATGCGGATTTTTGGCGGTAAATTCAAATGAAGCACGCTCTGCAGCTTGAACGGCTCGATGGATTTTAGCTTGAGAGGTGTCGTTAGATTTGTATTTACTGTGAGAGTGACACTGGGTATATCAAAATAAAAAAAGAAACAAAATGGCGGATTTTTGGCGCTATTTCAAATGTTTGGAACGCTCTGCAGCTTGAACGGCTCGATGGATTTTAGCTTGAGAGAAGTCGTTAGATTTGTATTTATTGTGAGAGTGACACTGGGTATATCAAATTAAAAAAAAAAAAAATGGCGGATTTTTGGCGATAAATTCAAATGAAGCACGCTCTGCAGCTTGAACGGCTCGATGGATTTTAGGTTGAGAGGTGTCGTTAGATTTGTATTTACTGTGAGAGTGACACTGGGTATATCAAAATAAAACAAAGAAACAAAATGGCGGATTTTTGGCGCCAAATTCAAATGTTTGGCACGCTCTGCAGCCTGAATGGCTCGATGAAGCACCGCGCCGCAACCAGTCGGCCGGCACCGCGCCGCAACCAGTCGGCCAGCTCCGCGCCGCAACCAGTAGGCCAGCACCGCGCCGCAACCAGTCGGCCAGCACCGCGCCGCAACCAGTCGGCCAGCACCGCGCCGCATCCAGCCTTTGGGAGAAGAACGTACACGCCTGCCTCCAAACCAGGGCCTAGCTGGAGTAGGCCAGCATCGCGCCGCAGCTATCAGCCGGTCAGCACCGCGCCACATCCAGTCCTTGGGAGAAGCACGTACATCGGAAGAATACAAGCAATACTTAGCACCGCCGGACATTGATGCTATATACTGCGTCACACCGCAGCGCAGCAGCATTTCTGCAGCTAAGTGCCCTTCCTTAATTCCTAAACTTCCGTTTAAACCCAGTAGCCTACACGTCTTAATCCAATTTCTGTATGGTTTTCTACTTGCGCAACTTCAAAGTTTTTATACATAGTTTCACCTTGTCAAGGTTACAGAATTGCGTCATACTTTCTAAGTATTTCTTTCTTTTAATTTCCACGAGTTCGCTATTATTTAGTATCAGCGACAACTCGCAAGGATATTCTACGTTGCATATTTCATTTCTTTTCCGTTTTAGTGAATTTTCAAGCGGAATTTTCAAGTACATTTCACATCTCAAAGTACCTACATACCAACTTAAAGTCAATATTACAATTAAAACCCCTAGACACCCACCCCCTACCCCTACCCCTATGCCCTGTACCCTATCACTATGTTTTCCTATTTAACCCAAAGGTTGACTGGTAGAGCCTTGCCAAAGATGCCTTGTGGCATTAAGTCCGCCTATGTACATGTACATGAAGTTTAAATAAATAAATAAACTTTTCTTTGCTGTTTTTTGAAGAATTTCTTTTAGGAAATTTATTCCACAGGCTGCAGCTGTGGCCATTTTAGTTCCGTTTAGTGATTATTCCGCCGAACATTTCAGAATTGCAGAGGCCCACAAACCGGTGCCTGCGACTTCGGCCTCCCGCGCGGCACCACCAGGGGCGTGAGCGTATTCTTTCATTTTATTTGGTTTATTTTAACGTTAGTTTTCCTTGAGTTTATTTCAATCATACATTTCTTTAACTTCTTTCTCGTGAGAATTTTGTTTGAAATAAACAGTCATAATGGGTTTAGGCGACGAAGCCAAGAACTTGGCGGAATTAAATGTTAGTCGTAGTTCCGTCAAGGGCCAAGTAATTTTTATTACAACACAAAGGGCGGAAGTTACACTTAGACTTAGTAAATTCGAAACTTTATCCTCAAAGTTCGATGACTTACAAAGTCAAATTAAAATTCTTAATTCTAGTGGGTTGAAGGATGAACTTGAAGAACGAGAAAGCATCGAGAAGGAATTTATCAGCAATATAATAATGGCTCAAGAGTTATTACAAATGCACGCTAAGGATGAAGGCATCCACGACTCAAGCACTCCACACAATATAACTGATTGCGCTGTCGATCATAATGAAATAGGTTTCAAGCTACCTATGATACACCGTACGATAACCGAATATTGCATTGCCCAATTAAAATCTTTAAATACACTATTCAACGTTATTTCTAATTTTTATGTTATGAAGGAACTAACATCCTTAATTCCCAACATGGTAATTAATATTAGATCTTTTAATATTCCTAAAGATATTGTTTTAGCAGACCCTAAATTCTATCAGCCTTCTTTCATAGATATTCTCATAGGCTCAGATTTATTTTGGGACATTTGGAACCTATGTTGTGAGCAGAGGTCATTAGGCCCTAATCTTCCCAAGTTACATAGCTCAAGGCTGGGCTGGTTGATTGGAGGTCCCCTGCAACATAATCAACATAAGGACATTAAATGCAATCATGCACTCACCCATTTTTCTTATGATGAAAACATAGAACTAAAATTAAATAGGTTTTGGGAACTGGAAGAGATTCCATCTAAATCTTATCTAAGTGAAAGCGAGCAGGCATGTGAAACGCATTTTTTGCAGCACACCTGGCGCTTAGAAAACGGCAGATTCTCTGTCAAGTTACCTCTTACCGACACACCGGATTGTCTCGGTGACTCCTACAACATGGCCAAGAAAAGGTTTTACAATTTAGAACGATTATACAACACGATCTATACGTAGACGACTTAATTACCGGCTGTAATTCTGAGAAGGAATTTATACATATTCAAAATTCTGTATCAGGAACCCTTAAAGCAGCATGTTTTAATATACGAAAATATAAATCTAATTCGTCTAGCGTACTTGAAGCCTGCTCCGAAAACTCTACAGACTCGCTTATCATTAGTGAATCCTCAAATGCTCTCGGTTTAGGCTGGAATCCCAAGACTGACAGATGACATTATTCTTTCGAAATTCCCCCTATCAACGATAAAATCACGAAGCGATATATTTTATCAACATCATTTAAAATCTTTGACCCACTGGGTTTTGTCAGCCCCTGTATTATTATTCCTAAATTAATAATGCAGCAACTTTGGCTTGACAAGGTTGGCTGGGACGAACCTCTTTCAAAGGAAATAGAAAGAGATTGGCGTAAGTTTTCTAATAATCTATCTTGTCTATCTACGTTTACACTGCCGAGGCAGGTTCTATGTGACTCACCTGTTGTAACAGGGCTACATATGTTCAGCGACGCCTCCCAAAGGGCTTGAGGCGCTTGCGTCTATGTAAGGTCTATTGATGAAGCAGGGATCATGTTAACCTTTTGTGTTCTAAGTCTAAGGTGGCACCAATCAAGGCCTGTACTATACCTCGTTTGGAGCTGTGTGCCGCCTTACTAGCTGTCAGACTCTGCAAGGCCGCCGTCGATTCCTTGAGGTTCCCAGTAGCACGCAAACTGTATTGGTGTGACTCCAGAGTTGTCCTTGCTTGGATGTATACTAGAAGAAGAGAAGGAAGAAAAGAAGAAAGAAGAAGAAGAAAGGAAGGAAGAAGGTGAAGATTAAGATATATATTAGAAAAGACCTTCGTGGCTAATAGAATAGCAGAAATACTGGAACTGCCAGATGTTTCTTGTTGGCATTATGTACCTACCTCAGATAATCCTGCTGATCTCGTCTCGCGCGGCATTTACCTCGAAGAGCTTAAGGATCGTAGTATGTGGTGGTCAGGGCCTGAATTTTTACTTCAAGCCGAATTTTCTTGGCCTACCTTATCAAATAAACTCCAATGCGAGTCTGAAATTCCCGAAACAAAACCGAACGTTGTTCCCAAGAAGGATAATTCTACAATCATTCCATTTCATAAATACAGTAAATTACATAAATTAAAACAAGATTTTGCGTATGAACTAAGATATTTTTACAATTTACGCAATCCTAAATCCAGGCGCGTCGACGCAGGGCACGCCACAATAGTGGCGGTAAGTCCCCTCTTTGAGGAGTGGCTGGAGAGACGCCACGGCGTCCTCACCTTCCGCTTGACGCAGGTTCTTACCGGACACGGATGTTTCGGTAAGTTCCTGCACCGAATCGGGCGGGAGGAGACGCCCGGGTGTTTCCATTGTGAGGATCGACCGGAGGACACGGTGGAGCACACTGTGGAGGTGTGCCCCGCTTGGGCGGAGCACCGCCGTGTCCTCGAGGTGGCGATCGGCGGCGGCGACCTCTCGCTTGCGGCCCTGGTCCAAGCCATGGTCCGGAGCGAGACGGAATGGGACGCCGTCACCTCCTTCTGCGAAGCAGTCATGCTAGCAAAGGAGGTGGCGGAACGTGAGAGGGAGAGATCCTCACGTCCCGGCCGCCGCGGGAGACGCCCCGGGCGTCGGGGGCCACGTGGTGGCTTCCGGCCACCGTAGGCGCGGGCCTGTGGACGAGGAGCTATGGGCTAGCTCGCCGTCCGTCCGTCTCATGATGACAGGCCGTGTCGACGGCGCGTTCGTGTTCCACGCGCGCCTCAAAGAGAGTCAGCAATAGGGAAGGGGTCCGCAAGGGCCGAAGCCTGCCGGGGCTGCGGGACTATTCGAAAGATATACCGTGGCCCCGGAACACAAAGGGCGATTCAGTAGAAGAATTCAGTAAAAGTCTGACACTCCCTCCTGCTCCGCCCAGAGCGGGAGGAGTCATTTGATGATTTCCCATCCGAAAAAAAAGGCGCGTCGACGCCCTTAATTTTGAAGAATTACAAAAATCTTTTGATTGATTTTATGCCGTAAGGCTCAACAGGAATCATTTCCTGTGGAGTACGATTTGCTATCCAAGGAAAATTCAATTAGTACAAAATCACCCATCATAGGGCTTACACCTTTCATGGACGTAAATGGGCTGATACGAGTAGGAGGCCGGCTGGATGCTTCAGCTATTTCATTTGGTAGCAAACACCCTATCCTACTTCATTCCTCACACCATCTCACAACATTAGTCTTTGAGCGGGAACACCTACACAAATTACACGCTGGCCCACAGCTTCTCCTCGCGAGCGTCAGGTAATACGTGTGGCCTATCAATGGGCGACACCTCGCTCGGAGAAATGTGCGCAACTGCATCACATGTAGAAGGGTACAGGGTAAGACTTTAACACCCTTAATGGGGAACTTGCCCTCTCTCTTAAAAATGTAATAAATACAAGAAACAACAAAAACACCATTCCAAAAACAAACAATTAAGGAAAGAACGTGTTTCTCTAGTTAATAAATTAAATAACTATCAGATTAAATTGGAAGATAGTATAAATATTTATGAAATTGACACTCAGCGCCTACAATCAGAAATACAGGCTCTTAATAAGTCACTAAAGTCTTTATATTATAAATATGAACAAAAATCAAATTAAAGAGCATATTCTTGCTACAAATGCATTGGTAGACAAAGTGGACTCGCTGACTCTCAGCAACACTCAGTGTACTTGTCAGAGGGAATCTAGCAATGATGCCCTCCAGCTTGAGGCAACGGAGGACCCGTCCCTAGCTGTGAGTACTCAGGACTGTATTTCTAGCCAAGATACAATACCTGACTTAGGTAATTTTGTCTCACCTAATAGTCTTGATTCTAATCTTTCAGATTCTAATCTTTCAGTTATGTTCTCTGATAGTATAGGTAGGGAAATTAATCAGTAATAACCTGAGTTATTGTACGCAAAATTATTGTATGCCTGGGTCGACCTATAAGCAGGTTATGGCATCAGTAACAAAAACTGTTTGTAATCCTAATACTGCCATTACTATATGTGTTGGTAATAGCTCTAAGATTAAAAGGAAGACATTACTGACTGTGTCTCAGAGTTGTTAAAGTTAAAATGTGGTAAAATCAAATTGTGTGCTTTTCCCTATTTTGAAAATTTGGATAATAGAAAAAACAATTATATACATATGTTAAATAACCATGTACATTTTTTAGTAGGTCACTATAGTGACAGACTTATATATCTGGATATCAACACTATTGTTCAGAGTCACTACTTCTACTGCTACTTGCATAGATAATGTTTTCTGCGATTGTGATTACTTAGATAAGGCCATAGTAAATTGTCTGCCTTCTGACCATAGCGGACAAACTGTAACTTTTAGGTGTACTACACCCCCATTGCAAAAAGTTCAAATTAAATTTAGACCTATAACTTCTAGCAGATTAAATAGGTATAATATTTCGCTACAGAACAAGTTAAGTGCTATGAGCCTTGACGATATTAATATAAATCAATTGTATGATCGTTTCTTTTCAATAGTTCACACGGAATTCAATAAAACTTTTGAAAAGAAGACAAAAAGTATTTGCCCTAAATTCATTTTTAGTGAGTGGGCAACTAGAGGTATCCGAAAAAGTTGGGAAAGACTATTTGAGCTTTATGGCCTTAAGCCTTTTATAAACACTGAAACTTTTAACAAGTATGTTGCTAAGTATTCAAAAATTTATAGAAATACATGCAAGGTTGCCAAAGCCCTGCACATTAGCAACAAGATCAAAACAGCAGAAAATAAAATAAAGACAGTTTGGAAAGTCATAAATAACGAGACTAACAGGAAGAAAATACGTAACACTAGCTACACATTAGATACAGCATGTGGTCCTAAAAGCTCTGATAAGGAAGTAGCTCAAGAATTTGTAAATTTCTTTACCGATGTACCGTTAAAAACTACAGAGGCTCTTATTTCCTCACCTGAACTCTCAATTGGTTTATTAAAGGCGAATTTGTCTGGCTGCCTGGCTGAATTTAAATTTAAACACATTAACCCTATGATAGTTATTAAAGCTTTCCGGCAAATAAAAATCAAACTGACCGAAGATCTATGGGGAATGTCTATCAAAGTTTGTACATCCATACTTGAGACTATAGCCCCTTACCTAGCTTTAATTTTTAATTTATGTGTAGACCAAGGAGTTTTCCCTGATTTAATGAAATACAGTAAAGTCATACCTCTTTTCAAATCCGGGGACAGTAAAGACACTAATAATTATAGACCTGTATCGGTTTTACCAGCATTAAGCAAGGTTTTTGAAAAGGTAGTGCTTAATCAAATGCTCCATCATTTTAACACCAACAGAATCTTACATGATCAACAGAATGGTTTCACCAAGGGACGTTGTACAACTGACGCCGGTGTAACCTTATTAAAGCACATATTTACTAAGTGGGAAGAGTCTCAAGACGCCATAGGAATTTGTTGTGACCTCTCCAAAGCGTTCGATTGTGTAAATCACGACACATTACTTTTGAAACTTGAGCATTACGGACTGGGTAAACTTGCACTTAGTTTGGTAAAATTTTATTTGAATGATAGACAACAACATGTTCAATTAAACGGTGTTAATTCACATGGTTTAAAAGTAAAAATGGGGGTTCCACAAGGCTCAATATTGGGTCCTTTCCTTTTTCTAGTATATATAAATGATCTACCCTATTTATTGAAAATCCAACCTCAAAATATGGTGTTATTTGCTGATGACACTTCCTTAATTTTTAAGATAAATAGGCGGGCCCAAAATCTAGATGACGTAAATAATGCCCTACTTCAGGTCCAAAATTGGTTCACAGCAAACAATTTGGTATTAAATTAAAAAAAAAAACCAAATGCATAAGATTTGCTTTACCGAATGTTAAAAGTAGTGATTGTGATATAGTACTGAATAAAGAGAAACTTGAATTCGTAGATAAAACGGTTTTCCTGGGGATTACGCTTGATTCAAGGCTACAATGGGGTTCTCATTTAACATCTCTTGCGGGGCGGCTAAGTTCAGCAGCATATGCCATTAGAAAAATCCGTCAATATACTGATGTAGATACCGCTAGACTGGTTTATTTTAGTTACTTTCATAGTATAATGTCTTATGGCATTTTGCTATGGGGACGGGCTGCAGATATTGAGTCTATATTTATTCTGCAGAAAAGAGCCATCAGAGCCATATATAATCTTCGTAGGCGCGATTCTCTAAGGGAACTGTTCAAGGATATTGGCATCATGACAGTACATTGTCAATACATCAACGAAAACATAATGTACGTCAGAAAAAATCTGCACCTTTTTGGTAAAAGGGGTGACAGACATAATTACAGTACTAGAAATAAATATCGCTGGACATTACACACAGCGCCATCTAGTGCCACACTAAGCTACGAGGCTTGTGTCGTGGACACCAGATAGTTGATATACTACATAGATACTTTTTGTTTGTAAATACATACTTATTATACATATAAACATCCATGACTCGAAAACAAATGTTCATGCTCATCACACAAACATTTGCTCCTACCGGGATTCGAACCCGGGACCCTAAGAACGTAAGGCAGCGTCACTACCGCTGCGCTATTCGGGTCGTCTTATATAAACAGGGACCAACTAGTTCAGCCAGGCTTCAGACTCGCTAAAGTAGACTCATCTTTCATGGGGTACTGTTTGAGATGCTATAATAAAATTCCACAAAGTATTCTTGAACTGAATGAGACGAAATTTAAAACATGCATTAAACGCACACTATGTAAGCAAGCATATTACAAGTTGAGCGATTATATCGCTGATAAAAATGCTTGGCTCAATGCTGGTCCTGCTCCACAAGGACAGGGTCGCTTAAATTGATAGCATTAAATGGTATTGTTGGAGCTGCTGAAGATTGTACAACTATCTTTGCATTGTATAGATTCAATCTCTTTAGTATTATATAATCTCATAGCCCATATTGTGTGAGTACTATGTACTAGAAAGCTATCATTCACTGGAAACCTACGTCTTTTCTTGACTTGAATGTGCCCTGCCGGTTGAGAATATGTCATGCTCACTCAAAAGTCTCGCTGATGGTGGCGCATGTGTCGGATCATTTAGTTCCCTTCAAAATGGTTGAGTTGAATGGTGTTGATCTATCCGTCATGTCTGTGAACGGACGCTGTCAGTTGTGACTGGTCATCTCTCAGTTGCCATGGCTTATTTTAATGAATTATTTTAGTTTTTGAATTGTTTTTTTTTTGTTTTGTTTTACTGTGGACACTTTTAACGTGCACATCTTGCTACATTGTTCTCACATAATATACCATCTCAACATGAATGATGTAACCAAGATTTTGTAACAATATTCTGATTTAAAAGAGTGTCCATGGAGTTTCTTGCCCGTTCTTCTCCATAGAGATCTACGCTAGGAAATGGGCAACTACAGTACTTTCACAGTTTTTATGCCTTGTGACTGGGACTGTAGCTACATTTAATTTTCATCTTTGTTTCGACAATTCAAAAGTGCCTGTAACTGGCTTACTTGAAATAAATGCTTTGATTTTGATTTTGATTCTCAGCGCGTTACGGTGGACTTCCCGTTTCGTAGTGTGGGCATAGACTTTGCCGGATCCTTTTATGTCTCAAATAGAAAGGGGCGCGGATCAAAGGTCACAAAATGTTATTTATGCATTTTTGTTTGCTTAAGGTACAAATGTGTACACTTGGAAGCGGTAAGCGATCTTTCGAAGGACGCTTTCATCCTTACCCTGCGTAGGTTTATATCCCGTCGGGGTAAGCCTACTGAAATTTTTAGTGACAACGGTCGCAATTTTGTGGCATTTTTGAAATGTTATGACCAAGCAATAACAGATTTCTCTAAAGAGGAAAAAAAAAAGGTTTATTGCAGAAACTTGTACAACTTTTACAGTGAATTTTACATAGGGACCTCCTTTTAAGAAAAAGATATTTCTGTGCTAGAAGATCCCGCTCTTCAATGAGACATTTTGTAATGGTAAAAGTAGTGTACAAAAAGATAGCAGAATTCAAACAAAAAATTACAACTAAGATCTACAACTAAATAAGATAAAACTTGAACTATACTAAATAAAAGAAAAAAGAAGGAAAGAAGAAGAAGAAGGAAGAAATCAAATTTTTGTTTTCACCTGCTTACGCTCCCCATTTTGGTGTTTTCTGGGAGGCCGGAGTAAAATCCGCCAAATATCATATAAGACGTGGTAATGGGCAACACGCATCTAAATTTCGAAGAGATATCCACGTTGTTCGCACAAGTGGAAGCCATATTAAATAGTCGCCCACTTTACCCCATGTCCTTGTCTCCGAATGATCTCCTTCTCCTCACCCCAGGGCACTTCCTGCTTGGACGGCCGGTAACCGCGCTGCCTTCACCGAGCCTAGAAAACTGCAAGTTCACTCGCCTGAAGCGCTATCAACGACTGGAATAAATCCGACAGCACTTTTGGCAGAGATGGCAAAGGGAGTACTTGGCTGAGCTGCAGTAAAGATCAAAATGGCGCACCAACGACACTTCACTGAACGTTGGCGACCTAGTGCTGCTTCAGGAAGACAACTTACCACCATTGTGTTGGCGTATGGGCCGCATCAGCAAGCTCTTTCCTGGTCCAGATGGAGTATGTCGCGTGGCAGACGTTCAAACGACACAGGGAACTTATCGGAGGCCCTTTAAGCGACTCTGTCCGCTGCCAGTGACGGAGCATTTGATCGAGTGAGAGTTAAAAGCCGGAGACTTTTAACCCCGGGGAAGAAGTTTGCGCCTAACGTTTTCATCCGTCAAGTTGCTGGTAATTGTTTTCATCAGGCGCTCAATATTGTCGGTAGATTGCTTCTACCTGACATTTTAGATCAGCGGTCGGCAACCTTTTGGCAGGCAAGGGCCACAAGGTGGCGAAATAAACTAAAGGCACGCACTTGTGATATTATCCCATAGAAAAAATAAAAAGCGCGTTCTTAAGGTTGCACTAGTCGCGGGCTCGAACTCACTGGTGGGCGTGGCCAAAAAGAAAGCTCTCACCTGGCATCGTGCCCGACTGAGTGAGTTAAGTGTGATGTACGATAATTCATAGTTAAAGACGCGCGTACAAAATTACAAAAAGGCCTTTTGGAAATCGAGTTTTACGTAAAAACCACTGCATAAATCAATTACCTACTAATAAAATTTATTGAATTCTTCGATAATTGTGCTTTGTCGGTACCGACTTTGTTTTGGAAATTTGACACTTCTTTTTTTACAAATTTACGTCCATAGTTGCTTTAAAATTGGCAATAAAAACGAATGTTTGGTAGCTCGCTTCACTTTAAATGGCTTTTTATTTTACTATTCTGTTTCCGCACAGACACAAGTAATTAATGAGAAGAAACGATATCATGTTTACTTTTGGATGTACAGTGTCAAACAGTGGAGTAATTCCTCGAAATTTCTATGAAAAAAATGTCGACTAGGCACCACAGGCACACAATACACGATGTGGTCGGCAATGGACCTTAAGGCTGGATCCACACTATACGGTCGATTGCGGTTCGTTCATGCATTTATTTTGATAATTGTAACTTATTTACAAAACATTCACGGGCCGCAAGTAAAACGTCCGCGGGCCGCATGCGGCCCGCGGGCCGCGTGTTGCCGACCGGTGCTTTAGATAATCAATTCATCTACATTCTAAAACGGACGAACATCAGTCCACACATTATATTTCTTTTATTAAGAGCTTGGCATTGCTTATAGTACATTACGATATTAGTGCGTTAAGATGGTTATAACATGCGAGGCGGAATTTTAGCCCGAGCCGAAGGCGAGGGCGTAATTGAGCCGAGCATGTTATAACCAATACGCACGTATATCGTACGACGTTTTTTAACACATTTGCGAGGAAACAGAAAAAAAAACATCTTTCATACGTGGTTATGTATCTGTCCTTGGATATTGACGGCAGCAAGCTGTCGCATGCGGTTCGCGCTTCTGTTAGTATAACCGGTGTAGTTGAAGAAATATATTGCTCATCTTCATTATTGAAAGTTGTCATTTTTAGATATTCACAATACAAGTACAAAGAAAAGAAAATTTGAGAAAAATGGCGCGAGGTTTATTTTCTGCCGTGGCTGCGTGAAAATGTTGGCAAAGACGCTAGAGCATGCAGCCAAGTTTTTAAATTACCGAATAAACTGTTTTTGTTTATTTTAAATAAACTCAATCTGTGAATGCACACTGTTGCTTTCCCGCCATTTTAACAGCGCGCTAGCGCTGCCTACTGACTGTTGCCGCGCGGCGATTAGTTCGAAATTTGAATAGCAACAGCGCGCTGCTCACTAGCTGGAGTCGTGCGGCGGCGATCAGTTCCATATTTGAAATGGCAAATAATACTGTTATGGAATTTGTATGGACTATAACTTAACTATTTGCTTTGGTAACACACGCGTTTTTTATGACCCGCTTTACATATTTAAAACCGGTGGAATTACATCAGCTTTACGAGCAAGGGTGTTAAAATAAATTATAGTAGACATTGTGTTTTAATTAAATTTATTGTTATCGTGAAGACATCATCGTTTTTTTGAGCACCTAGCTCCAGTGTCTCAAGCAGGCAGTTATTGTTATTTTCACACACGCACAGAGTCACGTATCAGTCCCAAATATAACGAAACTCATAAACTAAAGTGTCTAATTATCACACAAACACCGTATAAAACAAATACAAAAAAAACTGTAAATTTATATATGTCGCCGCAAGAGTCTCTATCTGCTTAGATTTCATCTAATTAATTACACTCCTGGTTCTATTCCATGATGGTATTGATGAACCTGCCATCTCTGCTTGGCAGTACGATTATTACAAACATTGTTATCGATTAACTGAATAGTTAAGCGCCATCTATTGGTTTTTGTATTAACTAGTACTTAGATCTTCAAGTGACCATTTAGAGAGTAATTGATTAAACTAAAGTCTTTATCTAGAACTACAGTTTAAATTAAGATAAGCAAATACTTTATGGCAATTGGGATTTTACCAATTTGTTATTGCTCTTTTGGCACTATGATTTGTTTGTATGGCAACATTCCACAGTGTTGTGGAATGTGGCGTCAAGTACGATTTTAGTGGTCAATGACTCAATTTATAATTTTAAACTACGACTAAATCAGTTTTCCTAAAACTAACTACAAACCAAAAAGTAACAAGATTATTTACAAAGCAATTTGTTAGTGAAAGACCTGTTCTTAGTATTAATTAGACCTGCCTTCGATCTACCGGAAATAGTTTTAAAAACAAAGTGTAAAAAGTAATGAAGCAAGTAATTAACCTTAAACTTAATAACACCTTTGCATTTGTGAATATTAGTACTGTTTAATTATTACATTAATTAATTGTGAAGTATTCTGGTATTGTTTGTATGTTATAATGAACTTACGATGTAATGAATCACTGAACTGAGGGGGCGTGTCACTTCCGCCGACTCAAGATGGTCGCGTGTGGGCAACGAGGTGTTTCGTTAGCTTACGTTGAGAAAAACAATTGAAATACTAAGTAATTATAAGTGTTTATTGAAGTGAACAATATTAAGTTGTGAAAACAAGAAATGTAACACGATTTAAAAGAGTGTATGGAGTTTCTTCGTCCGTTCTTCTCCATATCAACCACATGCGAACGGACGGCTCAACTCTAGAATGTTTCTAAGTGCCTGTACCTAAATGGTTTATTAGAAATAAACGTTTGGAGTTTGAGTCAAGTGCTGTGTGTGATTTCAAATACCCTTCCCTAATCGCACGGCGATGTGATGGCTATAGAATGAAAGATAATATGGCGGCGGATGGCGCCAATATTGTGGACAGTGTTCCTCTACGGAGTCTAAGCTTTCACTGCCGTGATATATATAATAACTTATTTTGATAAACGAATTTACGCAATGCTGGAGCGCCGCGTGCGTAACGTGACCTATCTCTGTAAGAGTTAGCTGCAGACTGGGCGTGTCAAGCACAGTGTGACCATCTTAAATTTATCGATACTGCCATACTTTGGTTTGAAACCCGCCAAATCCTGCCAAAGACTCGAGTAAGAAATGCCCAAAAATTGCCAAGTTTTTTTAGCGTTCTAATAATAGTAGTAAAAAAATAAAAACTACTTTTTTTACATATTATCAGATTTTATTATAAATTAGGTCAAAAATGTAAATTAAACATTGCAATTAGCCTCATATTCTTCATTTTCTATCTCTTTATACATATTTTTATTCATACGATACTAGTATTATAGATTTTATGCAACATTTGGATGCAAGTTTGCAACATCATAACACGATTTTTTGTTACAATTATTAAATGACGTTAATCGGCCATACTGGCCCATCTAGTTTGGTGCAATGGCGTTATTAGGGTGGCCATTTTCGACAATTTGAGATGTCAGTATAGATTTATTTTCTACATTGCAATACTACCAAAAACTGCCAAGTTTATAAAACGTTAACTAAACATGCCGGAGGCTAAAATAGGAGGCCAATCCTGCCAAAAAGGCAGGAAACTGCCACATATGGTCACACTGGTCAAGCGCGCGACAGTTATAGTGCATCGCAGTTAGCAAATAAGGTTGAAAATGGCGATGCGTTTGATTTTAGTTGAATCTCGTGTCCGCCAATATGAAAGAAAATAGTTATTTGTTATACAAGAGTGCAAAGTTGCTTTTTAACCGCGTGCTCAATTTTGATAACCGAGCAAGCGAAGGATTCTAAAATAGAGTCACGAGCGCAGCGAGTGATTCAAAAATTAGAATCCTGAGCGTTAGCGAGGGAATCAAAAGAGCACGAGGTGAAAAATCTTTGCACTCGAGTGCAACACGTAACTTTTCATCCCACCTCAGCGAGGAAATTACTAAATGCAAAAAAAAAAAACATTTACAATCACAAGACACTTTTATTTCAGTTTAGGTGTTAACTACTACATTATGATAGGTAAGTATTACAGAATAATCTTTAAATTATAACAAATAATACTTAGGTACAATTAAGAAAAATTTAAAGTAACGTTGCTACAGTTAGTTAAGTTGAGTGTAATATTTATTTATTTATTTATTAAAACTTTATGCACAAGTAAAAACTGTACAAAGGCGGACTTAATGCCTTGGGCATTTTCTACCTATTTTTTTTTCAATTTTTTTAATATCGTACTGTTTCAAATCCTTCTCGCGTGATTGTTGAGGGAGAAAGCTCATTTGCGCATTATTAACAGTTTCAGTCAATTCTGTTGGCGTCAAATAAACTTCTTCGTCGCCAAAACCACTTATTTTACGTTTTTCACTTGTTTTTAACCTAAGGTTTTAACAATTGACCTGACAAGAAAATGGCGCGCGCAAAGCAAATTATAAAAGTACACCAAGAAGGTTCCGAGTCTGAGTTTTTAACAAATTAAGAAAGGTTGTACCTATGATAAATTCGGCACCATGGAGGTAGAAGTAAATAGGTTTAATGATGTTTTGAATTCACAAACTTAGTGCACACGATGTTCTAAATTCAATTTACTTTATCCTCTAGAGGATAAAAACGACTTTTGCACTCAGATATCCAAGAGCAAAAATACTCTTTCCGAGATGGGGGGATGAAAATAATATTTTTACATAAGTCATTAGTTAATTGAATTTCCTATTTTATAGTTACAAAAATTTGAATAGTTATCGCTCATAATATTGAGTATCGTGTTCTTTCTTGCGATTTTTTATATCAAGATTCTGGATTCTTTTTTGAAAATATTTTTGCAAAAGACCTTTTCTTATACATTTGACTACACACTGTATTTTTTTTTGGTTTTGTAATATGTACCAATACGGCTAACTCTGCGACGAAAAAGAGGACGTTGTTACTCTGTCCCGGCAGGGCCAGCGTCTTAAGCTTGGACTTTCTATTGAATTTCGCCGCCAAAAGTGACAAAAAATGTTCTTTGCATTCATAATTAATTTCTTCTGTTTTTTTATGGAATTTTGCTTAACTTGATAAGAGTAGCACTGATGGTCAACGGTTTTTTTTTTTTTGAATTATTGTTACCTAATTGTGTTTCTCCGAATAATCACCGAGAAACAGCACCAAAGCTTCTTAAAAACGAAAATTTTCGAGGACTTGCAAAAAATTTTTAGGTCTGGTTTGTTGAGGTCCCGAAATTTTGTACGCAATATCGATTTATTTTCTGCTTTCACCTTCGGAATCTTTGATTGACGGTGATAAGTAGCGATCAAAAATTAAATGAATTTCTGTTTGCGTTTGTTGAACATATTTTTATAAGTATTGACTCTGCAATTTAATCAAAAGTTTAGGGCATAGAAGATCCGATTAGGTGCAAGTAGTAAAAACCATCAATTATTTCAACGTTGATATTGTTGGCTGAACCATTTCGGTTTCGGATTTCAAAATTTTTGCTAACTTTGATTTAGAAGTTTTTAACATCTCCCAAGTACATGAAAAAAGAGCAGGTGGCATTGGTGCTAGTGGAAAAGTCAGGCAACGATCGAGATTTATTTTTTTGTTTAGATTTATTGCCAAAAGTCGCCCAAATACGTCTAGTTCCATTTTCAATACTTAATATTTTCTTGTTTTTGTCTTTGGTCATGAGAATTTTTGTCATGCATTGAGAAGCAAAATTTTTCTCTTTCATTCAAAGGACGAACTATTAATTTGACACTATTAATCGACGAACTAATAATCGATACTAGTAATTTGCACCGGTCTGGTTAATGAATTCACATAAACCAGACCGGTGCAAATTACTAGTATCGATTACCTGTTTATACCTGCCTACCCATGAGTTGTGACTGGAAAAAAATAGTCAACCTAACGTTTGCATATTCTATAGGCTTCATACTTTCGATTGGTATGGAATTTGTCTATTAAACAAACCAGTGAAATGTTTAAAAATAGTATATTATGCAACTAGTGAATAAAGGACGGATTTAAAGCGAGGGCCGTAGATGAGTCACGAGCAAGTGAAGGATCCTAATGATTGAATCACGAGCGCAGCGAGTGATTCAACTATTCAAATTAGAGCATTAAATCGTGTGTCGTATAATATATTTTATAATGTCTATATGAAAAAGATTTCGTCGGGCGGTCAGCGTGCTTACGGCGCGCCGACTGTCTGCTTGCTGCGCGCCGACTCAGAGTTGCCCGCGAAACAACGTCGTAAACAAATGAAATACAATTGTGTTCGCGGTGACAGCAAGCTCATAGTCCGGGAGGTAGCGTTACAAATAAAAAAGTCATAGTAAGCTAGCTGTGGCTGATATTATCATCGAAGGTTGATCTTATATTACCTACTAGCTGTTGCCCGCGGCTTCGCCCGCGTGAAGTTCGGTTACTGTCCCACTGGATCAAAATAAAGGGATAAATAGTATCCTACATGTTAATCAATCACTGTCACAATCACTGTCGCCTGTCACCGTAATCACAATCATTGTCACCGTATTCACAATCAACATCATCGTAATCACAATCATCACAATAAATCTAAAATAACCCTGTATAGAAGTCAAATCGACCATCTTCTGGATCTCAAAATAAATGCCATATTCGTAATCAGCACCCTTGATAATCTCGGTATCGACACCCATATTGATTTTTAGACATTTCAACCCCATCGCACCCCAATAGGGGATGATGGTATTTCAGGTCCGCCATTTTCAATCTTAAAATCGTTGTTTTTGTAATACACCATACAAACTATACCAATGTTGATTTTGAGACTTTGTCACCCCATTTCCCCCTCTTAGGGGTTGAATTCTGAAAAAACCTGAAACCCGTTTCTACTCATTTATCAATAGTAGCACTCCTGCGAAGTTTTGAATAAAATAGTCTAACTAATCTTGTTTCCCAATACAAACTTTGGAGCCCCGTTTAACCCTCTAAGGGGTTGAATTTTGAAAAATCCTTTCTTAGTGCACCCCTAGACCACATAAGAAACCTACTTGTCAAATTTGGAATCTGTAGACCCAGCGGTTTAGGCTGTGCATTGATTTTTAGACTTTGTCACCCCATTTCCCCCTCTTAGGGGTTGAATTCTGAAAAAACCTGAAACCCGTTTCTACTCATTTATCAATAGGAGCACTCCTGTGAAGTTTTAAATAAAATAGTCTAACTAATCTGGTTTTCCCATACAAACTTTGGAGCCCCGTTTAACCCCCTTAGGGGTAGAATTTTGAAAAATCCTTTCTTAGTGCACCCCTAGACCACATAAGGAACCTACTTGCCAAATTTGGAATCTGTAGACCCAGCGGTTTGGGCTGTGCGTTGATAGATGAGTCAGTCAGTCAGTTTCTTCTTTTATATATTTAGATAAGTGAACCAACCGTCAGCTGCTCAAGTAGCGGTGGGTGCGGATGTGGGTGGTACCGGAAGTGGTAAAAAAAGTGGTCACCATATTTTTACACACCACTTCCGTAACTTCTCAATCCTCCACCCACCGCGGGTGCGTCAGCTGACGCTGGGTTCACTTATCAGTCATTCGAGATCTATTGAACAAGATGGCAAACGATCGGCGTAAAAACACTAGGTACCTGAAATGCAACGCTACCTACCAGACTATTCCGGCCAATGCGCGGACTGCGAGCTTGTGCCTCGCGGACATCGGACCGCGGGTGGTAAGCGCGGCGTAGCCTAAATTCGAGGCTATGCTGGTGCTGGTGCGGTGCTTGTGTAGTGTGCCATGACCTTTAGAATAAAGTTCTAATCAGCTTGCACTACAAAGTGGTTGTTACGTTAGTCACTGCGGGCCGGATAGTGCGAAATGAGTGGTTTTTTGCGATTAAAAAAAATCTATTGATTGGACTAAAACAATGAAACACTATCATGCTAATAATATGTTATGTATTATTATGTGTTGTGTTATGTTGTGTTATATGTGCGGAATTATTTGCAAAAATCAGAATGATCGCATGTATTCAATGAGATTTTACCAATAGAGACGTCATACTCATTATAAAGAAATAAAAACATGGCGATAATATTATCTTACATGAGCGGCCAGCTGGATGACGGCCAATGTCAGTCTATGACAGCAGCTAGATAGAGTGAACTGGGGAAAAATGGGTACCTAGCAGGTAGCATGAAGAAAATATACAGTAAAAATATAAAATGTTTATTTAAAAATTGTAATATTAAGTACTTACGTTCTTTTTGTTGCTATAATAATTTGTTTTATTGTAAATATTTATATACCTTCGAACAAGCTTAGTTTATTCCTCTTTTGTAGACTTCTTTACAATTGGTATTATTTCTATGTGCGTAATGTAAGCGAACATTGATGAATTTATCTATAATTGCACGTATAAGGTGAATTTGGTAATTCGAATGCACAGGCTGCTCCAATGAATGAACTTCCAGTGACTGAAAGAGGCCCGGACAGTTGATAAAAGATTTCAAAACTCTGTTTTTTTTTTTTTAAATTTCTAAGTACATCTTTGAGATCAGGCAGTACGATGTCCACTTTTCTTTCATGTTAAATGTTAAACTCGAATTCGCTCATCCATGTTGACTACATATCCAGTAGCTTGGACATCGGGAGGCAGGCCGACACTCTACAACGTGTAACATAATTAACGCACATCCTGAAATTACTTTGTTCAGAATCGTTTACTGAATCGATTTCTATAATTTTTAATATAGGTAATTTTTTATCCCAAAAATAATTAAAGCTACGTAATTTATAGCCACACTACCCCTGTATAGTCCAAGCGAACTGAAATGGACCGTAACTCAAGGCAATAAGACTTTTAAAAGTGCAGTTTTATTTGTATTAATACTAATTCCGCCATTCAATACAAAATAAAGAAAAATGAACCTTATTTCAAGTAAGTTAAAGTCGTTACAAATACAGTTAGGTAAACTTGGCGATTCAACCGCACGCACACATTAAACAGGCACTCGTTAAAGGACACAATAGATAAACCAACAAAATGTAAAATATGTGAGTTCCCTTTCTCGTGCAAATTAAAAATCTGGGATAGAGCGAGATAGCCACCATGACACCGGGTTGCGCCGGCGCCTACCATCAAAGCTAACTTAAATAAATGTAAACAATTTTAGTCACGCCCGGCCTTCCGTTCCGTACAGTGTATGCAAATAGTTCGCGCGCGATGTTAATAATTGACCCAAAATGTTCAGTGAAATGGTGACTAATGGTGGACTGTGGCACGTTGCAGTGTGGTGATAATGTGGTTCTAGCTGGCAGAACATTCAAGTCAACCAAAGGTATGGTACAAGAGTAGACCGCAGGGTAGGACTATGTTAGCTGCTACTTCGTGGCCATGGAACGTTCCATCCGAACACAGCCATCGACAGGGGAGCCGATTCTCGTACACGTACTCGTTTTCAAAACGAAATATGGGATTAATTCGATGAGAATCCCCAATCAGCTGATTTGACGGCTTTTTTTGTGGGGACGTATTAAATCGTTAGTTTATTTAAAAAAATAGGATAGTGAACGCTTTTGATAAAAAATGACGACGTGCTTTCTAAATTAAAACATCAATTAAGAAAACAGGCATTAAAATGTATTGAAGTTTTCTATTGAAGTTGAGTCGAGCGACGACGCGACGTTAACAGCTGTCTCGAACGCGAGCGAATACCTACAAGGCTAGCAAGACTCACACAGTCGCATACGTAGGTATGAGACCTACGAATGCGACTGTGTGCGTTCGTTGATTTGTACTGTGACTACAACATTCTTCCGGAATTAGGAAAACTAATTTATTAAATAATCATTGTCTAGACATGTTTAATTAAAAATTCAGTGCATGTATTATGATTATAACATAATAAACTAATTGGGGTGTCTGAGGGTGTGCGTTAATTATGTTACATGTTGTATATTTTAATTTCCGAAAAGCCTTTGATAGAGTTGACAACGATGTACTCTTGACAAAACGAGAGGCCATTGGTTTCTCGTTCGGATTTCTCAGCTTTTTTGCCGACTACCTGCGTGATCGCAAGCAGTTTGTCAGACATGGTTGCTTTAATTCTAAGCCTTACAACACCCGGTCGGGCGTGAGCCAAGGATCCGTGTTGGGGCCGCCTCTGTTCCTGATCATGATTAATGATTTGGTAACAGAGGTTAGGTTTGCCAGGTGCTTGTTATACGCCGACGACCTAAAACTGGTTGCACAAATCAGATCGGACGAGGACTGTAAACTCCTACAAAGGGACATTGATGCCGTTTATAGGTGGAGTATTTTAAATAAACTTCCTTTCAACACAAGCAAGTGTCACGTCATGACATACGGTAGAGGGTTGCGACCAATCCTTTTCAACTACAGATTGGGTGGCGACGTAATTTCTCGAGTCACCAACGTTAAGGATTTGGGAGTGACGTTTGACCGCTGTCTCACATTTAAAGACCACATTTCTACCCTCGCGAAGGAATCGTGACTTCCACAATCCTAATGTTCTTCGATTACTATACACCACTCTGGTTCGAAGCAAACTTGAGTCTAGTGCCTGTGTCTGGCACCCTTACACCGCTGCCCCAACACTGATGCTCGAAAAGGTGCAGAAAACGTTTCTAAGAGGCTTTTTCCAAAGGCTATATTTCTATTTCCCCTTCATGTACCCTACCAACTATCTGTTAGGAGTGTTGGGCTTCAACTCCTTGGAGGTGAGAAGAGGTACTGAGCAGCTCACGGTAGCCTGTAAAATCCTACGGGGACTAATTGACTGCCCTGAGCTCCACAGCCTTTTCTGCCGGCTATTTGTACCCGACAAATATATCGGACACCGCCAGTGCCGCCGGCACAATCTATTCGCCCCACCGTCTTCTAAAACTGTCGCCAGAGCTGAATCTCCGGTATGTCGTACTCTTAAGACGCTCAACGCCCTCCTGATTGCCAACCCTGAATGTGATGTGTTTGCGGATGAATGGAGTAAGGTTAGGCGAATATGTCTGATGTTCTGTGAGAGAAAGTATTCAAGAGTGTCCACTGTTCTGTGATAGTATTAATTAGTAATTTAATTCAAACCATTGAAAGGTGTCAACTGGAAGATTTTAGTTTTGTTCTGTTAATTATTGTTTCTATGTTAATTATTGTAATTGGTGTGAACCGTTTTAATTAATTAACTATAAATAAATAATGGATGTCATTCTTACCATTACCGGAATGTATTGTAGAATTTGTAGAGAATTACTATTATAATAATGTTGATTTGTTTGTTTATTAAAAAATATTTTATAATCCTTCTGTTGACAATTTGCTTGTTTGGTTTTTTTGTTTTGTGTTGTGTATTTTTGAAACACCCTGGTCTTAGTTACCTAATTTTAAGGTTTGTTTCACATTTAGTTAATGTATTTTAAAATTAGCATCTAAAACTATTAATGTTTGCATGCCAATTTTATGGCGAAATGTGTCATAGCTCTATATATTATTTTGACCATCTTTTGTACCACATTTATTGCAAATAAATAATTTTGACTTTGACTATAAATAAATAAATAAATGTGATTTTTGAGTATCGTCTCTGATCTAAGGCAAATTTTCTTTAATTAATCCGTCTTTAGGAAATCTAAAACAAAATAGAAATTAATGATGAAAGTCAAATGTTAAAATCTTTATATTTATCTACAATGGATAATATTGGACACCAGTAGTGAATAATATGTGATATTCGAATAATATATTATCAGCCCCATATGGCCATATCACCCCAACATCCTTTATCGTCGTTCGAACTGACAACACCGCGCACCATTATCTCGTTCTCTCTGTCACTCATAAATGCAACGCACTACTTGACTCGTTCGTGTAGTTGACAAAGCGGCAACAGCGCGGCAGTGATTTTTGAGTAAAATAAAATTAATGATTTTTCAATTTAAATAGACTAAACAATACTTACAAATGAAAACACACATCCTTCATGATTTTTACAGCCGGCCCAGTATAAGTATTGCACTTTCTGAACACAAAACTAGGCATATTTCCTTATTTTCATACAGCAAACTTCCGCAAAAACGTCAGTTCGCGTCGCGGCCAGACGCAGTAAGTGCGCAGGACGGACTGAAGTCACACAAGCTGGTCAGCTTATGTTTGCATTGCCGCGCTGACGTCGGTACAACGTATCTACCTCAGTATTATATATAACATCATTGCATGTATTTGAGTATGGTTTTTACTCGTTTAAAGAAAGGAGACATTTTTTTTTGTTTGGAGATTAGGCCACCCACATAAATTGTAGCGTTTAATAATGAAACGTACATTGATTTCTTCCCTAAAATATCTAGATTACAATGGTTATATTAGCTAAGCCTTGTTCAATCGGAATAAATGCGAAAACTGCAAAAATACTTTTACGTAAATCGTAATAAACAGAAAGAGTACATGTCAAAATAATGAAGTTGCCTGTCAACCACTAAAAAGGCGGAATTACAACGCTCCGTGTTTAAAACATCTACGCGATTCGTAAACCTTTAAAAATAGCATTAGAATGCTCACAGTTTAATAATATTTATTTTTATATTCTATTCTGTTTTAATTAAAGCAGATATGATTACCACTGGGTACCGTACTTTTTTTTTGTAAACGGAAAAAACGTCCCTATTCACGTAAGCATTTTCTGTAAAATGACATTGACCACAACAGGAATGATTTGACTCGCAAAAAAATATCATCATTTAACTTTTTATTATGATTTTAAGATTTCGGTTTCGTTTCTATGTAATCTTTCGTTTGTTACTATGATAAAACTGTAACTTATTTTCGGTGTAATATGAATAATAAACCCAACGTCCAAGTGGGCCTAAAAGAAATTGTCTCCTTTATAAAGATGAGTTCGTGATTTTTTTTATCGAGTAAAATTAGTTGTATTATGTTTTCAAAACACTATCATACTAGCATATATCTTGAAGAATAGTTAAAGTACTTACAGGATGATATCCGTGATTTTCCTTGGTTACTATGAGCTCCCGATATTTCGACGCTGTTGATCATCATCATGATCGCGGGAGTACCACACGGACACGGATATCATCCCGTAAGTACTTTAAGTGTAGTGAAAAACCGTGAAAGTCTAAAACAGTGCATCCTGAAGAATATCATATATTTTTCGGTTTTGTTTATTGCAGTGAATCGTATGCTTTTTTGCATTATAAAACTCGCGTTTAGCTCCTGTAGTCCCCTTAAGTGGCACATTTCTTCTTCTCAACAGAGAAGGCACGAGCATTGATCACCATGGCACGCTTGTTCAAGACGGGTTGGCGATTTCGGATTTATATTAAGGGTCCGTACACATAATTAACTCATTTTCAACATTTTTGATCGCTGTTTGTGGGAAAGGCAAGAAGAATTTGAACCTTTTTTACTTTTATTACAAGAGTCAGGTTCTTATTCTTGTCGAGTGCGGCAACAATTTTTTAAAATAATGTATATATTAATGGCAATCATCCATATTCAAAACCCCTTTTCCGCAAAAGTAACGAGCGAGTGATGTTTGGGGTTCCCTGAACAAAGAACTACAAAATATTCTGAACATTAAAAAATATGAATAGCATCATTATATGGTCTACTCGTAAAGTAGCAGGAAACATTATTGATTTCAATACGAAAAATAGCAGAAAAAAATGATGAAAAAACGTAATTTATGGAAAATGTCGGGACAAGTAAGTGTTTTTTTCTATACCTTAGAAACATTTTAAGAAAATTTAAAAATTACTCATTAATCTCAAGGTACCCCTTTAATATAATCTGAATTTTAATAAATAAATAAATAAACAATAACTTCATTTCTTAAATTAATGGCAAAGTAAACTATATTATCGACCGCCCAAACCCGATCCCGTCAGTAACGACCAGGCTCTCCCAGCGTGAGCACGTATCACTTTGTTTCGCAAGCGCTCTCGAGTTATACGTAAATATATTTCCAAGATACACGCAGACTACCACATTTTGATACAGTAATTTATTTAGGTATATTTTGACGTTGGTTGTTTATAAATTGTAAAGATGTAGCACCACCGAACTCGGAACGCCTACAGCCACGCGCCACACAACACTACTGTGTCGAAACGTCACGCACGCACACCACGTTAGGCCGCCGCCTCGCGTATATAAACGGCCGCCGCGGCCACGAGCCCTCACCCCTCAGTCTGCGTTAGGGCGCCGCTGTTTCCACGCATTGGAAGAGCTCGCCTAGCCTAGACGCCCCTTTCCCCTCGCGCCCCACGGTGACGTATCCTTCTTGTTTCGTGACGCATCTCGCGTCACGAACTGGCCGGGAACGTATCGTGTGTGTAAATATTCGTCGTATCTAGATTAAGCCTAGTCTGTATACAACATTGTCCGTGGTAATAAACTAATTGTTTATACTGACCCTACGTTTTTATCATACCCGCTACAAAGATATATTTCGTCTTCAATATTTTCATTTTTGGAACGTAGTTCCATAACGCGGCTTACCTACTAGGAGTGCGATTTTGTTGAAATCGTCACGTAAGAAATATATTATGCCGTATGCTGTGTGTGTGTGTAGTAGAAGGTACTACACAAGTAGGGTATGGCGGGGCATATTTTTCTTCATAGATGTCATTTTCGTGGTTTTTGGGATCGCTGATAATGAAAATGAGGTCAAAATGAAAATCCAATATGGCGCCGACGAAAATTGTCTGTTTTTTCCTCATGGGTGTCGTTTTCGTGGTTTTTCGTGTCGCTGATAATGAAAATGAGGTCAAAATGAAAATCCAAGATGGCGCTGACGAAAATTATTGGTATTTTCCTCGTGGGTGTCGTTTTTGTGGTTTTTGATGTCGCTGATAATGAAAATGAGGTCAAATTGAAAATCCAAGATGGCGCCGACGAAAATTATCTGGTTTTTCCTCATGGGTGTCGTTTTCGTGGTTTTTGGTGTCGCTGATAATGAAAATGAGGTCAAAATGAAAATCCAAGATGGCGTCGACGAAAATTATCTGTTTTTTCCTCATGGGTGTCGTTTTCGTGGTTTTTGGTGTCGCTGATAATGAAAATGAGGTCAAAATGAAAATCCAAGATGGCACCGACGAAAATTATCTGTTTTTTCCTCATGGGTATCGTTTTCGTGGTTTTTGGTGTCGCTGATAATGAAAATGTCGTTTCACATTATCTTTTTTTTTTGGAATTTGATTAATGGAAAAGGTGATCATATCTCATACTCGAACGAACTGACTGATCAAAGCTCAAAATACAAAGGTCTGGTTTTCTAAATCCTTTGGCATCTCTTATTTGTTGTAGATAATGGGTCTAAAGACAGGGACGCATTACGCATGCATAAATAAAAAAAAAGGAAAGAAAATGCGGGACTGATACGTGCTAGAACAGTACTCAAAGAACGGCAATCTGATCAACTCGCTACGGTTTCGTTTCCAGAACACGTAAGTTTTTACTTTCCATCAGCGTTAGAATGTAGAAGTATTTACGAGCACAAACTAATATCCAATGTTGTTAATTTTAGGAAATCGATAACAATGGAAGTTCTGAAATGACTGTAGGTACAGCTGATGTTGACAATACATTTCAAGTTGATCCAGGCATGGTAATTATTACCTTTAAACATATGATGTATTTATAATATACCTACAGTGTATTAGTGTTAACACCGTTATCCTTGAAACCAGTGGTTTGGTTTCATGAATAGAGCATAAAACCAATGAAGAAAAGCAACCTTCTTTTTTAAGAAAATCTACTATTTTCCACAAGATTAGTGTACCCAAAACGGCTTGGGATAGAATTGCTCCAATTCATTTTGTTTGTTTTCCTTTTTTTAGTAACTTGTTACGAGCAGCGCTACCTACGACCTAGACCCCGATTCGCGACTTACACGCCGCTGCGTAAGACAAACAGCTGAACGCCGACGCTGCACTTCGTGACGCGCGGACATCGGGCGATCGACCTCGCAATACGGAAATTACCGACTCAGCACCTGATACTTCCAAGGTTTCAAAGTGGAACCGTACGGAAGTAAAGAGCCAAGATAAGCACTTCACTGCACGTACCTAAGATTAGCTATTAACGAGAATCTAAGAAGAGATTCATTCCATATTCACACTTCCAATAGGAGCTAGGCTAGTTTAGACTATAGTTAATGTAATTCTTTTACTTTAATATAATTTAAGTAGTCATCTTTGGTTTCATTTCAATCCCCCGATTGCAGCTAACGTAATTAACTATTCTGATATGTTTGCTTCCAGTTGACAATACACTTGACATTGATGAATATATGTTCTACGCAATGACATGCATTTTTAGTTCCCAGTGTCCCAGGCCCAACCTGAGCACAGCCCAGATCGATCTCGAGAAATCACAAAGAATCGCCTGCGTAGCAATCGCGGGTAGCATGAGCACATCACCCACTGTTGCTCTACATGTGATGCTGGTATGTTCCCACTAGGGCTTTCAATACCGGTATTCCGGGATCCCGTAATACCGTGATCACGGATTTTATTTTGGCCTTTTACAATCTAGATTCGATTTATTACAAACATTAGATCTGAAAATTATGTGATCTTATTCTCACACTTGTTTTCTCGAGCGCAAGCGTCCCGCTGTAACCTAAGCTCACCCTCCCGCGCCCCGCCTGAGACAATGTCCGACATCGAGCTGTACTTATGTGTCGTTTTTGTTATTTTCAGTTAGTTTCGCAAAGGCGACGGGAAAACGCGTCTTGGATTTATTGATTGTTTTTTTTTTTACATAATTATTAATAATTTTACTAAAATGATTGCTAGCTACTTAGCTAGTTAAGCTATACTTAACTTACTTACATTTCTACAAATAATGAAACCTATGTTGATTCTTGATTTATTTTGTTACTTGTATAGTTTTAGAATTTTTGATTGTTTTTTTTATAACTTAATTATTAAGAACGTTTTTTTATTTATTTATTTAAATGCCTTAAACTATCATTACAGGTCTATAACCTAATGCAATAGCCAAGTCACACACACAAACTTAAAATTGAAGCAACAAATACATCTCAAGTTTCTTTGTAACACAGTGTAAATAATAGTACTTTTGCGAATTCACCCCAGTGACATGTAAATATATCAATTTCCACCTGAATGTAATTGATGGTGCGAATAGCTCGAGTCAGAGGGGTTTTGGCCAGCAAGTTGGTCCTAGCTGAAGGTACGACCAGCAGCGGCGGAGGCCGTCGTCTCAACACATAACGGTCAGGTACGCACAAGTGCAACCGCTGCAACACTCTCGGGTTGTGCTCTATGCCTCGGAGCAGTCTCACAATGTACGACACTAGTGCAAATTCCCGTCGTACCCGGAGTTGATTGTACCCCACCATACCCAGTACAAATAGTGTGGGGTACATCAAAGGGTAAAATGGGTATACCCCATAAAGTTTCCTGTACAGGTGGCGCGTGAATTTGTTCTGGACTCGCTCCAACATCACTGAGTACTTAGCCTCATGTGGAGCCCATATGACAGCACTATGTTCCAGATGACTCCTGACTAATGCGTCATACAGAACTCTGATGGCCGAGATGCTGGTAAAGTCTCGCGTCTGCCTCAGAACAAACCCCAAGTTTCTGAATGCCTTTTTGCAGATCTTAGTTATATGACCGCGAAACGTCAGTTCAGGAGTGAGAACAACCCCTAAATCACGTACCTCCGTGACTCGTTTCATCGTACTGCATCCACTACGTACAGTAGAGGTGCTCGCGCGCGGGTGAAACTCATTACCGAGCACTTGGATAAGTTGAAGTAGAGCCTGTTCTCATGACTCCATTCCACGATACCATCAATGTCCTCCTGCAAACGTCTGCAATCAGACTCCGTTCTGACCTCAAACAGCAACTTGAGGTCATCTGCGAATAACAAACAAAATCCATTTTGACGACTTCTGGTAAATTATTTATCATTATTATAAATTCCAGAGGCCCCATGTTGCTGCCTTGACTCACCCCGGACCAGGTGTAATATGGATCGGATTCGCAGCCTTTATAGTCAACGTATTGCTGTCTGTCATGCATATAGCTTGCAAAGAACTGCAATAGATGTGGTGTGCAACCGATTTCTGCTAACTTACGTAATAATATGTCATTATCGACGGTGTCGAATGCTTTTTTGAAGTCAAAATAAGCAGCGTCAACCTGCACACCAGCATCTACCGCTGGCACCACCTGTGACATGAAGTTAAGGAGATTGGTGGCAGTGCTGCGCCCCGGCCGGAACCCATGCTGCGCATCCGATAGCTGAGCGCGGACCTGCTCCTGCATGCTGCGCTGGATGGCGGACTCGAAAACCTTGGCCGGCGTCGACAACACGACCACCGGTCTATATCCACTGATGTCCGATCCAGCCTTACCTTTGGGGACCGGAATCACACGCGTTATCTTCCATCGAGTTGGAAATGTTGCTGCTTGGAGACATATATTAAATATATAGTGCAGAGGTTCCGCCAATACCCTACTACAATCCTGGAAAAGGAAGGCTGGTATTCCATCTGGGCCTGCTGAACGCTTCGGTTTTAGGCGCTCGAGTGCTTCTCTAACGTCCTTAAGACTCAGCGAGCTTACTTGCACGTGCGACCCATTCATCGCGCCTCGCGCCTTCGCCGCGGCCGCTTGTGGGTCAAGTTGTGGAGGCTCCCTAGCGTATACCGACTCGAAAAACATTGCAAATTGCTTGGCACATTCACGATCCGTTAGGTGTTGACCATCCTTAATAATAGTTTGTTTGTTCGCTGTGCTTGTCTTACATCGTATATATTGCCAAAATGACTTTGGATCTTTCGCGAACTGACATTGTATTTTAGCTTGATGTCGTTTGTGTGCAGTGTGAATATTGTTTTTAATAAGTGCTCGGTATTTAGAATACTCACTGTAAACAATTAAATCCTTTGTTTCCTTGAACGTCTTGTGAAGTCTAGCTTTGGTTTTTAGATCATGTATAATTTCGCTCGTGTACCAATTAGGATAAATGTACCGTGACTTCACACTACGATTTTTCATGGGGACACATTTATCTAAAATGCTGTTCATTTTACTGTAAAAGAAGTTTAATATATCTTCCAAGTCGTGCATCTCGTACATATTATTCCATTCCGTTTCATTTAACAAAGAATAAAGCAATTGATAATTTGCCTTATAAGTTCCATTGCGATCTTTTACTGAGTGCGCATGCACCAGCGCGCGAGTCGGTATCGGTGGCGGACACGGCCGCGGCCGACGAGGTAGCGGGACGAATGTCGGCGGGGTGGGGGGCGCGCACGGGCCCTAGACTCACGCTCACTTTGAGCGGCGGGTGATGCACATCGACAGGCACCAGTGGCTCGTCTGCATCAACCACCGACACCATCCCTCGAAACCCTGAACTCAGCACCAAATCTAATTGACGACCCAAACAATTGGGTACATTATTACTCTGAGTGAATTCGCAAAAGGACAAGAAACATTCATAATAATTAGTCACATTTGTAGGACACGAGTGTAAATTAAAATCACCTAACACAATTATTTGTTTATACCTAGTACACAGTTTTTCTATTACTGTAAACATAATCATGTAATCAATTTCAGAACTACCCGGGGGAATATAAATAACAGAACACAGAAATAAAAATCTACTATTTAAATGTACCGTCGCACAAACCATTTCAAAAACGCAGGTATCTATCGATACGTCGGGCACAAGTACTCGCCGCAGCTCGAATCGGTGTGTGGCCACAAGAAGTGCGCCTCCCTGCTTTCGCCCATCCGCTCGATCGCTACGAAGTATACTGTATCCCGGTGGGACAATTTCAGAATCTTGAATGGAGTCATTGCAACCCGACTCAGTAATTGCAAACAAGTCCGAATTTAATGAGTCCATGTTATTTCTAAAATTGTCCAACTTAGTTCGGAGACCTCTAACATTTTGGTAAAAAATTTCGATGGTACTAATTTGATGTCTTTTTGGTATGGTTCCGAAACCAAATCCACTCGTTGAATTCCGCGTTTATGGGCCATATATCCGTTTGGTTCAATTTGTCAAACCACTGCTCTGGCACTCCAATAACAAATGACGCGTAATCTCGCTCGGTTTTATGTTTTATTTTATCCACTTTTTCAGGTACATCCGGCCCACATATACCTTTCACGTGATTAATGATTGATTCGAGAGTGGTTTCTGGGTGTAATCGCCACACATGCAAGTGTTTTTTCCGTTCCGTGGCTTGCAGAGCTTTCAACTCGGTATTGGTGCCCACTCTGACATCCTTTGGCTGCCTGTTGACTTTTTTATACTGTACAGTCGTCCAACCAGCTTGATCATCTTCCACCTCAACGTTACTTGATTCTAGATTGGTAATAGCCGTGGTCGTTGTTGGCAGCTCAACAGATTTTGTGGCCCCACCTTTGTTTACTTTTTGCTGTTTGGTGTTGGTGCGTCGTATCTGTTGTAATGTAGGTGATTTCTTGGACATATCTTCGCTAGATTTGCTTTGTTGATTGACGACCTCTGCAAAAGTGGATGAATTCCCGACTATCTCATCTGTGATGTGTTGAGTTCGTCTATCCAGGATCAATTTAGCATCAACTTTTTCTTCGAGTACCCTGATTATTTTAACGATGTTATCTAACTCGGCTTTTGTTTGAGAAAATTGATCCAACAAGAGTGCTATTGTATTTGCTTGGCTATCCATACGAGCCATCATATCGACTCGAAATTCTCTCAGTTCTTCTAGCAGAACAGCATCAGTATCTATACAACAAGCTTTACTTCCCCTCTGAGTATTGACGTAATTCGTGGGAGAGGTGATGGTGGTGGCGGGTATATTATTCCCTCGAACTGGAGTTTCGTTGTTCCCCCTCTTAGGATTTGAGCATACACATGCCGGGCAAACCCATTTTTCCTTGTATGCTTGCGTAAATGCCTCAAACATAATCGTATCTATTTCAAGACAAGCCAAGTGGTATTGCTTTTTGCATTTTGCACTTGAACATTCCATATAAAAGTTTGATATCATTGCACAACACGCGCCGCAATTATTAGGCATATTTGTTTTGCTATCCAACATTCAAATCACATGTGTAACTGCTGCACTAAGCGCCATTCGCTTTAGCGCGACAGAGACGAATTATTTATTTTTTGCAGCCCGTCTCTTTCCCCCGAGGTGAGGAAGAGCTACCTCAGCGTTGACGAACTGCGCGATCACAATATTATAGTTCACTCCACTTTAGTACTTATTACACTTTATTGTCAATACACATCATGGATCAATATTGCATGTTATTATATTATTATAGCTCCATAATTTGGGTAAAATAACGAAACACACGTCTGTACTGATCGCTTGCGAGCGTGTTGTTGTTGTTACTAAAATGGTTACCCAATTGATAGCTAGTTATGGTATACTTACTTACATTTCTACAAATAATGATACCTATGTTGATTTTTACATGAGACATGATGACATTTGGATAATAATAAGAAATTTATATTTTTTGATATTGTACAAACAAAGTCAATGTGAAATGCCTTCCTGCAAACAGAGAAGGTTAAGTTTAAGTTTTCATTATGTTCCTAATTCCTAGTCCTACCTAAATAATCAACCAATACCAAATTATTATATAAGAAAGCTACGTATAAAACGTATTTATTTTATTATTTTCAATACATAAGAACAATAAAGCCTGATTTGAAAATATAAAAAGGCGTATTTTATTGGTTTTATTAATGTCCTAATTTAAATTGCGTTCAAAACCGGACTACCAGTATTGATATAGGCGCCATCTTGGATTTTCATTTTGACCTCATTTTCATTATCAGTGGCTCCAAAAACCATGAAAACGACACCCATGAGGAAAATACCGAAAACTGTCGGCGGCGCCATTTTGGATTTTCATTTTGACCTCATTTTCACTATCAGCGACACCAAAAACCATGAAAACGACACCTATGAAGAAAAAACCGATAATTTTCTGCGGCGCCATCTTGGATTTTCATTTTGACTTCATTTTTATTATCAGTGTGACCCCAAAAACCATGAAAACGACACCCATGAGAAAAATACCAAAAATTTTTGTCGGCGCCATCTTAGATTTTCATTTTGACCTCATTTTCATTATCAGCGACACCAAAAACTACAAACACGACACCTACGAAGAAAACTATCGCTCGCTCAGTCGACCCCGCCATAACCTTCTTGTGTAGTACCAATAGTAGAATCACGAAATTTGGCGAGCTGTCTTACAGTACTTACATGTAAAGGGAAAATCTGAAAACTGTAAATATGTAGTAGATATAAAAAAAAGCGATTTTACTATTACAAACTATTTGCGGTTGGTGCAATATCCGTTTCTGGGGATTGAACAGCAAAATTAAGTTTGTCCTTCAAAAAGTTTGTACAGAACCCTCGGTGCGCGAGTCCAACTCACACTTTTTATTTATCGTTTTGTAAAATGTTTGTGTCTAAATTCTTCTAAAACAAAATTAAACCATTTTTATTTTGATTGTGATAAATGTACTGTACACACATTCCAGACTTTTATTTCTAAGCCGTACTGACTTTATAATTATGGATCATATAATAATATCGTCTACAGGATCAAAATTGTTTAAGCGATCACTACGCTCGATCTTCTCCCGTGTGTGCGTATATCTGCATGAACAATGCACACAAACATAGGATCGCAACGAATTTGCCTAAACTCTAGCGAGTGAATATTCAGCACGGGCTCTTA